>CM065804.1:90387000-90987000 GCA_033398695.1 Orobanche coerulescens | reverse complement strand
TTTTTCAAGACTCATCATACACCATATGAGTTGGTTTTTATAAAGATATAAAACAACTCATTTATGTAATTATAAATTGAGAAAGAATCTCAACTTAACAATTATTCATGACAAGACAACACAAAACACATGCATGGTGATCATGCCATGTGAGAGGAGTGGGTGGCCACAAGGAAGTTTCCTAGAAAATGAGCCGAGCCACTCGGCTCGTAATCTGACGTTCGCCAAACGACTTCGTTAAATACACTCCTTTTAATCATCAATGTATTTATATTAATTAATTAATCTAATTAATTAATTATATCAAATACAAATATATATTTCTCTAAGAAATATAATTTATGAATTAAATTAATTACCCTAACTTAATTTAAATTCATAAGACCGATATTTGATTTATCGATAAATCATAATTAAATATCGAATATCTAATATTAATAGAGAGATAATAAATTCACATTTATCCGTCAACGCTCCGATGCGCGACTCGTAGGTCCGTCTCGGCCGGCATTGGGAGGAACCAATGAGTGTGGCGGCCTTAGCCACTAGCGGGCCGCCTTGTAAACCCCGGCGAGAACGAATGAAGGGATCATTCCAGAACCATTATGTCGTGAATACTATATACGTATAGACCCTTCATCGAGATGTCCCGGTCAAGTCTTCGGGTCACGGTAAAGTCAAACCCTACGTTGACTAAACTCTATACATGTGTTAATGCAAATCAAGACCGATGATTAATAGTGTATCTAATACGACTATATCGAATGCTTTGGCCAAAGACTTATGATCTTATTTGCCATTAACCGTATAGACATTCGCCCGCTCACTAACAGAGATAGAATCCTTTCTTAGCGTACGGTAAGATGCTGCACTGCCCGTATAGTCCGCACTTCGAGGTCGACTCGGCAATTAAGCAAATGAGTCTAACTACTCTAATGACAAACTAAACGTCACAGCACATCTTCTACCGAACCCTCAAGTCAAAGGTCCACGTATACTATCACAACCTTTCGATTCGTCATCGACTCTCCGAGAGTGAATACCGTGTGATTGAATCGAGTATGAGTCGTGTTCGAGTATACTGGCCCCACCAATATACTTATAACTATGCTATCAAGACGTGCACACGTCCTAGCATCAGTTATACAAGTCATATTAAAACTTAATGCCCATTTTAAGTTTATTGACTTGCGAACAATTTACGTAAATAAACTTTAAACACTTCCAGTACATTTTCTCTTATCCCATAACGAGAATGGAATGTTCGATTTATTTACATGGACTTCACTTCAATGTTTACCAAGTCAAGAATGCAATTGAAATACAATAAACAGTGAATGAATCTTATTGCCTTTTTATTAATTATTTCATAATTACAAGTATAATGCCCTTACTCTCTCATCCCCTGAGTGGCATTCGAGGGCATATTCCTAACAGCGTTAGCATCGGCCTAGCGTGCGCTACCTCCCTGACCCAGAACACTTCTCAAAAGGTCTAACCAGCACGATCATGATCCAAACAAGGCATGATACTCTAGATCAACGCCGACTACATCACAAAGAGTTTACAGAGCGACAAAACAGGAGGAACGGTAAGGACAAACAGTCAATAAAAAGTACGGATATTACATTCTCCCCATCTAAAAGGAAGTTTCGTCCCGAAACTTAAGAAATAAAAACTTCGGGGTACTCCGATCGCAAATTCTCTTCCGTGACCCAAGTCGCCTCCTCGACTCCATGTCTCGACCATTTCACTAAAACCAACGGGATGGTTTTATGCCGAAGCTTCTTCCCACGACGTTCAAGAATCTTCACTATTTTCTCCGGATAGGTAACATCCTTGGTTACGTAAATCTCGCTATAGTAAAAAACATGACTTGGATCCGGCATATGCCTTCTCAACTGAGAAACATGACAAATGATATGAACAAGACCCAAACCAGGGGGCAACGACAAGCGATAAGCTAAGCCTCCAACCCTGGAGTAGGATATGGTCTCCAAAATTGAATTCTATAGGTCGACGACGAGTATCGGCATACGATTGATATGTTGAAGGGCATCTCAAATACGAAAAGAGGTCAACTAAAATCGTCTGTACTGTATTCAACAATACCAAGAATTCTCAAAACATTATTCTAACTCGTAAGTGTAGCATGAGCTGTCTGTGCCGAATCCTGTCCGTCGGATTATACCGATAAAGCTCAATATGGACAAAAACTAATAACACACAAAACAATGACAACAAGTCCCGAAACACTGACATACAATCCGAACACTCACACTGTCAAAGACAATGATCAACCCATAAACCAACCGAGAATATCGTCGACATGATAAACTCCAATGCTATCGGCGAAAGATCCACAATAATCGAGAATACCATCAACATGATAACCTCCAACACGATCAATAAGGGAACAACAACGACCGAGAGTACCATCTACAAGGTAGCTCTAAACGATCAACAATAATGGATCTCAAAGAAATAACCCCGACTGTCGAACAAACCCCTCGGGCGTATGAACAACCAGTCACAAACAGTCAAACATATCCAATACAACATGGACTATGAACGACCACAACAATAAGGCTCAAGAGGGACATCACAGTACGCTCGATCCGGAAATGTGTCCGTGCACATATCCACTCTGTATACGGAATCTAGAATATACGTGGGACAATGTACCTAATTAGCCTCGCGGACTACGTCCCGTGTGCACGGTCCAATGCGGAAACATCTACGCATGACCATCGTGTCTGTTTAAAAATCCTACACATAACCAATCGGCACGTAGATATGATTCTAGAGATATCACGATGTAACATGACAAATAAATTCAAAGGATAACACCTCCAATACGGATCATACGACTCACCAAAGTGAACGATGATACATGAGTAATGAAAGATCGGCACGACCAACAATATCCAACATAACCATCTTGGGATCACAATCCCTAAGGACCGATTAACACGAACAACAATCTGGAAATCCTCAACCCTCAACGATCACAAAATTACCGAGTTCACAAGAATGATAGTGTGCTTCCTTGAGTCGTCCAACACGACAATAATAACTCACGGATGGGCACCGTCCTCGGTGATCCCAATTCAATACCTCGATTGTCTTAGAACGACCAATCGATAACGACTCAATGGATGGGAACTATCTTCGATAGTCCCAATTCAATACTTCGATTACCTTAGAATGGTCAATCGATAACAACGATACAACGGATGTCTCGGCACCTTTAATCGGTTACCGATAATGAAGATGATAATTCGAATACATCAATGCCTTCAATAGGCCAATACAATGTCAATAGAAAAACACCGATATCAATAACGACGATTACCACAATATCCCAATGGAACATTAGTCACGATAACAATCGATACGTCGATACCGCGAACCGGCTATCGACAGAAACTTTACCATCAAGTATCGCAATGCCTTGAACCGGCCATTTACGAACAACAATAAGATTTGGCATAATTTGCCGATGGGTGTCGTATCAAACAATCCCCTGATATCAATAAAATCATAAAGAGACCAAGTCTCGAAATGATACACACATTCGTACACCTACATGATAACATTAATCTCATTGATTAGTACAAGTATAAAACTTGCCTCGATATCAATACAACGAACTGTTACCAATTCAGTTGATTTCGTCTACGAGTTCCTCAGTCCCGACCAAGGTAATCTACGAACTCTTTAACCTCAACCGCAATACAACAGTCATAATCCATGATCAAACATCATATATTATTGTAAAATGAAGGATTAATAATCAACAGGTTCGATGACGATCAGTATCAATACAAACAGGCCACAAACTCATCGGTTTCACTATATCTCGATTAAACACAGTCTGAACTATCCAACTAAGACCCTCACGAATCCATGTCTACAATACGGGCCGAAATCCGATGATCATACCAGCAACCAATTCGGGCCATTAATAAGGGTCTAAATGTTATTGATTCCAAACTCAATTCTTAAATACGAATTGACAAGGTTCCCTTCTCGTAAATCTATCGTTAAAATTTACCTATGACCGTCATCGATTCGAACCATTCGACTGGTTCAAAACAATAAATAATCATATTAAAAAGGTCATCAAACAATCCAATCATTCGACTTGAACATTTGCTCCATACGAATGGGCTTCCAAATTCAGAGATGAATAATAGTCTCATCAAACTCATAATCACATTCGTTTCCTATACGAATATTATTTCGAACACATAATTTAGCTCTAGATATGAATATTCCATATTCATATTCAAAACATCAACACTTCTTATAAATTTTCATCACCTCGTATAATTCAAGAGTTCTTCAAGAACATGAAATATTCGAAATCACGTTCATAACAACATATCCGAGGTATATATCTTCATGATACCATTTTCTTCATCATATGAAGAAGATATCAATAATCATATCAACATCCGAAATCTCTTATTACAATTCCAATAAATATCATATAACATTATCACATGATGATCCCAACATGCTCCCTATCGAGTAGTAATCCTTTAAAAACGAACCACTATCAAAGGCATACGAGGATTACCTTGTATGGACGAACCACTAAGAAGAATAATTGAACTTCATTCCAAGAATCATCAAAAACTTCAAGAACAATACTTAAATCCGAGCTCTCCATCTTAATCTTGTTTAAGAGGATCATCTCTCAATGTTTAGGAACTTCAAGTACCTCCCAAGGCTCTCTCTACCGACTGAAGGAAGGAGAATGGACAAAATGCTTCTCAGCACTCGTCTATCCTCTTTATAAAACACATCACTAGCGCGCGCTAGACCTTATATTTAGCGTGTGCTACAGAACTAGCGTGCGCTATCCTTCCTTTATAGCATGCGCTATTGGGCAGTACAAAAGCTACTGCATTGCTTCGAAATTCATCTAACGTACGTAATGCCCATGCATTAGCGTACGTAAACTGGCGTTGACTTGCTACAGTGAAATGCTCAGTAGCGTGCGCTATTCCTCGACCATAGCACGCACTAATCGTCGTTGACCCGACAACCTGTACCTTCCCAGAAGATGCCTGGGTCCTACACGCCGAAAGCAACCAATAAATCCAAGATTCCCTATTGACGATCTGAAATTAGCGTGCGCTACCAACATGCATTAGCGTGCGTAAATCGCCGATCATAAACAGTCTGGGCCTACCTGTCGGCCACCTTCTGGGCCTTATACAGAATACCTTACGTACATTAGGGGTCCTCCTTAGCGTACGTAACTCAAACCTCTTAGCGTGCGCTAAGTATGCACCGTAGCGTACGCTAAGTATATATCTTAGCGCGCGCTAGGCATACCTTGTAGCGTGTGCTAACGTGGCTGTACTTAGCCATTTTTCGCTATTCTTGTCCGTCGTCTCGATATACTAGATGTATATACACGACATATTGAATACATATATACAACCTGATAATCTTCTCATATGATATACCCAATATCAAAAGTACGATAACTTGATACACAATATCTTCAAATGTAATTGTCCACCAACTATGACAATTATACCAATACAGCTGTCTCAGTCTTCAAATTATTTTATCCATACTGTATAGACACTAAGCTATCCAGTATATCTCACAGAAAATAATGCGAAAATTTATACTGAAATTCCAGATATTACATAGTAGAAATCGGGATATTGCCTTAAAATAAGTTTCGTCCTTGAAACTTGCAGTCTTGTCACTAACAACAGATCAATCCAAAACTTCCAAACTCATCACGAACAATCAAACACCGCCACAAGCGAATAACCAAAACAGTATACTTACAGGTACGTGAAGCCGATGATCTCCTGTGATACTAATATGCGACTCCCAAACAAAGTCTCAACATAATACCGGCACACACCAATATCACAATTAGCAATTTTACAAAACCTCAAGGAAGAGTTCATGTCCGTGACCACGGCCACGACTCTCCCACCTTTCAGCCACATTCTGAAGGGCACACACGTACGCAAGTACAATCTAAATCGCACATTCTCTAAGTGACCGATTCCCAAGAGCACCAAGCTAAAAACGAAACGATTAAGAAAAAATACAAGAAGAGTGAGAGGACTTACAAGTACCGGTCGCACTGTGATGATGGCAGAGTAGTGATACTGTGGACAAACGATAACTCAATCGACCCAAAAGACCGACAACCTAGGTATCCATAAACCTAGAGCTCCAATACCATATTCTGTAACACCCCCAAGTTATTCAGGGAATATTACAGTGTCGTGAGCCCCACCGTGGGACCCACAAGGTTAAACATATGCGGAACTATAAATTTTGACCGAGAAGGTCTACATGCAATGGAATGAAGAACAATACAAAGGGTATTCAAAACATGTCCAATGTATTCAAATATATCACAACACAAATCAATACTTCGGCAAACACAGGCCGGAACATCAAGGAAAATGAAAAATAATACTCGAGTATTCTATAACCATTCCAGTACAACAACACTGAATGGAGAACACAAAACATAACCAGAGGAAAGACACAGTACCACACTTGCCCATCATCTTCATGCCGACCCGATACCTGCCTGTCCGCTCTCCTGGAACCTGAAATACATAAAAAGTATTTCCACCATAAAGGGGTTAGCCGTCGAATAGCTAGTGCAAGTATATCAAATATGAACCACAATACTCTTCGATAATAAAGTAAAAATAACCGTCAATCCATCATTTCAAGACTAGTATTCCGGAATAACTAAATCTCATAGCATCACATCAATGCATACATAATCAACCGTGGAACCGCACCAGAGGCTACGGAACCCTCAGGGGACCCGTCGGCCCACCCCAGAGTGGTTAACCCAAATTATCCGTGGAATCACACCAGAGGCTAAGAAACCCTCAGGGGACCTATCGGCCCACCCCATAGTGGATATAAACAATCATACCATTCATATATCTTACTTTTAAAGTCGAGAACATATAATCATAAATATATACTTGCCTTTGAGACATCGAGAAATCGAACGAGAAAGAGTATAAGTTCGGTAGGTCCGAGAACGCACTTCCGGCACATAAAAGATTCGCAAGGAAATACGATAATTAATAATCCATACTCAAATTACTCGAAAAAACTCCCGAAACCCATCTACGATTCACGAAAATACACGGATAAACAACTAGAGGTTGGAAAATCGCCCAAACACTCACAAGTCCGAAAACCGCACAATACAATCCGTAAAATCGTAGGAAAAGCATGTATATGGAATAGATATATCATAATCTCAAGGTTCTCAAGCCTCAAAACGGATAAGTCGGACGAATCTGCGAAAAACACCAAAATTCCCAAAAATAGGGTTCTAAGGAATTTTACCTTGCTTTGGAAGATGGAATGGATTAGATGCTGTGAAATCTTTGTTCTCCAACCAACGATGTTGTTATCTTAAGAAAGTTCGCTTCCAAACTCCCCGAATCGCCCAAGCCCGCTGCGTGATCGGAAATGTGAGAAGAATGTGAAAAATGACGAAATGGAAGTCAACTATCCATTATATACTCGCCAGTCTAGCGCACGCTACGCCTCAATATTAGCGTGCGATAACGGGTCACCCGGTAGTCCAGTGGCTACTGTCATAAGACGTTAGCGCGTGCTACGAAACATCCCTAGCGTGCGCTAACTGGTGTCCTGCCGAAAACTCAGTTCATTGTCTCAGTCTGCTAGCGTGTATTAATACTGAGCACTAGCGTGCGCTACGCAACACATATAGCGTACGCTAGCCGCTGCCTAGCGTGCATTACCTGCCAGTCCAGAAAGTCTGAAACCTCATTGCCTCTGCCGACTCAGTCCTTTAGCGCGCGCTAAGGCTCAAATCTAGCATGCGCTACTCATGCAGAATTAGCGTGCGTTAGCATTGGCCTAGCGTGCGCTACCTCCCTGACCCAGAACACTTCCGAAAGGTCTAACCAGCACGATCCTGATCCAAACAAGGCATGAAACTCTAGATCAACGCCGACTACATCACAAAGAGTTTACAGAGCGACAAAATAGGAAGAACGGTAAGGACAAACAGTCAATAAAAAGTACGGGTATTACACTATCATGGCTGTACTTAGCCATTTTTAGCCATTTTTGTCCAACGTCTCGACATACAGAATACGAACATACGGCAAACTGAATACATATACTCCTTCGAACAATATCCTCATATGATATGCCCGACACACAATATCTTCACATACAACTGTCAACCAAGTGCGGTAATTATACCAATACAGATGTCTCAGTCCTGTAATTATTCTATCCATACTGTACAGATTCCACGCTATACAACATAACTTAGATAAAATAACATTAAACAATAGTAGTAAAAATTATGGATATTATATACTACACCACTTAAAATAGTTTTGTCCTCGAAACTTGCAATCCGTCATAGAAAAACCAACAAACCGTTCAACCAAAATATTCCGAAACCATCACAACAACGATCAATCATCACCATTAACGAATAACCAAAATAGTATACTTACAAATGCGCAAAGTTGACGATCTCCTGAGATACTAGCTAGTGACTTCACTGTAAAGCCTCAATACGCTTACAATCACAATTCCATGAGTCTCAACAAAATATACCATCTTCGGATGAAATAATCTATCCGTGTCAAATCCTGTCTGCTTGACCTCACAATCAAGTCCCAATTCTGATACACTCAATAATATACGATACACTTGAGAGACAACTGCTTAAAACAATGGAACTAATCCCGAAACATCGACACAAAATTCGAATGTTCATACGATCATTAACAATGATCAACCAACAAATTTACCGAGAATACCATTGATATGATAAACTCCAATACGACTAATCCAAAGGTCAAAACACAACTGAGAATATCATCAACATGATAAACTCCAATATAACCAATGAACGATCAACGATAATCGAGAATACCTTCACATGGTAAGTTCCAACACGATTCATACAGAACCACAGAGATAGATATACGGACGAATAAAATTCTCAAAACATTACACCAATCCCATGCAGTGGATCTCAAAGAAACACACCTGACTGGCGAACATATCCCTCGACATACGAACAACCAATCACAAACCGATGAACATACCTAATGATACATGGAGTGGGGACGACCAATCAATATCCAAAATAACCACCCTGGGGTTACCATCCACAAATCTACAGTTACAAAGAAATCCTTCAAAAATCACTATGGTAAAATCACGCTACTACCACACCAATAGAGTCACATAGCACATATGCTTCAGTTTCACAAAACCCAAAGTTCCAAAATCATATCTGTACTGAATCTGCAGTACGCGACATATTTCTCTTATCCGATCAATCAACCGATCATCCATGGAAAAACAAACTACCATACTAAAGTTCGAATCTCTTTTCATCGTACCATACTGATGTATTATCCAGTTTGTGACTCACATTCATAACTTCACCATGATATGCACTATGCACTAAATGCGTATGTATATCAACCACATTTTCAAAACTAGTTTGAAATCATATAATCTTGTCAAGAAGACAAATTTTCGAAAGTTCTTTCAAGAATTTCAAAACTCAAAACATAAATTTTCGTAACAACACGAAATCAATTTCCGAAAAATTAAATCCGCTAGCTTGTGTCAAGTTCTCGATGACAATTCTTTTTGAATACACACGATTAAATAAAATGAATTATGCAGATGCTTAGCTACATCCATACCCCTATATACTAGTTCGGCTTGTCACCAAATCCACTGATATTCCATCAGAAAACCACCCAATAGAGTTCCAAAATCTCAATATATAAACTCTGATAAAACTCCTTTTTCGCATATAACTCGCAACGTCAACTATTAACCCATCTTGGATCACCTCAACTATGCTATGACAAATATTGAACAATCGAGAAATCAAACACAACGAAAGACTACCCGAGAAGTTTCATTTGGACAAAACCTCGAAAATTAGTAATAAAATAGATAAATGATTGGTAAAGTGTTTCACAAACCTTGGGAGTATTAGAAAATAGAAAAGCCTTTTTGAAACATTAGGGTCTCAACCCATATCCCGTTCCACATTACAAGAAGTTTGTAGAGTAGAAAACCTTTTTGGACCCCAAGTCCTGAGTTATAAAACTATTTCAAAATCGATTCGGTCTAGACCCAAAATCACTTTCCATAATACTTGACCGGGACATATAATTGAAGGGTTTATACGTATATGGTATTCATGACATAATGGTTTTGAATGATCCGATCATTCATTCTTAGTTGGGTTACGGTACGGAGCACTAGACTGGCTAAATGTTACCCATATTCCTTGGATCCTCCCATTGCCGACTAAGACGGAGCTATGGAGTCACTCACAAGGATATTTGATGGATAAATATGCATTTATTATCTCTTCATTAATATTGGATAGATATCTAATTTGATTTATTTGATAAATCATGCGGTCTAGTGAATTGAAATTAATTACTCGGTGATTAATTAAATTCTTAAATAATTATTTCTTGAAAATACATTATTATAATTTTGTATTTGATAAAATCAATTAATTGGATTAATTAATTAAATATAAATAAAAATTGAGATAAAACGAAGTGTATTAGACGTGCGAACATCCTGCACACAAACCGAGTGGCTCGGCTCATTTTATCACCTAAAACAAAGTGGGCCGCCCCCTCACTTTCTCCTCACCTTCCATGTTACTTCCTAACATGTGAGGTGTATTTTTTATATAACAAATTATGAAGATTTGTAATGAGATTCCATATCTCATAATTGATCTCATTTTTTGTTATATAATAAAAGTAAGTCTTTCATTTTGTGAGTAAGACTTGAGAAAGCAAAACACACACACAAAAGGTGTGCTCCAACCGTGAGCTTCATGTGAAGATGGAGAAGAAACTTTTCTTCAAGTCTTGTTCATCTTTGAGAGAAAGAAAAAGAAGAAAAGAAGAGAAGAAAAATACTATATTAATTCCTAGCCGTGTTCTTTGAGAACAGATTGATATAATATTTTTCCGATCAATATCCAACGCATGATAACATAGAGGCACTCGGATTCTTCGGTGCTTTGATCATTCATCAAGCTAAAACGAATTGGATTTGTGTTTGTGTTGGTGACCGGGAAACGATCAAAGCTTGGCTCTGGAATTTTTCTTCAAGAAGATATTATCAAAGGTCTACGAGGGTATGCTCTTTTAATTTTATCTTTGTCTTTTTTATATTCGTTTATACGATACTTGATCGATCCATTTTTGGGGTTTGGTTTTATTCGGTTGGACCGGTTTATTTTCCGCTGTGTATCTCGTTTTGTTCACCAAATCCTAATAGTTGAGAGACCCTTATAAAAGGCTTTCCAAAATATTGATACAAATCTCGGATCCCTATCAGACACAATGTCGATTGGCATTCTGTGGAATTGGACTATTTCTTGAATATAAACTCTAGCCATCTTTTGTAAACTATCATCTTTCTTGATTGGCAAGAAGTGTGCTGATTTTTTCAACCTATCTACGATGACCCAAATCGTGTTATAACCTCCTTTTGTCCTAGATAAGTCTATGTTCATGGTTATCATCTCCTACTTTCATTCCGGGATCTTTAATGGTTGCAGTAATTCAGAGGGTCTCTAATGTTCAGCCTTGACATTTTGGCACGTTAAGCATCGTGCCACAAACTAAGCTACTTGATTCTTTATACTTGCCCACCAAAAATATTTCTTCAAGTCTCTGTACATCTTGTTTCCTCCTAGGTGAATAGTGTACTTGGAACAATGAGCTTCTTCTCGAATTCTCCTTTTCATTTTCTCGTCATGTGGCACACATATTATGTCCTTGGGTCATACCATTCCATCATCAAAAATGGTGAATTCCAGTCTCTCACCACGTTTGGTTCTTTCTTTCCAACCTTGAAGTTTCGGATCTCTTTCTTGAGCCTCAACAATTTCATTAAGTAAATTTGGTTTCACAGAAATGTCGGCACACACAAGGTCAGTATTATTACCTACAAGTTTTAAATAGCTCAATTCCTCATAAGCTTGCCATTCGCGTACCATTAATTGGGCGACACTTGCTTTTCTACTCAAGGCATCTGCCACAACATTGGCTTTTCCGTGATGGTGTTGGATGGAAAACTGGTAATCTTCCAATAGCTCTACCCATCTTCTCTGTTTGAGATTAAGTTCCTTTTGAGAAAATAGGTACGTAAGGCTCTTATGATATGTGAATACTGTGAATTCGGCATCGTAGAGATAGTGTATCCATTTCTTTAAAGCAAACACTACGATTGCGAGTTCCAAATCATTAGTGGGGTAGTTCTTCTCATGAGGTTTAAGTTTTCGCAAAGCATAAGAGATCACCTTGTTGTTTTGCATTAAGACAGTGCCTAGGTCATCTCCTGATGCATCACTATAAATGGTGGACCCTTCTGTTCCATCTGGAAGTGTCAGGATAGGTGCTGTAGTGAGCTTCTTTTTGAGTTCTTGGAAACTCGACTCACACTTATCAGTCCACTCAAATCTGACTTGTTTTTATGTCAATCGGGTAAGTGGTCCCGCAGTCTTTTAGAAATCCTTAATGAATTTGTGGTAATATCGGGCAAGTCAAAGAAAACTTTTAATTTTAGTGACAGTTTCTGGCCTCTTCCAGTTTATAATAGCTTATACCGTTGAAGGATCTACCACAATGCCATCTCCAAAAGCTATATGTCCTAAAAAGGCTACTTCTCTTATCCAGAACTCACATTTGTTATACTTAGCGTACAACTTTTGTTCTCTTAGAGTGTCGAGAACTATCTTTAGATGAGCCTGATGTTCCGTATCTGATTTGGAATAGACGAGGATATCATCTATGAATATCACGATGAATTGATCATGATATGAACGAAAGACATAGTGCATTAAATCCATAAATGCGGTCGTGCTATTCGTCAGTACGAAGGGCATCACCACAAATTCATAGTAACTGTATCTAGTTCGGAAAGCAGTTTTGGGTATATCTTCCGCTTTAACCTTCAATTGGTAGTACCCTTGCTGCAGATCAATCTTAGAGTACACTGTGGCTCCACAGAGTTGGTCGAACAACTCATCTATCCTTGGGACAGGGTACTTATTTTTTACGGTTATGTTATTGAGCTTGCAATAATCAATGCAAAGTCTCAATTTTCCGTACTTATTCTTTACGAATAGTACCGGCGCTCCTAATGGTGATATACTAGGCTGGGTTAATCTAACTACAAGCAACTTCTCAGTTATACCTTTAGTTCTTGTAGCTCCAATGGTGTCATCCAGTAAGGGGTCTTGGCTATGGGAGTCTTTCTAGGCATGACTTCTATGTCGAACTCGATCTCTCGGTCTGGCGGTAAGGATGTGAGTTTCTTAGGAAATACATCAGGGTATCCTGACACTACTGGTACAACTTCAATTCCGCATCTTACTCTTGGGTTTATTGATGACGAAAGCTAGTAATACATATACTCCTTCGAACAATATCCTCATACGATATTCCCAACACACAATATTTTCACATACAACTGTCAACCAAGTGCGGTAATTATACCAATACAAATGTCTCAGTCCTGTAATTATTCTATCCATACTATACAGATTCCACGCTGTACAACATAACTCGGATAAAATAACATCAAACAATAGTAGTAGAAATTATGTATATTACATACTACACCACTTAAAATAGTTTTGTCCTCGAAACTTGTAATCCGTCATAGAAAAACCAACAAACCGTTCAACCAAAATATTCCGAAACCATCACAACAACGAACAATCATCATCATTAATGAATAACCAAAACAGTATACTTTCAAATGCGCAAAGTTGATGATCTCCTGAGATACTAGCTAGTGACTTCACTATAAACCCTCAATACGCTTACAATCACAATTCCATGAGTCTCAACAAAATATATCATCTTCGAATGAAATAATCTATCCGTGTCAAATCTTGTCTGCTTGACCGCACAATCAAGTCCCAATTCGGATACACTCAATAATATACGATACACTTGAGAGACAACCGATTAAAACAATGGCACTAATCCCGAAACATCGACACAAAATTCGAACGTTCATACGATCATTAACAATGATCAACCAACAAATTTACCTAGAAGACCATTGATATGATAAACTCCAATACGACCAATCCAAGGTCAAAACACAACTGAGAATATCATCAACATGATAAACTCCAATATAACCAATGAACGATCAACGATAATCGAGAATACCTTCACATGGTAAGTTCTAAAACGATTCATACAGAACCACAGAGACAGATATACGGAAGAATAAAATTCTCAAAACGTTACACCAATCCCATGCAGTGGATCTCAAAGAAACACACCTGACTGGCGAACATATCCCTCGACATACGAACAACCAATCACAAACCGACGAACATACCCAATCATACATGGAGTGGGGACGACTAATCAATATCCAAAATAACCATCCTCGGGTTACCATCCACAAATCTACAGTTACAAAGAAATCCTTCAAAAATCACTATGGTAAAATCGCGCTACTACCACACCCATAGAGTCACATAGCACAGATGCTTCAGTTTCACAAAACCCAAAGTTCCAAAATCATATCTATACTGAATCTGCAGTACGCGACATATTTCTCTTATCCGATCAATCAACCGATCATCCATGGAAAAACAAACTACCATACTAAAGTTCGAATCTCTTTTCATCGTACCATACTGATGTATTATCCAGTTTGTGAGTCACATTCATAACTTCACCATGATATGCACTATGCACTAAATGCGTATGTATATCAACCACATTTTCAAAACTAGTTTGAAATCATATAATCTTGTCAAGAAGACAAATTTTCGAAAGTTCTTTTAAGAATTTCAAAACTCAAAACATAAATTTTCGTAACACCACGAAATCAATTTCCGAAAAATTAAATCGGCTAGCTTGTGTCAAGTTCTCGATGACAATTCTTTTTAAATACACACGATTAAATAAAATGGAATTATGCATATGCTTAGCTACATCCATACCCCTGTATACTAGTTCAACTCGTCACCAAATCCACTGACATTCCATCAGAAAACCACCCGATAGAGTTCCAAAATCTCAATATATAAACTCCGATAAAACTCCTTTTCCGCATATAACTCGCAACGTCAACTACTAACCCATCTTGGATCACCTCAACTATGCTATTACAAAATATTGAACAATCGACAAATCAAACACAACGAAAGACTACCCGAGAAGTTTCATTTGGAAAGTTAGTAATAAATTAGATAAACGATTGGTAAAGTGTTATACAAACCTTGGGAGTTTTAGAAAACAGAAAAGCCTTTTTGAAACATTAGGGTCTCAAACCATATCCCGTTCCACATTACAAGAAGTTTGTAGAGTAGAAAACCTTTTTGGACCCCAAGTCCTGAGTTATAAAACTATTTCAAAATCGATTGGGTCTCGGCCCAAAATCAATTTCCGTAATACTTGACTGGGACATATAATTAAAGGGTTTATACGTATACGGTATTCCTGACATAATGGTTTTGAATGATCCGATCATTCATTCTGAGTTGGGTTACGGTACGGAGCACTAGACTGGCTAAATGTTACCCGTACTCCTTGGATCCTTCCATTGCGGACTAAGACGGACCTATGGAGTCGCTCACAAGGATATTTGATGGATAAATATGTATTTATTATCTCTTCATTAATATTGGATAGATATCTAATTTGATTTATTTGGTAAATCATGCGGTCTAGTGAATTGAAATTAATTACTCGGTGATTAATTAAATTCTTAAATAATTATTTCTTGGAAATATATTATTATAATTTTGTATTTGATAAAATCAATTAATTGGATTAATTAATTAAATATAAATACAAATTGAGATAAAACGAAGTGTATTAGACGCGCGAACATTCTGCACACGAACCGAGTGGATCGGCTCGTTTTCTCACCTAAAACTAAGTGGGCCGCCCCCTCACTTTCTCCTCACCTTCCATGTTACTTCCTAACATGTGAGGTGTATTTTTTATGTAACAAATTATGAAGATTTGTAATGAGATTCCATATCTCATAATTGATCTTGCGTTTTGCTATATATATATATATATATATATATATAGTGGGTTCAAGTGAGAATACAATTTAAGTTAAGAAATAAGAATGAATTTCATCCATATATCTTCATAAATGGATGGCCGAGACTTTTCTGAGTATATGTTTGGAATTATGATGGGACCTAGGCTCTTTAGCTTGTGCAATAGCACCATTATTGTCACAATAAAGGCTTATGGGACCCTGGATGGTCGCTACCACTTCTAGTTCAGTAACGAACTTCATGATCCATACGGCTTCCTTAGCTGCATCCGATGCTGCCAGGTACTCAACTTCTATTACAGAACCAGAAACCGTACTTTGCTTGGAACTCTTCCAACTCACATCACCTCCATTCAATACAAACACTTAACCAGTTTGCGGTTTAAAATATTCTCAATCGGTTTCAAAACTTGCGTCAGTGTAATGATTTATAGCCATCTCGTTTCCCACACCTCTATAAATTAGGAATGCATCCTTAGTTCTTTTTAAGTACTTTAGGATGGTTTTCACCGCTGTCCAGTGAATTTCACCTGGATATGATTGGTATCGAATTGTCATGCTAAGGGCAAACGATACATCTAGTTGAGTACAAATTATGGCATACATGATCGATCCAATGGCCGAAGCATATGGAATCCTTCTCATACGGGCTCGCTCATAAGGAGTCGAAGAAATCTGAGTCGTACTTAGATGAATGCCATGTGACATTGGCAAGAGTCTTCTCTTCGAGTCTGGCATAATGAACCTCTTCAATATTTTGTTAATGTAGTTACTCTGACTCAGACCAATCATTTTCTTTGATCTATCTCTATAGATTTTTATCCCAAGAATGTAAGCAGCTTCTCCTAAGTCTTTCATAGAGAAACAACTTCCCAAGCAAGTCTTAACTGTCTGCAAGGTGGGTATGTCATTTCCAATGAGTAATATGTCATCTACATATAAGGCTAAGAAAACAACTATGCTCCCACTAACCTTCTTGTACACGCATGGTTCATCTTCATTTTGAATAAGCCCAAACTCCTTGACAGTTTTATCAAAACAAAGATTCTAGCTCCGAGAAGCTTGCTTCAACCCATAAATGGATATTTGAAGATTGCAAACCTTTTAAGATTTTTTTTGGATGAACAAAACCCTCAGGTTGTGTCATGTACACATCCTCGAGTAAGTTTCCATTAAAAATGTGGTTTTGACATCCATTTGCCATATCTCATAATCATAGTATGCGGCAATAGAAAATAAAATTCTAATTGATTTAAGCATGGCTACTGTCAAAAATATCTCATCATAGTCAACACCATGAGTTTGTCTATAACTTTAGCCACTAGTCTAGCTTTATAGGCTTGCACATTATCGTTCATGTCTTTCTTTTTTTTGTAGAGCCATTGGCACCCAATGGTTTTAACACCCTCGTGTGGATTGCATCTCTGACTTCATGGCCTCTAGCCATTCCTCGGACTTTGGTCCTAAAGCAGCTTCTGTATAGGTACTAGGCTTATCATTTATGAGCGATGTGTCATCATCCTCTGTTATGAGATACCCATATCTCTCAGGTTCATGTCGCACCCTATCAGATCTACGAGGAACTTGTGTACCTTGAATTCGCTCATCATCTAATTGTGGAGCCTGTTCAGTTTCCATCGGTGAAGCAATGTCTTCTAGTGGTTCACGAGTTTCCTCGAGAATTACTTTTCTCCCACTATCTCTTTTAGGAATAAATTCCCTTTCTAAGAGGACAGCAATTCGAGCAACAAACGCTTTGCTCTTACGAATGCTTCGCAACCCCAGATCTTTAGAAAAGACAAGTTTGGTCTCTTACCAGTCCATTTCTCAAATGGTGTCTTTTCAACTGCTTTAGGTAGAACACGGTTAAGGGTGAATGATGTTGTTTCCAAGGCATAGCCCCAAAATGATAATAGAATCTCCATTCGACTCATCATGGATCGAACATATCTAATAAAGTTTGATTCTTCCTCTTGGACACTCCGTTACGTTGAGGTGTTCCAGGAGGAGTAAGTTGTGCCACAATTCCATAACTCCTAAGATGATCATCGAATTCTTGGCTCAAATATTCGCCACCTCGATCCAATTGAATGGCTTTAATTGTCTTGCCAAGTTGATTCTGTACTTCACTCTAGATTAATTTTTATAGTACCCGGTTGTGAATTCATTGATTATCATTCAGTAATTTTCACTTAGAATTTTTTCACTCAGTAATAACCATTCATCACTCATGTTCATTCAGTTGTGACCATAGTTCGGCGTACTTTGGAATCGTGTATCATTTATTATTCATCACTGTTTGAAATTGAGATGGGAATTTTGCCATCATCATCATCATTTTCGGTAGCCCGTATGAGGTAGCGCATGCTAGGTACTCTTGTTAGCGTGCGCTAACTGAGTACTGGTAGCGCATGCTATCACTCAATATTAGCACACACTAGCGCTAGATAGGCAGACAATCCAGAAGGTACTAGGCTGATTTGAAAAATTCATAGCACACGCTACGAGTGGAAAGTAGCATAAGCTAACTATGCTGGTAACACATGCTAAGGCATCAGAATAGTGCACGCTAACGCGACCAAGGCATAGGACAGTAGGTTCTGGACTCCAGGTGCTGGGTATCGAACATCAGTTAGCACAGGCTAACATTTTGGGTTAACACACGCTATCGGAAGGCATTAGCGTATGCTACCAAGTTCGTAGCACACGCTAACGAAGCAGTCAGAGCTCACTGGACTGCCCAGTAACCCACTAGCGCACGCTAAATATTAGGACATAGGGCATGCTAAACTGGGATCCGTATAAATTGGACAGTTCAGTCCAGTTTCATCATTTTCACTTCTCTCTTCCTCCTCCCATCGGTTTTGGGCGATTCTGGACTTTTGGTGAAAGGGTTCTTCAATCTGGAATCACCTATAATCATTTTCAAGCTTCTAAGTCGGATTAATCATCATTCAATCCTTTCCAACAAACCAAATCAAGGTAAACATCTCTTGGATCTAGAATTTCGGAATTTGAGTGTTTTACTTCCAATCCTTTCAAGTTAGCTTGATATTATGTTAGAATATGTTAGATATGGATTATCTACCTTGGATACATGTATTCTACGGATTAATTGATGTAATTTTCGGAATTTTTGAACATTTGGGGTTTTGTTCAAGAACACCTTAGGTGTCGACTTTGGAAGGTTGGGGGTTTCAAATAGATGTTGTCGTAATCTCGAATGGAGTATTTATATTAGATTATTGATGGTATTAATGATGTTTTGTTGGATTGAATCACTCGTCGGAGGTTGGTTTTCGGTATAATTGGGATTAGTTGTAAACAATGGGAGATTGTTTACAACGTGTTTGTTTTAATGCCCCAATGAATTTTGGGTAGTGTTGTATAGACTTTTGAGTTGGTCGTGATCATGCTTGATTCGTATATTAAGCGAAATGTTGGTACTTGTGTTATTCAAGGTTGTTCGAGCAGCCGGTATTTCCATTAAGGATGTTGATCGTGGAAGGACTTTCTCTCCGCCGGTTTGAGGCAAGTTTTATACTTGTACTAGTCAATGAGATTAATGTTATCACATATGTGTATGAATGTGTTGTATCATTCCGAGACTTAGTATCTTCATGAATTCATTGATATTAGGGTATCATTCGATACGATACTCTTCGGCAATTATGCAAAATGTTTATTATTGTTCATTAATGTCCGGTTCAAGGCATCGGGATACCCGTTGTTAATGTTATTGTCAATAGTCGGTTCGCGGTATCGATGTATCGATTGTTGTTGTTAATATTGATGTCGATCTAAGACACCATGGTAATCATTGTTATGAATGTTGGTGTTCTGTCATTCATTTTATATCGGACGATTGAAGGCATTGGCGTATTCGTTCTCATCTTCGCCTTTGGTAACCGATTAAAGGTGCTGGGGATTCATTGTACCATTATTATCGATTGGACGTTCTAAGGCAATCGAGGTGCTCAATCATTCTTCGTATCATTGATATCGATTGGCCGTTGTAAGGCAATTGAAGTGTTAAATCATTCATGGGATCATTGTTATCGGTTGGTCATTCTAAGGCAATCGAGGTATTAAATCATCCGCTGCATCGTTGTTATCGATTGGCCGTTTCAAGGCAATCGAGTTATTGAATTGGGATTATCACAGATAGTTCCCGTCCATTGTATCATTTTTATCGATTGGCCATTCTAAGGTAATTGAGGTATTGAATCGGGACCACCAAGGACGGTGCCCATCCGTGACTCATTGCTCTCGTGTTGGCCGACTCAAGGCAGCACACTATCATTCTTGTGAATTTGGTAATCTTTGGATCGTTGCCGTTTGTGATTAATTGTGTTTTGGAGGCTAGTCTAGACTAGTGCACATTATGGGTAAGTTTGGGTCTTGAACCTTCACGGTTGGTCGTGTGCTAGCAGGTAACTGGGCAGTCCAGTGAGCTCTGACTGCTTCGTTAGCATGCGCTACAAACTTGGTAGCGTACGCTAACGCCTTCCGATAGCGTGCGTTAACCCAAAAGGTTAGTGTGCGCTAACTGATGTTCGATACCCAGCACCTGGAGTCCAGAACCTACTGTCCTCTGCCTTGGTCGCGTTAGCGTGCGCTATTCTGATGCCTTAGCATGCGTTACCAGCACAGTTAGTGTACGCTACTTACCACTCGTAGCTTGCGCTACGAATTTTCCAAATCAGCCCAGTACCTTCTGGACTGTCTGCCTCTCTAGTGCTAGCGTGCGCTAATATTGAGCGATAGCGAGCGCTACCAGTACTTAGTTAGCGCGCGCTAACAAGAGTACCTAGCGTGCGCTACCTCACACGGGCTACCAAAAATGATGATGATGATGACAAAATTCCCGTCTCGATCTCATACAGTGATGAATGATAAATGATAACTGATACACGATTCCAAAGTACGCCAAACGATGGTCACAACTGAATGAACATGAGTGATGAATGGTTATTACTGAGGGAAAAAATTCTGAGTGATAATTACTTAATGATAATCAATGAATTCACAATCGGGTATTATATACTCCCCCTTAAAAGAGTTTCGTCCCTGAAACTAAGGGTACGTAGCTCGGGATATGCACTATCCATCGGGATATGAAAATAACATCTCCAGGAGTACTCCTCAACGCGAAACACTCAGCCGGATACCAGCCAGAAAGTCGTACCAACCGCATGATTCGAACACCGGCATACACATACAGAGGAAGCCGCTCATTGTACATGTCTACAATCCATCGGTGTACACTTCCCTATCCTCATCGGCGTCAGACGTCCATGCAAGCACTGACTCGCACCTCAAAAGAAAAGCAACAACGCACACATAGTCCTTGGAACCATAACAATCATACGCCAAAGTTCTCATGACTTGACGTCTCGAATCACCATGAACAAATACCCAGATTATCACAAAATCTAGAGTACAACACTAAAGGGAAGAAATCCCAACCAATGACCCAAATCTCAAGATTCTCAATTATCATAGCTACAAGATAAATTGACAACAGATGGTTCACAACCACAATACTACGATGCAGGGTAAGTTAAACAGTAATACGGAACACAAGGCTACATCTCAAATGTACCCAACATCGATATCCTCCAGATCCTCGATCTCATCGATTCAAGGAAGAACCAAATCTGAACTCACCGCTTAATATGATTCCAGAAGGTCACAAAAACGAGAGTGAGTACGATGAATGATAAACGACTAGAAATCCGACAAGAATCAAGAATGACTCACCAAGGTGAATTAATAATGCAATGAGTGATAGCTCAAATGAAGTGATTGGGACCGTTGTTCCTAGTGAATTGAATGATCAGTTTGATAACTACAAGTCTCAACATGATTGATGTATGATGAATGAATTATATGAATGAATGATCGACAATGAAATGAATGATTATCCTATTACCGAGCAAGAATTAACTTGTTCAAAATCGGTGATGAATGCCCTTACCTCTGGCTCTCGAAGCCTGATAGGACCCCTTGGATGATGCATGGGCTGGAGTAACAAAATCCCTCGAGGCTTGTGAGCCCTTTCTATGTCTACCGGCACTAGAACTCCTGTAGTATTTCCATAGGTGTCCCTGCCTCCCACACTTAAAAAGCTGAAGGATGCTTCCGAGTAAGCACCTTGATCAAAAGCTCTGCTCCAAGAGCCTTCTCGATGAACTCACTAAGTGAATTACAATTGTGATTGAACAACTGCATCCTCAACTGAAGGTTTGGCCTCATGGTAAAATATTTGATCTTATCTGCCTCAGTACGAATAACAGATGAAACAAACTGAAGAAGTCCTTGAAACTTCTCAGCAATGACAATAACACCCTCATCCTCGATGGGTTCGGGATTCAAAACCTCTGATAACTTGGCTTCACGAAGTGGAGCCGGATAATACCTCTCTAACATGAGAGTCTTGAACTCGCTCCAAACACAATTACGATCGGTGGTTTCACAGAAAGCCACCATGAATAAGCATCCCTACTCAAGTAGTAAGCCGCTACTGCCACTTTACTCTCTTTCGGACACTGAACCATGCCAAAGAGTTTATCACAATGCTCAAGCCAATGAACAATATCGGCTGGTTCCGACAAACCCTCAAAAGTAGGCGGCCTATGACGAGAGATATCACCAAAAATCTGACTCACTCCTCCAGTCTGTCCATGAAATGGCACCTGGAATCTCTGCTGCGGTGGACCATGAACCATCGAGGTCAGCATGTTCTCCACCATCCACGTCATCTGAGTTATATGGGCCATCATGCCCCGTAGAAATATGAATGGGTCAACCCGAACACCTTTCGAGTGAGCTGCATCTCGGGTACGACTCCCTGACAGTGACTGATTATCTGACAGTGAATGAGTAGCATCGCTAACTGTTGAACCAATGTTATCCCTCGCGTTCGCGCCGGTATTCACACGAGGTCTCGGGTTCCAGCCCACACCGTGGCCTCTCCCTCTGCGTCCTCTTACAGCTCTATCCATACTGAAGTAGGAAAGTCACATGATGATTATAGATCCCGCATAAATATCGCATCATGATCATGTTACTGAATAATAATAATGATCACACATGTTCTAACACACTGAACGCACTATTAATGCAATAAAATGATCGTCAATATGACACTGGGATATGATAAGATCGCATGAAAGATCAAGTGAGGTGACCTGATTATCTAATGAAATTCCTGAAATGATTACCTTGAACAAGTCAACATGATTGATAATTCGATCCACAAGATCACAACTGAGCCATGAGATTGACTGAGTGATTAATGAATTAACATGCTCGACAAGATCAAAATGACGATTGAGGATTATTGACTGATGAATGAGTTGATCCTTATCGCTTACACAGGTCACACATGCTCCCAAAACAATTAGTCATGAATCAATCGTAACACTAATATCACATATAGGTTTCAACCAAGCATGTATAATTAATGACATGATGAATGTATGAACATAAAGAGAATCGAGTCCTTACACAGTTCATACGAAGCTTCGAGGTCTTTTAATACTAGTCTTCACTGACGACGACTCAATGAATGAATGATTTATGCAGTCGTACAAATATCACGACTCACAAAACCCGACTGTCCAGATTATCATAACCTGACAGTCCCACTACTACCGCGACGGTAGATCCACATAACTCACATATCAGGGTATCTCACAACCCAACAGCTCTGATACCATCTTCTGTAACACCCCCAAATCCCATTGGGTTATTACAATGTCGTGGACCCCACACCTGGAGATCCACCAGGCGAAACATGACTAAATTACATTAAATTAACCAACAAGAGAGATCACAGTTCCTACCATGATATCCGACACAATATTCCGATAAGGAATTTCAACGACAACGATGGGTCTACATGGCCAAAATAAAAATACAACATCCACGAGCACCTGCTCGGGTAATACATATTGACAAAGACTGACAACCTGGAGAACACTCCAACTGACGGACCAACATGAACTCGGACTAGTATCGCTCGAATGCCTCGTCGCCATCGTCATCCCCCTGTGTCTCAACTCTCTCCTCGCAAGCACCTAAAATATGAAAACATGTTCCGCCCCCACGGGATCAGTCATCCAGATAATGAACATCAAATACATGTATAACATGATATGCATCCAAAGGCAGAATGAAACGGTGCAATGATAATAATAATAATAATAATAATAATAATACGAGATGCTCACAAACCAAGGTAAGAACAAAGCATTCGTGAAACACTATGCCTATGGCATACTATTAATACCTACTCAACATGTTAGAACATAAGCGCCCAATGGCGAATCATCGATATAGAACACCACAATGAATTACACGAAGATGGAACAAACCAAATTGAATTAAATATGAATCATAATGTCCGAAGGCTCCAATGAAATACCAAGACATCATGAAGGTCTGAAAGTCACGCAGCCGAAGCTGTAAATGAACAAAATCACCTGAAAGTTACTCAGCCGAAACTGTAAATCATCACGATGGCCCGAAGCCAAAACAGCCCGAAGCTGTACCAATGAGGGCCGAAGCCACGGAACGAATCCGTATCACAATGAGGGCCGAATCCACGGCACAAAGCCGTATCACAATGAGGGCCGAAGTAGCACGAATCCGTATCACAATGAGGACCGAAGCCACGGCACGAAGCCGTATCACAATGAAACCATCCAATGGTCGTGACCTACTGAACTGTAGGTGTTGGGAACCAACCGCGAAGGTTCCAACCCCAAACTTACCCATAATGAAATCACCCAGTGACCGTGACCTATTGAGTTGTAGGTGTTGGGAACCAACCGCGAAGGTTGAAGACCCAAACTTACCCATAATGAAATCACCCAGTGACCGTGACCTACTGAGTTGTAGTAGGACATAGCGCATGCTAAACTGGGATCAGTATAAATTGGACAGTTCAGTCCAGTTTCGTCATTTTCACTTCTCTCTTCCTCCTCCCGTCGGTTTTAGGCGATTTTGGACTTTTGGTGGAAAGGTTCTTCGATATGGTATCACCTATCATCATTTTCAAGCTTATAAGTCGGATTAATCATCATTCAATCCTTTCCAACACACCAAATCAAGGTAAACATCTCTTGGATCTATAATTTCAAAATTTGAGTGTTTTACTTCCGATCTTTTCAATTTAGCTTGATATTATGTTGGAATTTGTTAGATATGGATTATCTACCTTAGATACATGTATTTTTACGGATTCATTGATGTAATATTCAGAATTTTTGAACATTTGAGGTTTTGTTCAAGAATACCTTGGGTGTTGACTTTGGAAGTTTGGGGGTTTCGACTAAATGTTGTCGTAATCTCGAATGGAGTATTCCTATTAGAATATTGATGGTATTAATGATGTTTTGTTGGATTGAATCACTCATTGGAGGTTGGTTTTCGGTATAATTGGGATTAGTTGTAAACAATGGGAGATTGTTTACAACATGTTTGTTTTAATGCCCCAATGAATTTTGTGTAGTGTTGTATCGACTTTTGAGTTGGTCGTGATCATGCTTGATTCGTATATTAAGCGAATTTTTGGTACTTGTGTTATTCAAGGTTGTTCGAGCAGCCGGTATTTCCATTAAGGACGTTGATCATGGAAGGACTTTCTCGCCGCCGGTTTGAGGCAAGTTTTATACTTGTACTAGTCAATGAGATTAATGTTATCACATATGTGTATGAATGTGTTGTATCATTCCGAAACTTAGTCTCTTCATGAATTCATTGATATTAGGGGATCACTCGATACGATACTCTTCGGCAATTATGCCAAATATTTATTATTGTTCATTAATGGCCGGTTCAAGGCATTGGGATACTCATTGTTAATGTTATTGTCCATAGCGGGTTCGCGGTATCGATGTATCAATTGTTGTTCTTAATATTGATGTCGATCTAAGACACTCTGGTAATCATTGTTATGAATGTTGGTGTTCTGTCATTCATGTTATATCGGCCGATTGAAGGCATTGGCGTATTTGTTCTCATCTTCACCGTCGGTAACCGATTAAAGGTGCCGAGGCATTCATTATACCATTATTATCGATTGGCCGTTCTAAAGCAATCGAGGTGCTCAATCATTCTTCGTATCATTGTTATCGTTTGGCCGTTCTAAGGCAATCGAAGTGTGACATTATTATGGATTAGATGTTCTAAGGCAATCGAGGTATTGAATCATCTACTGCATCGTTGTTATTGATTGGTTGTTCCAAGGCAATCGAGGTACTGAATTGGGATTATCATGGATAGTTCCCATCCATTGTATCATTTTTATCGATTGGCCATTATAAGGTAATCGAGGTATTGAATTGTGACCGCCGAGGACGGTGCCCATCCGTGAGTCATTGCTGTCGTGTTGGCCGACTCAAGGCAGCACGCTATCATTCTTGTGAATTCGGTAATCTTTGGATCGTTGCCGTTTGTGATTAATTGTGTTTTGGAGGCTAGTCTAGACTAGTGCTCATTATGGGTAAGTTTGGGTCTTGAACCTTCGCGGTTGGTTCCCAACACCTACAACTCCGTAGGTCCCGGTCACTGGGTGATTTCATTATAGGTAAGTTTGGGTCTTGAACCTTCACGGTTGGTTCCCAACACCTACAACTCAGTAGGTCACGGTCACTGGGTGATTTCATTATGGGTAAGTTTTGGGCTGTAACCTTCGCGGTTGGTTCCAAACACCCAGTTCAGTAGGTCACGGCCATTGGATGGTTTCATTGTGATACGGCTTCATGCCGTGGCTTCGGCCCTCATTGTGATACGGCTTCGTGCCGTGTATTCGGCCCTCATTGGTACAGATTCGGGATGTTTTAGCTTCGGGCCATCGTGATGATTTATAGTTTTGACTGAGTAACTTTCAGGTGATTTTGTTCATTTACAGCTTCGGCTGCGTGACTTTCAGACCTTCGTGATGTCTTGGTATTTCATTGGAGCCTTCGGGCATTGTGATTCATATTTAATTCAATTTGGTTTTTCCATCTTTGTGTAATTCATTGTGGTGTTCTATATCGATGATTCACCATTGGACGCTTACGTTCTAACATGTTGAGCAGGTATTAGTAGTATGCCGTGGGCATAGTGTTTCACGAATGCTCGGTTCTTACCTTGGTTTGTGAGCATCTCATATTGTTATTATCATTGCACCATTTCATTCTACCTTTGGATGCATATCATGTTATACATGTATTTGATGTTCATTATCTGGATGAATGACCCCGTGGGGGCGGAACATATTTTCATGTTTTAGGTGCTTGCGAGGAGAGAGTTGAGAAACAAGGGCATGACGATGGCGACGACGCATTCGAGCGATACTAGTCCGAGTTGTTCATGTTGGTCAGTTAGTTGGAGTGTTCTTCAGGTTGTCAGTCTTTGTCAATATGTATTACCCGATCAGATGCTCGTGGATGTTGTTGTATTTTTATTTTGGCCATGTAGACCCATCGTTGTCGTTGAAATTCCTTATCAGAATATTGTGTCGGATATCATGGTAGGAACCGTGATCTCTCTTGTTGGTTAATTTAATGTACTTAGTCATGTTTCGCCTGGTGGATCTCCGAGTGTGGGGTCCACGGCACTGTAATAACCCAATGGGATTTGGGGGTGTCACATTTTTAACATTTCAAAAGATTCATGTTTATTCTTCATAAGATAAACATATCCATACTGGCTAAAATCATCGGTAAAAGTAATGAAGTATTGGTACCCGCCTCTGGAATGAGTGCTAAGAGGTCCTAATAGATCACTAGCCCTTTCTCCATGACCGGTGAAAGGATTATTCGTCATCTAGCCCAATAGACAAGATTCGCATGTTTCATATGACTCATAGTCAAAGAAGTCTAAATGTACATCGTGATGTAGTTTAGAAATGCGTTTTTCCTTTATATGGCCAAGTCGACAGTGCCATAAGTAAGTCGGATTAGAATCATTGAGCTTAGCTTTCTCGGTTGCAATGTTATAGACTTCCTAAGTATTGCACTCGTCTATATCAATATTTTAAAGGCCAGTATATAACTTTGTAGTGCCATAACGCAAGTCATCATAGAATATACGAATAATCTTATTCATAATAAGAAAACTGTAACCTTCAAAATCTAATATAGAAACTGAAATAATTTTCTTATTCATATCAGGAACATAATAGCAATTGTTCAAAACTAACAAAAGCCCATTAGGTTAAACTAGATTGTAAGTCCCAACGGCTAGTGCAACAACTCTTACTCCATTGCCGACTCTTAGATCCACTTCCCATTTCTTAAGAACTCTGTTGCTTCTCAACCCCTACACATTTATACAAATGTGAGATCCACATCCCGTATCCAATACCCATGAGTTAGAAGTAGATGAGTTAACTTCTATAACAAATATAACCGTGGCAGTCTCACTACTCTTGGTACGCTTTAGCTCTTCTAAGTAAACCTTGCAATTTCTTTACAGTGTCCTGGTTATTGTAATGATGGAAATTTCCATCTTTGGGAGCTTTTGCCTTGAAAACCGGCTTAGGTGGGTCTCTAGCTTTGGCAACTATTACTTTACCTTTCCCTTTGTTGACCAGCAGCATGTGGCTTGGTTTCTTCTTAACGTTTTCCTCAGTCGTTTTAAGCATCCCATGCATCTCAGCAATGGACTTAACCATCTCATTCATATTATAGTTCGTAATGAACTGACTGAAGCTATCGAGTACTGAATTCAGGATCACGTCCGTGGAGTGCTCCTTAGAAAGTGGAAAACCAAGCCTATCAAAATGATCAATATATCCTTTCATCTTGAGTACATGAGCGTTGACAGATGTCCCGTCAACCATATTGCAATTACACAATGCTTGAAACGTATTATACCTCTCTTTCCTAGCATGCTTTGAGAGAGTTCCCTTGAGGTGGGCATTAAGCTCATAGGCTTCCATTTCTTTCAGATTCTTCCGAAGTTCTGGACAAATGGTAGCCAGCATAAGACAACTGACAACAATGGAATCCTCGTAATGTTTTTTCCATTTTTCTTTTGTTGCTTTGTTAACATTGTCAACAGGCTCATCGGGAATTTCTTCCTCGAGAACGTACAACTTTCTTTCTTGTTTGAGAACTATTCTCAAGCTCCGGATCCAATCCAGATAGTTTCTTCCTTTTTCTTTGAGATTGTCCTTCTCAAGGACGGATCATATGTAACTCTTAAATTATATTTTATGGGATTTGGTATCTTATCACAAGCATGTTATAATCCCATCTTATGCCTTAAGGTTCAAAACTATTTTGAGTTCTTAGTTCATTAAAACACATAGGTATCACCATTACCTATCCTACCTTACTAACATAATCCGAGCACCCAGCTTTGGCATGGCTTGCTCAAAATGATCGAAGTCTTGATAGGTGTTTTGATTGAATGGAATTAAATTTTAACGTGGGGTTTTATCCTATATTCCATGTCTATATTGGCTAACATACATCTAAACATACATCGCATCACATACATGCATAAATTTAAACATATATAGCATCACAGACATAATAAAGCATAAGACCGTGTATAGCATGACCATAATCCTAACGTGATTTTCTTGAGCCAACATGAAAATCGCAAAGGTCAATCTAAAGGGTATAATTGGTCTTCGTTGATCTTCCAACTCCTTGGAACGTCATACGCGATCAATTGGCTCCTCGATGCCATCATTCGTCTCCTTCTTGTCTTTATTACATTAATGAAAAAACTATACTACACTAGTAAAGTAAATTACAAGAGGGAAAACGACACGCAAGCCGTAAATTATAATAATAAATTAAAAGACGACTCGAAGGCCATAAAAACCAATTATATTTAAACGACATGCAGGCCGTTAAAACCAACCTAAAAATTAAACTGAAAATCCAGTCACATTGGTCAATTTATGGTCATGCCATACACTAAACATATATTAAAATTAATTATTACATAATTAATTAAACACACAATATGAATCTTCCTGACAGTCAGGCATAAGATAAATATCCACATAAAATCAACAATCGGATACATTAACCCAGTTGGCCGAGCAGTCTCGGGCCGCAAAACGGCGGCGCGGGTTCGAAACCTGCCACCAACAAACACAACATTTTTGGCAGCATTTATTTGGACTGTACCGGTCAAATAAAACTCAGTGAATAAAATTAACAAACAGGCGCCGCAACCCCATTGGCGAGATGCCGCTCGGGCGTCTGGACACCGCGGGATCGAATCCTGCCAGCAGCACAAATGTTTTGCGAATTTTTCATGACCCGCGGGTTCAGGTCCGCGGTTCGCAACCTGACATGGACCCGACCTGGTACATCGACCCACCAGAAATAGATCTGTTCCAGAACAATTCTGGACAGAAAAATCACAAAAATATTACAGAAAATTGATTTTGAACCATCCGATTTAGTCAAATTAAATCAGAAAAATATTTATAAAATCTCTATTTTATAAATATGATCAAGAACATAATTTTATATATTCAAAGGATATAAAACACGTTCTACATAAACAATTAATTACTTGCAAGTCGGATCTGATACCACTGTTGGATTTTACGTGTATCTAATACAATAAATTTGAGCAAAAACGCAATGGAATAATTATCGGAAAACCCAGATAAGGATTTTCATGCAGTAATTAATTGATTTAATTAAGAGTTCATCGAGTTACCTTAATCCGAAGACCAGATCTAAATCCGACCAGAAGCTGATGAAAATCGTCTTCCTCTTTCGGTGATCCACACACGAACAATTGGTACAAACCTGATTGCTAGTCATTACGAATAATGTTGATAAAAAGTACAACAACTAATTCCTTGCTAGAAAGATTCATACTGTTGATCAAAATCAACTAAGTGAAGAAGACAGGATAACCGAACCGGGACTTCTTGGACAAGAAAATTCGGCTGATCTGTTTGTAGGGGGAAAGGGTCAATTTTTCTCTTCCTTTTCTTATTATAACTTCTTGTCCAAGACCCAGTGTTTATACTAAGTAAACCCTAGAGTTAAAACTCTAGTATTTGCTTAGTTACCCCTCAACTTATTAAATAATACAATATATATAATATCTTATATTATATATTACTTATTATTTAATCCTCTAATAAATATCATATTCAATATTATATTACCATTACCAGTTTCTATAAGTAAATAATATAATATATGATATCATATATTATACGTCACTCATTATTTACTTTCTTTATTAATTATAATATCCAATATTATATCTATTAATTATTCTTGCTTGTCTTAATTGTCTTATGTGCACCCAAAAAGGCTTATATTATGTTGAATTTCATTTAATACCTCATTAAATGATAAATCACAAGCGGTCTCTTGCATGTCATTATGACTATCCAAATAATCTAAGTTTATAGTCCATTAAACTATTTAATGTGTCAAATTCCTTTGTCACGCGATATCATATTTGAACTAAGTCATGAAAACTGTCATACTTATTATGCTTAAATGTTTTATCGATCTTAAGTAGACTGATTGAATCAAAAGATTCTTCATTTTAGCATGACCATGCATTTTCTTCAGTCCTACTTGTCGAGGGGCCCAGCAGATATCTCTCTCCCTAAAGAGAGGGACATATCCCGATCTTAATTATTCATTGCCCTCTACGTGACTCCCACTAATCCCGATCGCTAACCTTTATGATCACCATATTTCAGATGACATTGGATTACGTCAAGGCATAGCGGTTAACATGTTGGACTCTACGATAATCTAAGGTTCAACGATTGATTGACATACTATTATATTGAGATTTACTTATGATATTGGAATAACTATTTTTCCACTATTATAATATTAAAACTTCACACATTATAATAATCAACGAGAACTAGATGATATCAAATAACTTTCTTTAAATATGGCAATTACAAATCTAGGCATATCGAATGTCCTAGGGCACTATTCCCAATAGTATCCACTAGGCTTAATAGGTCACTAGCCCTTTCTCCATAACCGATGAAAGGATTCTTCGTCATCTTGCCCAATAAACAAGACTCGCGTGTCCCAAATGACTTATAGTCAAAGGAGGTCTAAAAGTCCATCATGATGAAGTTTATAAATGTGTTTCTTGTTTATGTTGCCAAGTTGACAGTACCATAAGTAAGTCGGATTAGAATCATTGAGCTTAGGTTTCTTGGCTGCAGTGTTATAGACTTCCAAAGTACTTGTCTCATCTAGATCAATATTGTAAAGGCCAATATATAACTTTGCAGTACCATAAAGCAAGTCATCAAAAAAATATGAATAATCTTATTCTTAATAAGAAAACTGTAACCTTCATAATCTAATGTAGAGACTGAAATAATATTCATATTCATAGCGGGAACATAATATCAAATGTTCAAAACTGACAAAAGCCAATTGTGTAAAACTAGATCATAAGTTCCAACGGCTAGTGCAGCAGCTCCTGCCCCATTTCCGACTCATAGATCCGCTTACCCTTTCTTCAGTCTCTACTACTTCTCAACCCCTGTGCATCTGTAAAAATGTGAAATCCACATCCATTATCTAATATCCCGGAATTAGAAGTAGATACGTTAACTTCTATAACAAATATACCTATGGTAGTATCACTACCATTGGTACGCTTTAGCTCTTCAACGTAAATCTTACAATTTCTCTTCCAGTGTCCTGGTTTATTGCAATGATGGCAATTTCCAACTTTGGGATCTTTTATCTTGAAAGTCGGCTTTGTTGGGTCATTAGCTTTGGAAAATTTTGCTTTACCTTTACCCTTGCCTTTGTTCTTGAAGAACATCCTTTTGGTGACCCTTAACACATGGCTTTGTTTATTCTTAATATTTTCTCAGTCATTTTGAGCATCCCATGCAGCTCAGGAATGGACTTCTCCATCTTATTTATATTATAGTTCACAGTGATCTGACCGAAATTATCGGTTAGTGAGTTTAGGATGACATCTGTGGAGTGGTCCTTAGAAAGTGGGAAACCAAGCCTATCAAGATGATTAATGTATCCTTTCATCTTGAGTACATGAGCTGATAGATGTCTCCACAACCATCTTGCAAGCATACAAGGCTTGAAAGGTCTCATACCTCTGTTTCCTAGCGTGCTTTGAGAAAGTATCTTTGAGGTGAGCATTAAGCTCATAAGCTTCCATTTCTTCCATATTCTTCTGATGTTCTGGACAAATGGTAGCCAATATAAGACAACTGAAATTAATAGAATCATCACAATGTTTCTTTCATTTGTCTTTTGTTGCTTTATTAGCATTATCAGAGGCTCATCGGGAATTTCTTCCTCAAGAACATGCAACTTCTTGCTTGCTTGAGAACTATTCTCAAGCTCCGGATCCAATCCAGATAGTTGTTGCAGTTTTCGTTGTGCTTGTCCTTCTAAAGGACGGATCGCAGTGAAAGGTGGATGTGTTGTTTGATGCATTCTATTATCTACAAAATTTTAATATGCAAAGTGTTCAATCCAATTTCTATTTCTCAAAAAATACTCTCACTAAGACAAAATACCCTTAATTTTACAACATTTGTAAGTTTAGTGGACGAAGACCCCATTTTGCGCAATTCTGAACTCAGTTGTGGCATGGCGCTTAGAAATGAGCTACTTTAGGTGGATAACTCTTTATCGAGTACGTCATATGCAACTCTTAGATTATACTTATGGGATTCGGTATCTTATGCCCAAGCATGTTACAATCCCATCTTATGATTTAAGGTTCAAAACTATTTTGAATTATTAGTTCATTAAAACAGGTATCACCATTACCTATCCTACCTTACTAAGATAATCCGAGCACCCAGCTTTTGTAATATCCGCATTTTTCTTTCCCTTGGATTTTTATTTTCGGTGTATTTCTCGATTGTAGCGACCCTCGTGTATCTTTCAGTGTAACTTTTCCGTCATCTATTGATCTGATTCTCGTAATTGTTGTGCGGAACCACCGTTTCGGGGTTGCCGTGGATTCATTCTATGCTATGATGCGTTGTGAGGTGTTCCGTTTGATGTTTCGTTCGTATTCTGGTGTTGTAGACCGTTTATACTCCGTACCTAGCGCACGCTAATTTTTCTGCATAGCGCACGCTAGAAGTTCCTTTGTAGCGCACGCTACGTTTACTTCGTAGCGCGCGCTAGCGAGTGAACCCTGGGGGTGGCAGTTCAACTCCCAGGCCTCTGGACTATCGGATTAGCGCACGCTATCTTGTCTAGCGCACGCTAATGTCGGGAGACTAACACACGTTAAGTTGTTCAGTAGCGCGCGCTAGTGTGACTGTCCAGTACTGGGCAGTTTACTACTAAACTCAATCAGATGCTAGTTAGCGCACGCTACGCTTGTATGGTAGCGCACGCTAACGGGTCAGGTGAGTTTTGGGCAATTGGCTACTGGACTCGGCTGATGTTCAGGTAGCGCACGCTACTGGTCGATAGCGCGCGCTACCGAGAGGTTATTAGCGCACGCTACGCATGTATGGTAGCGCACGCTAACGGCCAAAAACCTGGCTACTGGACTGGGACGCTAACGGTAAGGTTTGTAATCTTATCCCGTTAGCGCACGCTAACCTTGAGGTTTTAGCGTGCGCTAACACTCCCTGGCTATATAAACCAGGGAGTTGACCGAGATAATCACAAAATCTCATTTCTTCCTCTCTCCGCGGCGAAGGCGATCCCGAGACGATTTTCTTGGCGATTTCTTCCTCCAATCATCTCATCCAACATCCTTCTTGAGTTCTTGGAGTATTATATCAACGTCAACACAAATCTTTCGTCCTAATCCATGGTAAATCTCTTAGAACCCTACTTTTGGATAATTTGGGGGTTTTGGGTTTTTCTTCCGATTCGTTCCATTTTGTTGGTGGATTCATGATGTGTACTATTAATATTGTTAGTATCTTTAGCTTTCCTATGGATTCATGGATATTTTGCGGATTTTTACGGAATCGAGAGGGTTTGGTTGTGGCCCGCCCTCGTTGTTATTTTTGGTACGAATATACATGAATCGTAGGCGGGTTTCCGGGTGTATTCCATTTCCTTAATCGTTTAGGAGTGGTTGTGATTGTGTTATTCGAATCGTTAGGTTCATTCGTCGGTTCCTCACGGTCGTGCTAGATTCTTCCGTTCCGTTCGTGTCACCATCTATTAATCGAAGCAAGTATCCTTATGAACTTACAATCTTGACATAGTAGTTTTGTGTGATAATCGGGTGTGTGTGTATGCTCACTACGGGTTAGATCCGACGGGGTCTCGGTAGGGGTTCACGAAGGGGTGGATCCGCGAGCTTGCTTTTAACCACTACGGGTTAGATCCGACGGGGTCTCGGTAGGGGTCCACGGAGGGGTGGATCCACGGTTAATTGTGGTGCATTTTTACAAATGTGATTTGATTATGGCATTTCCGGAAATGAGTGTTTTGAAACTATGATTTCTTGATTGCATGCATTACTATATGTGTAAGATGTAAATTGTTCATTTGGTTACTTGTACTAGCGTAATTGCTAACCCCTCTGGGGACCCGTTTTGGGGAAATTCGTTTTATGAATTTCAGGTCAGGTTCATCGAGACGAGCGGGCGCTGGACCAGTATACGGATGATGGCCGTGCGTGATGATTGTGCACGAGTGACGTCTTAATGTCTTTTATCTTTTCATCTTTTGTGGTTTTTGAACTAATAGTAGTACTCGAGTACTTAAGAGTCCTTGTTCGTCCGGATCGTATTGTTGTCTATATGTTTGTGTTGATTGATGATGTTATGTTTGACCGGTTGAACCGGGTGGATTATTCTGTTTTGCGTCTTTATGACATGGTGTTGGTTTGTCGTTTATGTGAGTCGATGAGTATGATGCGGTTCAGCCTGGTGGGTCCCATATAGGGATTCACGGCGCTGTAATATACCTCGAATATCTTGAGGGTGTTACAGAAAATGGTATCAGAGCACTAGGTTTATAGATACCTAGGCTTGTCGGTTTATTGGGTCTTGTGGTGTTTTGTTATGTACATCATCGTCACGCTGCCATGATTAGATTACCAAAGGTCCGTAAGTTTTCCTTCCTCTGTTCATTAATTCCTTGTATCGTACCCTTGATTCTCGACTTGTAATTGTTCTTTTCTTGTACTGATCCTCGTATGGCTTTTGCTACTTATTTAACTCCAGTATGGATGCTGGAAGAGGTCGTGGTCGCGGTCGTGGTCGTGGACGCGGCCGAGGACGTGGGGCAGCCGGTGGGGCGGCCACGTCACAGTCTTCGGGAGCCGGCAGTACCGGCGACCGTCATAGCCATGCTTCTTCTCAGGAGCGTGCCGATCTTGGTATTGCGGCCGTTATGCAACAAATGGTGAACCAGATGGCGGCAATAGCTCAGGCGGTTCAGAACCCGGATCAGGCCCATGCTAATCGGGGCGGAGCGGATCGTTGGCTCCAAGATGTTATCAAGATGCATCCTCCTCAGTTTTTGGGAGCTTCAGACCCGATTGGCTGGGAAGGGTGGATCAAGGAGATGTCTAAGGTCTTTGTTGCCACTAACTGTCCCGAGGACCGTAAAGTCCCTATTGCTCAATATTTTCTCACTGGGGATGCTACGGACTGGTGGGAGGCCGTTGGGCCCAAAGACCATGCTGCTTCGTGGGCTGAGTTTCAAGAGTTGATGGAGACTGAATATTGCCGTGGCGATCGGATGAGGCTCGGGTACATGCTTTTTATGATGCTCAACCACGGGATATCCCCGTATCTCAAGCCATTGCTGATTTTAACAAGGAGTTGGGTTATGTGAACACCCAAGTTATCGAGGAGAGCGACAAAATTTTCCATTTCTCCAGACGGATGAAGTTTCCGATTCGGGACTATATGTCGGGACTCGTATGCACTACCTTGAAAGATTACCAGAGCAGGGCCCTTGCTTACGATATGTCTGTGACGGCGAGTGGGGCGGCCCGCGAGAGTAAGAAGCAGAAGTCCGCCGGGAATTTTTCGGGCCACAAAGGTGGGGGTCAGCAGAAATTTGACCGCTAACTTTTCATCGGTGGTGGCCCACTCGATCTCGGGTTTCCGCAGGGTCGCCAGTGCCCCTTCTCGGGAAGTGAAGTGTTTTAATCAGGGCGGCCTGTGCCACATCAGCCGTAATTGCCCGAGTCCTTTGTTGATATGTAATCAGTGTGGCCAACTGGGCCACAAGGCGGATTTCTGTGCCGAGAGGGAGAGAATTGTGGGTGCCCGGACTTCCATCCCAGTGCCTAGGGTGTAATATCTGGATTTATTACAGTGTATTTCATCTGTATTCAACCATGTATTATTTCGGATTGGTGATTTTGATTATTGGAATATGATATTTAGTGCATTGATATCATTGTGCATAAGTATAGAAACATGCAAAATTTCTCAAGAAACCTTGTGATAGCGCACGCTAAGAATGTATCTTAACGCGCGCTATCGGGCCATTATTAGCGCACGCTATGAAGGTAGGGGTTGCGTGCGCTAAGAACTCAATTATTGAGCGGGACAGCTAACACATGCGCCAGCCGGGACATGGGTCCGGATAAGATTCCCGCTGACGCATCCGGACAAACTCTGAAGTCAACCATTATTAGCGCACGCTAAGGGATGCTTAGTAGCGTGCGCTAACTTGTCAATAATGCAGAATTTTATAAATGGGACAAAGAACCGCTTTGGCTTTCATTTCCTTCGTCTATACTTCACCTTTGAGAGTCCAGAGAGCAAGTATATCCCTTCTAAACGCTTAGAACATATGTTAGTGATCATTGAATGATTGAGTATCACTTGTGAGTGATCATTGAAGAGAAGTAACACCTTGGAGTGGCACATAACCAAACGGAGTCGGATTATACCTCGTGGTTCAGTGATTTCGGCATTCTAAGGTATGTTCAACCTATCACCAGTCTTAGATTTGGTTTTCAAATGGATACGATGATCATATTATCGAGGTATTGAATTTCATTAGTGAATTATTCAACAACATCATGTTTAGAAGATTGGAATGTCTACAAATGCGATATTATTGTTGGAACCTTGAAGTTGGGATCCTAGTACTTCAAATGATGAGAGTAATATTCTGGAGTTAACAATCCGTATGAGTTATGTTATCTTTGTGATCATGATTTGGAAGAGATGTTATAAGAACTTAAAGGAAGAATCATCTTAGGAAATATTCTTTCGTATAAGTCGGAATTGTTAGTTTCACCTCAAGATGAAGTCTGAATATGTATAATGATAGTAGCATCTAATACATCAACCGGAGATCACCAACTTTGCATGAGAATTGTAATCAAGATGGATTATGGTGTCATTATGATTATACGTATATTTGCATCTTGAAATTGATATCATCCTGGAGATCATTCATAAGAGTAAGAACTTGGTATTCATGGAAGTAACATGAATTATCACGAAGGATTTCATTGTTTCGAACATGGCAAACGATTCTTGCTCGTGATGGCTGTCATGCGAATAGCGCACGCTATGTTATGCGATTTAACTTGCGCTATCGATTACTATTTAGCGTGCGCTACGTTTGGTACGTAACGCACGCTAGACCATCGATCGAGTCGATGGCTGATCGGTGATGTCTCGACCATGCATTATTAGCGTGCGCTAATATACGAGATTTAACGTGCGCTATCGAGTACGTTTAGCGACGCAACAATTTGGACTTAGCGTGCGTTAAATCATCGGTAAGTCGGTCGGCCGATCGCTGAGGCATCGACAACGCCGGGTTAGCGTCGCTAGCAGGTGTCGCTGACGCTAACGAGTAGCAATAAAGTACGCTACATAAGATGCGTAGCGTGCGATAACTGGCCCGCAGATTGCCTATTAAGGACTTCCTACCGTAATTGTTGAATTGTTAGACGTTCGTACAACACGAAATGAATTCTGTACTTTTTCTTTTGTTAAGGTTCTAGCTTAACACGTGACTGATCGAAGGGGACAACCTTCGAGTATTTTGATATTCGTGGAAGTTTATTCTTGTCAACGAACCGAGGCAAGTACTCTAATTATTTGTACTATGACAATTGTGATGGTATCGTGTAAATATGTTGTGTATATATATGTCCACCATGTGTTGATCCGACGGGAATCATCATGGGAATCTATATTGTGTCTTGGATCGTTGGACAGGTAGTTCCACCATGTGTTGGTCCGACGGGATCATCATGGGAATCTATAGCTGTGTGCGCTGGATCGTTGGAATACCATCTGTATGTTGGAAATGTTATGATATGATGTGTTGTGGATATTCTCGTTGGAGAAACTTGTTATGATATAATTGTTGATTATATCACTGTTTTTATGATTATTGTACTTGTACTAGCATCGTTGTGCTAACCCCTTCGGGGGTGAACATTTGTGTATGTTTAGGATCCAGGAGAGCGGGGAAACAACCACTGGAGAGGCATGACGACGAGGGTGCGGAGTGATGTTTCGACCGGGTTTACTGTCTGTTATTTATTGGTTATTTTCAATAAGTACTCGAGTACGTTGTCGATTTATAATGCTTGGATTTTGATGATGTAATATAACTCTTCATGGGATATTTGTAATTTCGATTTTGAACCAGTCGGTTGAATTTCATTTCAGTAATTTCATAAATCGGTATCTCATTATTGTCATTTCTTTTATTCACCTTGTAAATTCTTATGTAAAGGATTTACTACTGTAATATTCCTGAATATATCGGGGGTGTTACAGAATATGGTATCGGAGCTAAGATTATGGATATCTTGGCCGTTGGGTTAAAATAGGGGTCATTTATGTCTTTTGAGGTAACCGATCATGAACGACATCACTGCACTGCCTACGTCTTCATGCGAACAGTGGTTGTAAGTTCCTAAACTCTATCTTGTTCTTTACATGTTGTGTCTCTTTATACTTGAATATTAGAACGATGCTGTTTCCTGTGTATTAAGTATTTGTGCTTACAGTATGTTGAGAGGCGGACGTGGACGTGGTCGCGGTCGTGGACGCGGACGAAGGAATGCTGAAAGGGAGGCATCGCCTTCTAATCAGGCTAGTCATAGCTCAGGCGAGCCGCAACAATCCATCAATAACGAACCGGAACCTGGTGTGCCAGAAATCCTTCGTCAAGTCGTGAACCAGATGACTCAGTTCGCTCAGGTCGTGGACCGAATGCAAGTGGCAGCAGGAATTCAGGAGGGAGATGGACAACAAAGAATTCCAGAAATGGGAAATCGAGGTGACTGATGGTTACAAGAGGTGGCAAAGATGCAACCACCCAAATTTGACGGCTTTTCCGAGACTCCCACTTGGGACCATTGGTTGAAGGAACTGGAGAAAATTTTTTTTGGAATTAATTGCCCGGACTTACGTAAGAGCTCCTATTGCCCAAGATTTCTCGATAGGGGAAGCATCCGAGTGGTGGGAAGCTATCCGACTGCGAGATCATGATGCCGATTGACGGAATTTAAAATGATGATGGAAGCTCGATTGCCCTCGTCCCGTGAGGGAAGCCAAAATTCGGGAATTTTTCTCCGCTCAACCATCGACGAACCCGTGTCCTGCATTTGATTAAGACTTTTAACCAAAGATTAGCATTTGTTCGACATCCGGTCGTAGCAGATGCGGAAATGATGATTCATTTTGAAATGAGGATGAAACGTAAATCCAGAGGTACATGTCCGGTTTGAATGTACCACTCTCCGCCGCACAGGATAAGGCGTTGGCGTATGAAATAAAAGAAGCAAAGAATGGAGAAGTTTATGGAGTCGAAGAAACAAAAGTCTCTGGTACTTTTACAGAGCACAAGAGCAAAGGGGGCCCCGCAAGGCCCATCTTTCTTTTCTTTCAAGAAGCCTCCGCACCCAGCTAAGAGCGGAAAGAATTACGGAACAATGTCAGCCACGACGGATACAGCTAGGAAGTGCTTTAACTGTGGTCGCCCAGGCCACCTTTGGCGTGATTGTTTGCGCACTCCAGTTACATGTTTTGAGTGCGGACAGGAAGGGCACCGTGCGACGTTTTGTAAGGACGCCACTAAGTACAATGGAACCCGCTCATCACAGCCAGTTCAGAAGGAAGCCAGTGTCCAACAGACGCAGCAAAGTGTTCAGATGCCTCAGAATTTTGGCCGCGGGCGAGGCAGAGGACAATGGGACCGAAAGGGGACATCGAGTGCCGGATCTGTTCCCCCACGTTTGTATGAGATGAGGAGGACAGATGATCAGGATGTCTTTGCCGCATCGTGCATCGGCCCAAATCTTTTCCCACCGATTAGCGTTTTGTTCGATACAGAGCTACACATTCTTTCATATCTTTGTCTTGTGTAAATCGTTTGAATATTTCGGTTTTTATACTTGTGAACCTTATGTTGTTGGTTTACCGAGTGGGAGAGAATTGTCGGAAATTTAGAAACTAGAAATTTCCTGTATCATTTGGGGGCAGAGTGGCTCTCAAATCGATCGTGATGTAAATGCAAGGAGATGACACGATACTCGGAGACGATTGGCTTAATCGGTATGGAGCAATTGTAGACTATCGAAGGAGGAATATTTCACCGATCACCGATGATGGCTCCAAGTACTGCTCAAGGATGGAAACCGAAGCTCAGAAAATTGATCAAAGGGATGAAAGTCACGATTGTTGAAACAAGGTCAGATCGGCAATCGTGTTATGCAATGAAGAAAGAAGACGAAATGGTGGAACTTTCATCTATTCTGTTGTGAACGAATTTCAGATGTATTTCTGATGAATTACGGACTACCTCCACGAAGGGATGTAGAATTTACTATTGAGTGGAACACGGAGCGACACCAATTTCTAAGGCGCCGTATCATATGGCACCTACCGAGATGTACGAATTGAAGAAGCGGTGGAGGAATTCTTGGACAAGGGCTATATTCACCAAGCGTTTCACCCCGGGAGCGCCGCTTCTTTTTGTCCGAAAGAAGGATGGATCGCTCCGACTGTGTATTGACTATCGAGAGCTGAACAAGATGACGATTAAGAACAAATATCCGTTACCACAGATTGACGATCTGTTTGACCAGCTGCAAGGGGCGACGGTATTTTCTAAAATTGATCTGAGATCAGGATACCATCAACTGAGGATTAAGGAGTCTGATGTTCCGAAATCAGCTCGTAACTCGCTACGGGCATTATGAGTTTGTGGTGATGCCGTTTGGTCTCACTAACGCACCTGCTGTATTTATGCAATTGATGAACAGAGTGTTCATTGAATTTTTGGACAAATTTGTGGTCGTGTTTATTGACGACATCCTGGTGTATTCTAAGGGTCCGGAAGAACATGCGCAGCATTTGCGGATTGTATTGGAACTTTTGAGAAACGAGCAATTGTACGCCAAACTTTCTAAGTGTGAATTCTGGCTAAAGGAAGTAATGTTCCTCGGCCATGTGGTGTCAGCTAAAGGAGTCCGAGTAGATCCTCAGAAGATCGAAGCAATATTGGATTGGAAGCCTCCAAAGAATGTGAAAGAGGTCCGAAGCTTCTTAGGACTTGTTGGATATTATCGTCGATTTGTGGAAGGGTTATCTAAAATTTCCCGCCCACTTACTCGACTTTTGCAGAAAACTCAAAAGTTTGAGTGGAACGAGTCATGTCAGACTAGTTTTGATGAGTTAAAGAAGAGATTGACGACGGCACCGATTCTATCACTTCCGCAGGGAATCAAGAATTCATAGTTTACTGTGATGCTTGAATCAAGGACTTGGGTGCGTGTTGATGCGAGAATGATAAGGTGATCGCTTATGCGTCGCGACAACTGAAACCTTATGAAGTGAATTACCCGACACATGATTTGGAGCTAGCAGCAGTGGTTTTTGCCTTGAAGATCTGGAGGCATTATCTGTACGGGACTCACTGTCAGATCTTTACGGATCATAAGAGTCTCAAGTACATATTCGATGTAAAGAGTTGAACATGCGGCAAAGAAGATGGTTGGAACGATTAAGGACTATGACTTGGAGATTTTATATCATCCAGCAAAGCAAATGTAGTGGCCGATGCACTTAGCCGCAAACTGTCTCTATTCGAGATCTTGGAGACGCCGACATCCCAACTTAGCCTTCAACGAAATGATTCGTGAAGGAATTGAGGTATGGTTACAAAGAGTCCAAGGACAATCATGCGTGATGGAGATAACTTCATCTTTAACCGAAGAAATCAAATCTAGACAGTAGATGATCCTCGATGGTTCGGTTACATGATGAAGTGATCAAAGGAAAGGCCCCTGATTCATAATTCATGACGATGGAGTTTTGAGATTTCGTAACCGACTCTGCGTTCCCAATGTTGATGTTCAAACAGACGATTATGAAGGAAGCTCATAGTTCGCCCTATTCTATCCACCCGGCACCAAGAAATGTATAAGGACTTGAAGCGCAATTCGTGGGGCAACATGAAGCAAGACGTAGCGGACTATGTTTGAAATGCTTGACTTGTCACAGTTAAGATCGAGCATCAACGGCTCTTTGGATGTTGAAGCCGCTCCCGATTCCCGAATGGAAGTGGGAGGACATATCAATGGACTTTATCACTAATATGCCGAAAACCAGGACAGAATGAACATGATTTGGGTGATAGTTGATCGTTTAACCAAACCGCTCATTTTCTAGGCATTAAGGATACGTGGGGACCAGAGAGGTTGGCACGAGTCTTTATTTCGGAGATAGTTCGATTGCATGGTACGCCGAAGACCATTGTTTCTGATCGAGACGGCCGTTTTGTGTCTCACTTTTGGAAGGCAGTTCATAAGGCCTTGGGGACCAAATTGAACTTCATCTGACTTATCACCCGCAGTCTGACGGACAATCTGAGAGAACTATACAAACGGTGGAAGATATGCTAAGGGCCTGTGCCTTAGATTGGTCAAACGATTGGGAAGTTCATCTACCGTTGATTGAATTTACCTACAATAATAGTTGGCATGCTTCTATTAAGATGGCACCGTTAGAGGCATTATACGGAAGGAGATGCAGATCGCCCCTATGCTGGGACGATTCATCGGACATGATCGGAACAGAACCAGAGTTGATTGAGCAGACTCGAGAGAAGATAGCCTTGATTCGTGAAAGGCTGTTAACTGCCCAGAGTCGCCAGAAATCCTATGCGGATGTACGCCGCCGTCCATTGGAGTTCAGTACTGGAGATCACGTACTTTTGAAGGTTTCTCCTACTCGGGGAATCTTTCGTTTCGGAAAGAAAGGAAAGCTGAGTCCGAGATATATCGGACCATTTGAAATCCTCGAGAGAGTTGGGGAGTTGGCATACAGATTGGCATTGCCGCCGTCATTGTGTCATGTTCATAACGTGTTCCACGTATCCCGATTACGGAGATATATACCGATCCTGCCATATTATTGATTTCGCGAAATCGAAGTCGAGCAGATGGGACATTTGAAGAAAGACTACCAAGATACTCGAGAGTCGAGTCAAGCAACCGAGGAACAAGTCAATCGCTTTTGGTCAAAGTTCGGTGGTCACGTCACGGAATGGAAGAAGCCACTTGGGAAACAAGGCGATATGAAGTCTAGATATCCCGAGTTATTTTCGTCTTGAGTTTCGGGACGAAACTCCTTTTTAGTAGGAGAGTATGTAATATCCGGATTTATTACAGTGTATTTCATCTGTATTCAACCATGTATTATTTCGGATTGGTGATTTTGATTATTGGAATATGATATTTAGTGCATTGATATCATTGTGCATAAGTATAGAAACATGCAAAATTGCTCAAGAAACCTTGTGATAACGCACGCTAAGAATGTATCTTAACGCGCGCTATCGGGCCATTATTAGCGCACGCTATGAAGGTAGGGGTTGCGTGCGCTAAGAACTCAATTATTGAGCGGGACAGCTAACACATGCGCCAGCCGGGACATAGGTCCGGATAAGATTCCCGCTGACGCATCCGGACAAACTCTGAAGTCAACCATTATTAGCGCACGCTAAGGGATGCTTAGTAGCGTGCGATAACTTGTCAATAATGCAGAATTTTATAAATCGACAAAGAACCGCTTTGGCTTTCATTTCCTTCGTCTATACTTCACCTTTGAGAGTCCAGAGAGCAAGTATATCCCTTCTAAACGCTTAGAACATATGTTAGTGATCATTGAATGATTGAGTATCACTTGTGAGTGATCATTGAAGAGAAGTAACACCTTGGAGTGGCACATAACCAAACGGAGTCGGATTATACCTCGTGGTTCAGTGATTTCGGCATTCTAAGGTATGTTCAACCTATCACCAGTCTTAGATTTGGTTTTCCAATGGATACGATGATCATATTATCGAGGTATTGAATTTCATTAGTGAATTATTCAACAACATCATGTTTAGAAGATTGGAATGTCTACAAATGCGATATTATTGTTGGAACCTTGAAGTTGGGATCCTAGTACTTCAAATGATGAGAGTAATATTCAAGTTAACAATCCGTATGAGTTATGTTATCTTTGTGATCATGATTTGGAAGAGATGTTATAAGAACTTAAAGGAAGAATCATCTTAGGAAATATTCTTTCGTATAAGTCGGAATTGTTAGTTTCACCTCAAGATGAAGTCTGAATATGTATAATGATAGTAGCATCTAATACATCAACCGGAGATCACCAACTTTGCATGAGAATTGTAATCAAGATGGATTATGGTGTCATGATGATTATACGTATATTTGCATCTTGAAATTGATATCATCCTGGAGATCATTCATAAGAGTAAGAATTTGGTATTCATGGAAGTAACATGAATTATCACGAAGGATTTCATTGTTTCGAACATGGCAAGAACAGCATCTTGCCAAAGAAAGCGCCATGCGAGATAGCGCACGCTATGTTATGCGCTTAACGCGGCGCTATCGAGTACTAGTTAGCGTGCGCTACGCTTGGTACGTAACGCACGCTAGACCATCACGAGTCGATGGCTGATCGCTGATGTATCGACCATGCATTATTAGCGTGCGCTAATATACGAGATTTAACGCGGCGCTATCGAGTACGTTAAGCGCACGCAACGCTTTGGACTTAGCGTGCGTTAAATCATCACCGAGTCCGGGCTGATCAAGAAGGCACCGACAACGCCGGTTAGCGACGCCAGGCGGTGTATCGCGATGCTAACGAGTAGCATTAACGCACGATACATATGACTCAGAAGGCGTGCGTTAACTGGCCCGCATGCATTGCCTATTAAGGACTTCCTACCGTAATTGTTGAATTATTAGACGTTAAATGCATTTAAATGAATTCTCGTACTTTTTCTTTTGTTAAGGTTCGAGCTTAACACGTGATCGATCGAAGGGGACGACCTTGAGTATTTTGATATTCGTGGAAGTTTATTCTTGTCAACGAACCGAGGCAAGTACTCTAATTATTTGTACTATGACAATTGTGATGGTATCGTGTAAATATGTTGTGTATATATATGTCCACCATGTGTTGATCCGACGGAATCATCATGGGAATCTATATTGTGTGCGCTACTGATCGTTGGACAGTAGTTCCACCATGTGTTGGTCCGACGGGATCATCATGGGAATCTATATTGTGTGCTACTGGATCGTTGGAATACCATCCGTATGTTGGAAATGTTATGATATGATATGTGTTGTGGATATTCTCGTTGGAGAAACTTGTTATGATATAATTGTTGATTATATCACCGCTTTTATGATTATTGTACTTGTACTAGCATCGTTGTGCTAACCCTTCGGGGTGAACATTTGTGTATGTTCAGATCCAGAGAGCGGGAAACAACCACTGGAGAGGCATGATGACGAGGGTGCGGAGTGATGTTTCGACCGGGTTTACTGTCTGTTATTTATTGGTTATTTTCAATAAGTACTCGAGTACGTTGTCGATTTATAATGCTTGGATTTTGATGATGTAATATAACTCTTCATGGGATATTTGTAATTTCGATTTTGAACCAGTCGGTTGAATTTCATTTCAGTAATTTCATAAACTGGTATCTGTTATTGTCATTTCTTTTATTCAGCCTTGTAAATTCTTATGTAAAGGATTTACGGCGCTGTAATATTCCTGAATATATCGGGGGTGTTACATAGGGAACTAAGTGTGAATCAGGGATCGTTTGCTCCTCAATCTCCGCCGAGTGCTAGTCGGGGGAGAGGTCGGGGTCAGCCCTCTAAGGGGGGAGCTTCCAGTGTCGGCTCAGCCCACCCGCGTGTCTATGAGATGCGGAGAGCCGATGATCCAGCGGCTACCGTGGCGACAGGTACCATTTATATTCTTTCTCATCCTGTCAGTGTAATTTTCGATTCCGGTGCTACGCATTCGTTCATATCTCTGGATTGTGTGCGCCGTTTGAGTCTCGACCGTTTGACGCCTTGTGAGCCCTTCATCGTTAAGCTTCCTAGCGGCGATAGGATCGTTGGTGATCAGGAGGTTCGAGACTGCTCTGTACTTATTTGTGAGAGGACTTGGCCCTCTAATCTTATTGTTGTGAGTATCGAGGGTGAGGATTTGATTCTTGGTGATGATTGGCTCGAGCGGCATGGTGCAATCATGAACTACCGCACGAGGATCATCACTATGTTAGCCGAGGACGGCACCGAACACTCTTTCGCGGGGCGAAAGAGGGGAAACCAGAAATTCGTTATTAATGCCTTGGAGGCGATGAGTCTCCTGCGAAAGGGGTGTACTGGTTATTGGTGCTATGCCTTGAAGGCGGAGAATGGTGGAGTCGAGCTTTCGTCGATTCCAGTCGTTAATGAGTTTCCTGATGTATTTCCTGACGAGTTACCGGGATTGCCACCGGATCGTGAGGTTGAGTTTGCTATAGAGTTAGAGCCGGGCGCGGCTCCGATTTCGAAGGCGCCGTACCGCATGGCACCTTCAGAGATGGCAGAGTTGAAGAAGCAGTTGAGTGAGCTTCTTGAGTCGGGGTATGTTCGACCGAGTGCCTCGCCTTGGGGCGCACCGGTCCTGTTTGTGCGGAAGAAGGATGGTTCACTACGTTTGTGTATCGACTATCGCGAACTAAACAAGGTGACCATCAAGAACAAGTATCCTTTGCCGAGAATTGATGACTTGTTCGATCAGTTGCAGGGAGCTGCGGTATTCTCGAAAATTGATTTGAAATCGGGATACTATCAACTCCGGGTGAGAGAGTCCGATGTGCCGAAAACCGCCTTTCGGACGAGGTACGGACATTATGAGTTTGTAGTCATGCCTTTCGGGTTAACTAATGCGCCGGCGGTGTTCATGCAATTGATGAACAAAGTTTTTATCGAGTATTTGGATAAGTGCGTCGTCGTCTTTATTGACGATATTCTTATTTATTCGAGGAATGAGGAAGAGCATGCCCATCATTTGCGGATAGTATTAGACATTTTGAGGACCGAGCAACTCTATGCAAAGTTCTCGAAATGTGAGTTCTGGCTGAAGGAAGTGATGTTTTTAGGTCACGTGATTTCAGCCGAGGGGGTTCGTGTGGATCCGCAGAAAATTGAGGCCGTATTGGATTGGGCACCGCCCAAGAATGTGAAGGAGCTCCGTAGTTTCTTGGGTTTGGCTACTACCGTAGGTTCGCGAGGTTTTCGAAATCGGCTCGCCACTTACGCAGCTTGCTCCGTAATCCGAGAAATTCGTCCGGAATGACGAGAGGCAATGAGTTTTGAGGAATCGAAGAAGCGTTTGACTTCAGCCCGGTTTTGGCGTTGCCATGTGGCAACGAGGGTTTTGCCGCTTATAGCGATGCTTCGTGTCGTGGTCTTGGGTGCGTGTTGATGCAAAGACGGCAAGACCATTGCCTATGCGTCGAGACGCTTGAGGCCGTATGAGCCGAACTACCCTACTCATGATTTGGAGTTAGCGGCAATGCTTTTGCGCTCAAGATTTGGCGTCACTATCTTTTCACTCTACATGTCGATTTTACCGATCATAAAAGTCCAAATACATATTTACTCAGCGGGAGTTGAATATGAGGCAGAGGAGGTGGTTAGAGTTGATTAAGGATTATGACCTCGAAATCCTTTATCATCCGGGCAAGGCGAACGTCGTGGCCGACGCCTTGAGTCGGAAACCGGTTGCGTTGCGAACGCTTGAGATCCTTACGTCTCAGTCTGAGCTTCGGCGGGCTTTGATCGAGTTAGATGTTGAAGTTTTGTTGCCTGGAGCTGTCGGGCAACTTTGTGCTTTAGAGATTTCGTCATCTTTGATCGATGAAATTAAGCTGAAGCAATCAGAGGATCCGATGATTACTCAAATCCGAGAGAACGTTCTTAAAGGAAAGTCTCCTGGGTTTGTGATTCACGAGGATGGGGTTTTGAGGTTCCAGAGTCGGCTTTGTGTGCCGAACGACTCAGAGTTGAGGCAGAGTATTTTACGGGAGGCCCATGCTACGCCTTATTCCGTTCATCCTGGTTCGAGTAAGATGTACAAGGACCTGAGAAGAAATTTCTGGTGGAATGATATGAAGGAGGAGGTTGCACAGTTTGTAGCGAGATGTTTGACTTGTCAATGTGTCAAAATCGAGCATCGACTGGGTCAAGTTATTAATCACTTCTGCTCCGGAATGGAAATGGGAAGATATATCGATGGACTTCGTTACGAGTTTGCCGAGATCGAGGTCGGGCATGAATATGGTGTGGGTGATTGTTGATCGTCTGACCAAGTCGGCACATTTTCTGGGCATCAAGGACACTTGGGGCCCGGAGAAGTTGGCTCGTGTGTTTATCGCACAGATTGTGAGACTTCACGGTACTCCGAAGTCTATTGTTTCGGATCGCGACGGCCGTTTTGTATCGCACTTCTGGCAGGTAGTGCATAAGGCGTTGGGTACCCGTTTGCGTTTGAGTACCTCTTTTCACCCCCAGTCAGATGGACAGTCGGAACGCACTATCCAGACGTTCGAGGACTTGTTGCGTTCCTGTGCTCTCGATTGGAGTAGTGATTGGGAGGAACATTTGCTGCTGATCGAATTCACGTACAACAACAGCTGGCACACGTCGATTCGGATGGCACCGTATGAGGCACTTTATGGGCGGCGATGTCGATCACCAATTGGTTGGAATGAGACGTCCGATTTAGTCGGGACCGAGCCGGACGTCGTTTTAGAGACGAGGCGGAAGATAGAAGTAATTCGAGAACGGATGTTGACTGCCCAGAGTCGACAGAAGTCGTATGCCGACGTCCGTCGCCGACCTTTGGAATTCGAGGTGGGAGACCACGTTTTGCTAAAGGTGTCGCCGACGAAGGGAGTTTTTCGTTTCGGGAAGAAAGGGAAATTGAGTCCGAGATTTATTGGACCCTTTGAGATTCTCGAGCGAGTCGGTGAGTTGGCATACCGTTTGGCGTTACCTCCAGTATTGAGTCATGTTCATAGCGTTTTTCACGTTTCCCAATTGAGGAAATATGTTCCGGATCCTAGACACGTCATCGATTATGGTGAGATTGATGTCGCCGGGGATGTTACTTTTGAAGAGCGCCCTTTGAAGATTTTGGAGCATCGTGAGAAACGATTGAGGCATAAGACCATACCTTTGGTCAAGGTGCAGTGGTTGAGACACGGTGTCGAGGAGGCAACTTGGGAAACCGAGGATAGTATGCGTGCTAGGTACCCCGAGTTGTTTGTTTCTTAAGTTTCGGGACGAAACTTATTTTTAGAGGGGTAGAATGTAATATCCGCATTTTTCTTTCCATTGTATTTTTATTTTCGGTGTATTTCTCGATTGTAGCGACCCTCGTGTATCTTTCAGTGTAACTTTTCCGTCATCTATTGATCTGATTCTCGTAATTGTTGTGCGGAACCACCGTTTCGGGGTTGCCGTGGATTCATTCTATGCTATGATGCGTTGTGAGGTGTTCCGTTTGATGTTTCGTTCGTATTCCGGTGTTGTATACCGTTTATACTCCGTACCTAGCGCACGCTAATTTTTCTGCATAGCGCACGCTAGAAGTTCCTTTGTAGCGCACGCTACGTTTACTTCGTAGCGCGCGCTAGCGAGTGAACCCTGGGGGTGGAAGTTCAACTCCCAGGCCTCTGGACTATCGGATTAGCGCACGCTATCTTGTCTAGCGCACGCTAATGTCGGGAGACTAGCGCACGTTAAGTTGTTCAGTAGCGCGCGCTAGTGTGACTGTCCAGTACTGGGCAGTTTACTACTGAACTCAATCAGATGCTAGTTAGCGCACGCTACGCTTGTATGGTGGCGCACGCTAACGGGTCAGGTGAGTTTTGGGCAATTGGCTACTGGACTCGGCTGATGTTCAGGTAGCGCACGCTACTGGTCGATAGCGCGCGCTACCGAGAGGTTATTAGCGCACGCTACGCATGTATGGTAGCGCACGCTAACGGCCAAAAACCTGGCTACTGGACTGGGACGCTAACGGTAAGGTTTGTAATCTTATCCCGTTAGCGCACGCTAACCTTGAGGTTTTAGCGTGCGCTAACACTCCCTGGCTATATAAACCAGGGAGTTGACCGAGATAATCACAAAATCTCATTTCTTCCTCTCTCCGCGGCGAAGGCGATCCCGAGACGATTTTCTTGGCGATTTCTCATCCAACATCCTTCTTGAGTTCTTGGAGTATTATATCAACGTCAACACAAATCTTTCGTCCTAATCCACGGTAAATCTCTTAGAACCCTACTTTTGGATAATTTGGGGGTTTTGGGTTTTTCTTCCGATTCGTTCCGTTTTGTTGGTGGATTCATGATGTGTACGATTAATATTGTTAGTATCTTTAGCTTTCCTACGGATTCATGGATATTTTGCGGATTTTTACGGAATCGAGAGGGTTTGGTTGTGGCCCGCCCTCGTTGTTATTTTTGGTACGAATATACATGAATCGTAGGCGGGTTTCCGGGTGTATTCCATTTCCTTAATCGTTTAGGAGTGGTTGTGATTGTGTTATTCGAATCGTTAGGTTCATTCGTCGGTTCCTCACGGTCGTGCTAGATTCTTCCGTTCCGTTCGTGTCACCATCTATTAATCGAAGCAAGTATCCTTATGAACTTACAATCTTGACATAGTAGTTTTGTGTGATAATCGGGTGTGTGTGTATGCTCACTACGGGTTAGATCCGACGGGGTCTCGGTAGGGGTTCACGAAGGGGTGGATCCGCGAGCTTGCTTTTAACCACTACGGGTTAGATCCGATGGGGTCTCGGTAGGGGTCCACGGAGGGATGGATCCACGGTTAATTGTGGTGCATTTTTACAAATGTGATTGATTATGGCATTTCCGGAAATGAGTGTTTTGAAACTATGATTTCTTGATTGCATGCATTACTATATGTGTAAGATGTAAATTGTTCATTTGGTTACTTGTACTAGCGTAATTGCTAACCCCTCTGGGGATCCGTTTTGGGGAAATTCATTTTATGAATTTCAGGTCAGGTTCATCGAGACGAGCGGGCGCTGGACCAGTATACGGATGATGGCCGTGCGTGATGATTGTGCACGAGTGACGTCTTAATGTCTTTTATCTTTTCATCTTTTGTGGTCTTTGAACTAATAGTAGTACTCGAGTACTTAAGAGTCCTTGTTCGTCCGGATCGTATTGTTGTCTATATGTTTGTGTTGATTGATGATGTTATGTTTGACCGGTTGAACCGGGTGGATTATTCTGTTTTGCGTCTTTATGACATGGTGTTGGTTTGTCGTTTATGTGAGTCGATGAGTATGATGCGGTTCAGCCTGGTGGGTCCCATATAGGGATTCACGGCGCTGTAATATACCTCGAATATCTTGAGGGTGTTACAGCTTTGGCAGTACCTACTCAAGTTGCTCGAATTCTTGATAGGTGTTTTAATTGAACGGCATTAAGATTTAAACGAGGGGTTTTGTCCTATGTTTTATGTATCTCTTAGCTAACATACATCTAAACATACATCGCATCACATACATGCATAAATTTATACATATATAGCATCACACGATATAATAAATCATAGGACCGTGTATAGCATGACCATTATCCTACCGTGATTTTTATGTGCCAATATGAAAATCACAAAGGTCAATCTAGAGGGTATAATTGGTCTTCATCGATCTGCCAACTCCTTGGACCGTCGTACGCGATCAATTGACTTCTTGAGTCCATCCTTCATCTCCTCCTTGTCGTTATTACATTAATGAAAAACTATACTACACTAGTAAAGTAAATTGCAAGAGGGTAAACGACACGCAGACCGTAAATAATAATAATAATAATAAATTAATAGATGATTCGCATGCCGTAAAAACCGATATATTTAAACGACACACAAGCCATCAAACCAACCCAAAATTAAATTTAAACATCCAATCATATTGGTCAATTCATGGTCATGCCATACCACAAATATATACTAAAGTTAATTATCATATAATTAATAAACACACAATATGAATCTGCCTACCAGTCACACATAAGAATAAATGTCCTGTTAAAATCAACAAAAAATGAATTTTGGCCTAGATGGCCACGCGGACTCCCGGACACCAATAAGTCGCGGATTCGAAACTCGTCGGATGTAGCTTATTGTTTTGAAATAATTATTTTATCATTAAAACAGACTTTCAGTTTTAGTAAAATAATAGTGAACAAGTTTCACAAAAGGAGTTGCAGCCGAGATGACGGGATGATGTGGCTATCTTCGGCAGTTTCTATTTTTGTTGATTTATCACAACACACTGTTCCTGGTCCGCGGTTCGTGACCCGAACCATCCCTGACCCGGTCCGACGACCCACCAACCTGCCAGAAAACAGATTTGTCCCAGAACAGTTCTGGACAGAAAAATTTCAAAAACAATCCAGAAAATTGATTTTTAACAATCCGATTAGTAAAATGAAATCAGAAAAATATTTATAAAATCTTTATTTTATAAATATAATCAAGAACACAATTTATATATTCAAAGCATATAAACATGTTCTACATACACAATTAAATTACTTGCAAGTCGGCTACGATACCACTATTGGGTTATACATGTATCTAATATATCAAATATGAGGGAAATCGCAGCGTAATAATTATCGAAAGACTCAAGATGAGGATGTCCATGCAGTAATTTATTGATTTAATAAAGATTCGTCGAATTACCTTAATTCGAAGAACAAGTATAGATCCGAATCAGAAGCTGATGAAAGTCACCTTCCTCTTTTGGTGATCCACACAGGAACAATTGCACAAGCCGGATTGCTAGATCCTTACGAATAATATTGATAAATAGTTCATCAAATGATTCCTTGCTAGAAGGATTGAACTGCTGATCAAGATCAACTAACAGAAGAATACGGGATGGCGAACCGGGTCTCCTATTGTAGAAGGGGCGGCCGAACTGGAGGAGAAGGGGGGCCGATTTTCTATTCTTATGACGACTCCTTGTCTTAAACCCTTTTATTTATAGTAAGTGAACCCTTGAGTTAAAACTCTAGTATTTGCTTAGTTACCCCTCAACTGATTAAATAATACAATATATCTACTCATATTATATATATTACTTAGTATTTAATCTATTAATAAATATAATATCCAATATTATATTTACCATTCATAGTTGATATAATTAAATAATATAATATATAATATTCTATATTGTATATTACTTATTATTTAATTTCTTGATAAGTATAATATCCAATATTATATCTATTAATTATTCTTATTTGTCTTTAATTGTCGTATTTGTCACACAAAAGGCTTATATTATGTTGGCAATTATTTAATATCTTATTAAATAATAAATTATAAGCGATCTCTAGTAATTATGACAACCCAAATAATATAAGTTTATAGTCCATTAAACCATTTAACGTGTCAAATCCCTTCTTCATGCGATATCATATTTGAACTAAGTCATGGAAATTGTCATACTTATTATGTTCAAATGCTTTCTCAATCTTAATTAGACTGATTGAATCAAATGACTCTTCATTTGAGCATGGCCATGCATTTCCTTCAGTCCTATTTATCGAGAGGCCCAGCAGATATCTCCCTCCCGAAAGAGAGGGACATATCCCCATCTTGATTATTCATTTCTCTTTACATTATAACACCCATAGATATTCAGGATTACTAAAGTGCCGTAAATCCTTTATATAAGGATTTACTAGGCTAAGAATTTAAAACAACATTATTAGATACCAACAGTAAAGTTTATTATTACATACCAAGTTTCAAAATGACAAAAAGACAAACACCAAACAGTAAACAATACAATACCATCCAAACAACACAAAGCAACGACGTACTCGAGTACTTATTAAAAACACAATACGACTGAAAGGACTCCCAGGGCCGTTAACATTACTCTGCACCCCCGTCATCGTGTAGCTCCTGTGGTTGTTTTCTAGCTCTCTAGGATCCTGAACATAAAATACATGTTCAGCCACGAAGGGTTAGCACAACGAAGCTAGTACAAGTACGATAATTATACAACAACAGATTATTCGACTACTCGTGAAGAATAACGCAGTATCAACAACAACACAACAACAACAACAAACCTCTCCTACTAGAAGACTTTCAATGCATTACACAATAAGACAATCACAACATACACATGGTAATCCGATGATCCAGTGTTCACTGCATAGATCCTAAGATGACCCCGTCGGACGAACATGAGGTGGAAAACTCGTCCAATGATCCACCACACACTCGCATAGATCCCAAGATGATCCCGTCGGACCAACACGAGGTGGACAAATGACAACGACACATATGCACAACAACGAATAATATTAATATAAAAACACAATTTAAGTACTTGCCTTATAATGACGATAAGGATAACTGAGACGGACCTACCGAGTCGTACATTAGGATAGGCGACGGAATAAATCGAGCCTATTATCTCTTTACAAATATTAGGTATTGGATATCTAATTTATTGGACATTGAATGTCTAATTTATTTTGGGACATTGGATGTCTAAATTAATTTATTGGATAAATTAATTCATGGCCTAGTGAATTAAATAAATTACTGGAAATTAGTTTAATTAATTATTTTTTGGAGAAATTAATTATATTATTTGTATTTAATACAATTAATTAATTGATATAAATATATTTACATGAAACGGAGTTTATCTATCAGAATGGACACACGGAGTCCGAAATGAAACGAACTCTTCCGTATGCTTCTAGATATCCCCCCTATGGTTTTCCCCTTGGTCTATGATTCCACCTTAAATGGTGGAAGACCAAGGACTTAAGAGAAAAGAATATTTTATGTAATAATTAAAATAAATAATGAGGGGAAGACTTGACTTGAATAGTTAAGCTGAATGAAGAATAAATAAAAACTATCCTCCCTCATTTTGGTTTTTTAGCCGTGAGTGGTTTTGGAAAAGGAGAGAGATTTATATTTTCTTCCTCTTATTTCTAAGAGAAATATTAAGAGAGGAAAGATTAATCTCACACTTATAGTGAAAGATTAATAATTAAAAGGCTTATTATATTTTTTTCTAGCCGTGTTCTTGGAGAACAAGAAAATATTTTTGTTTCGGTCATCTTCCGACGCGTGGCAAATAGAGACATGGTTATTTCAGTGCTCGGGATATCTAAAGCTTTTACGAATCGGATTCGAAGTGGACATCATCAACATCAACATTTAATCAAATGGATTCAGATCAAATTTATCTCAAATTGCTTCCGCTGCGCCATATGACCTTCGAAACGAAGCACAATAGTGGTATCAGAGTCAGGTTAATTCGATCGTATATAAGATATTTGCATTTATGATGCTTGATTAAATGTCTAGTAATTTAGAATCATGGATCGTCAAATCGTTTATGTTTAGTTGTTCGTCGAAAATTTTATTAATATGGTATGAATGCAACAACGCGCTTAAATGAAATAATTTGGAAAGTGTAACATCAACCGCGAAAATTCTCCCACGACAAAGTATTAAATTTAGAAGATTTCAAGGTTTTCCTTCCCTCTATCGAGCTCTTGGAAAATTGAAAATCAATCCGGATGTGCTATGCTTCCGAGTTATTGGGGTAGTCGTTCATCCGGGAGGGTCAATAAATTCTGAGAGTGCATTAGATGCCTTCGGTTGGAGCAAATTTTATCGGTGTGTCGGAAAGGAGGCAGCAAACCTTGTTGGACATGGTTCGTTCCATGCTTAGCTACACCGACTTGCCAATTTATCTGTGGGGTATGCGCTCCTTACTGCTATTTATATCTTTAACAAATGTCCTTCCAAGTCCGTTCCTAAAACTCCACATGAGATGTGGGAGGGTAGGAAATAAGTATTAATCATATTAAGATTAGGGGATGCCCCGCCTATGTCAAGAAGACTAAGGTGGAGAAGTTGGAAGCTAGGTTCATGAAGGGACGTTTCATTGGATTCCCATATCGGAGAATAGGATATCTATTCTACATGCCCGAAGATCGAAGGATCATTGTTGCTTTACAAGCACCATTTCTGGAAGATGAATTCATTAAGAAAGGTGGAGCAGGTAGAAGCATTTCTTTGGAAGAAAACAATGAAACTCTTCTGGAGACAACTGTGCAAGAAGATGGAACCGGATCTTCTGAAACACAAATATAACCACCCCGCAGGTCTAGTAGGGTGTCTCGATTACCTGAGAGGTATGGCTTTATTGTTAGGAATACTTGTTAGATTTTGATGATGTCATCCCTATACTTGTGATTTATTCAAACGTATACTCTAAGTACTTGGCATTGTAAATAAGAACCAAATGAGTATCTTCTATGAGCCATTAATGTAGGCTAAGATTGATATGAAGTTGATCAGTTGAAATCAGCTAAGTATAGAACCGATGATATATAAGATAAGTTATTAGACGACCTTTTTATCAAGCGAGTTTTGATCAACAGAAATATCAGAGAGGCTTGACCAAAACTCTGTAGAAGCCGAAGAGCAGACGAGTTATCATCGGGCGAGAAAGGTTCAGCCGAGTGTTGGTCAACTCTAACAGATCAGAGAAGGTTGACCACAGACAAGTTATCATCAGACAACCTATTATCAGAGGATTTCTGATCAACAGTGTTTATTAGAGAAGATTGATCGTAGACGACTTATTATCATAGAAGGTCTGGTCAACACAAAACATCAGCTGGGTTTGACCACATATGAGATATCATCAAATGAGTTTTTAGGCAACATTCAGTCAAAATAAAACATTAGTTGTAGGTTGACTACAGATAAGTTCTTTATCAGACAAGGTTTTCGATCAAACAGAACATCAGAGGAGGTTGACCAAACTTATTCTGCAGCCAAGTTTTGAAGAAGCTCAGTCTACGTCAGCAAAGCTTTTAAAAGTAAAAAAATAATGGAAAGACATGTTTACGCAAATTGAAGGAGACAAAGCGAATGATTCCCGAAAAGTTAGGAATAAATTATTCCTTAAGATCTACGCTAGTAAGACTTATGAATATACAAATAAAAAAAAGCGGCACAATGGGAAGATTCTTCAAATGGAAAGATTTGAAGAAATGGAATCAATCCGTGCAAAGAGATAAAAGAATAAACAAAGAAGTCCACTCTCCAATGGACGGATTTGTTACAAGATGCAGCGACTATGAAGAATCTCAAGATTCGTACTCTAAATATCTCAATATCAGAATGAGAAAAGTACGATGCGAACAAAACATTCAAGCGAACAAATCAAACAAAGCAATCAAAGAAAACAATAGCATTGTGAAGAGCAAAGCTTAACAGTCATATTCTTAAAATCTCTTAAAGTTGGAGAAGAAAAAAACTCTTGTCTTAAAAGTTTGAGTGCAGGGTTGCTTTCTTGAATGAGGTTCTTGAAAGTAAAAGGACTGTAAACACATCCATGGGTTCTTGATTGGAAAGTGATAGACAGCTTGTGGGTTGTCTGCGCATCCATGGGTTTTCAATCAGGAGGTGCTAGGCAGTCAAGGGAGTTGCAATTGCCACTGGTTGGAAGCTGTTGTAATTGGTTTGAATCATTATAACATTTATCACTGGTTGAGAGTTATAGTGAATTCATCTCCAATTAGTTTGGAGAAAAGTGGACTAGTAGAGGAATACCCCACCCCTGAAACCACTATAAGTGCTTGCGTGTTTTATTGCATTCATCATACTTATCTGCTGCATTCATATTAACTGTTCCATATAGTAGTCAACTGTCTTCCACATATCTTAGTTTTACAGTTGACATAAGTCACCCGCAAACAGCATTAGTCACCTGTATTATTATCAGATGTGCTTCCACATTATCATATGCGGTTAAGTTTTTAGCTGCTCATTTTATCAGTTAAGTAAACTCACTTGAGATTCAGGAAAATATTTTAATAAGTCTATTCACCACCCTCTAGACTTATTCCTGGTGACTTGTGACCTACAAGTGGTATCAGAGAGGTTGGTTCAAATTTATAGAACCAGATCCATATATCTTAGCATATATATAAATCTCTCATTTAGAATGGAACACATGCAGCACCTGCACTCTAGATTACCTGTATTTTCCACTGATGAATATGACCTCTGGAATATAAGAATGCAGGCACATTTTTCATCTATGCACGACGACATGTGGTGTGTCATAGAAGATGGTCCCTTCATCTATCTAAAAGACAACACACCTGAAGAAATTACAGTTGGGAAGCTATAGAAGATTTCCAAGAGGAGAACAGAAATGTCACCTGAAGAGAGGAAGCTGGCCAACCTTGATAACCGGGCCAGAGATGTTCTATATTAGACCCTTGATAAAGCCACCATGGTAAAGATCAACAACTGGAAGAATGCAAAAGAAATCTGGGACACATTGGCAGTAATGTGTGAAGGAACCAAGCTAATCAAGGAGAACAAGTTGTCAATAGCCACCCAAATGTTTGACAACTTCAAAATGAAGAATGGAGGAACTACTGACCAGGTGGATGAAAGATTCACAAAGATAATAAATGAAATTCTCTTGGAAAAACATATGGCAATAGGGAGATGGCCCTGAAATTTCTAAGGTCTCTTAACCCCGAATGGAGCATGAAAGCCATATCCATGAGGGAATCAAAAGATCTTAACAAGATAAAGATCCAGGATATGTTCTCTGACCTGAAGGCATATGAGTTTGAGCTGCCCTGCTCATCATCAACTCAACCAGCTGAGAAAGGACTATCATTTGAAGATGAGTCCCCTGCAAAGAACCTGTATGAAGTTAAACCTCCAAATCCTCTAGATTTTGAGGAGGAAATGGCATTCATCATGTAAATATTCAGCAACTTCAGGAAAAACTACTCCAAGTAGAAGAAAAATTACAAAGACAATCCAAGGAGGAATCAAAAAGCTAGAAACTGGAAGGTAGAATGCTACAATTGCCACAAAACAAGACATATCCAATTTGACTGTCCTGACCTCAAAAAGGATGAAGATAAGAAGGACATGGGCAAGAAAGAAGACAAGAGAAAATCTCTCATTGGGGAAGATCAAATTGAAGAAAGAGTATAATCAAGTGGTGGAGTTTTCTCTGATGATGACGATGAATATAACTGCCTGATGGCAAATCTAGCTGATGAAAAGGTAACCTCCAAACCTCAAACTATAGAAGGTTTCAGCTCTGACATGTCTGAAGATATGAATCTTCACGAATCTGTAAATCAGTTACTAAAATATTTTGAATCCTTAAAATCAGATCACCTAACTGTTACAGCTAAGAATGCACAGCTGAAGAGTGAGAAAATCCAGCTGAAAAATGATTTTGACAAACTCAGCCAAGAGTCAGCAAGATTTAAAAACATTATAGCTAAGTTTGAAGACAATCTGAAAATATTTTGAAAAACTCAGCTGAAATACTGTAGCTGAAGTTCATAAGCTGACTGTTTTAAAGAGTGAAAAGTCAGCTGCACTTGCTCATATCAAAACTGAGCAATGTAAGTTGAAACAACTAAATAGTACACAAGCAAAAGAGATAACATCTCTGAAAGCATCTATAACTCTTGATGGTTTGTGTATGAACCAGAGGCCATTTTATTTAAGATCAGGCCTTGGATATGACCCCACCACTCCCTCTAGTTCAAAAACCACTTTTGTCAAGGGAGAAACTTATGTCCCGACTGCTGAGCCTATAAACAAACCCGTATTTCAAAATAGGCAACAACCCATTCAAAAGTTTAGGCAGCAACCAAGGCTTACAAGGCAGGCACCTAGACAGGAGACTAGGCAATGGCCAAGGCAGAAGCAGCAGTCAAAACATTATGGAAATTACTACCAAAGACTCCCCAAAAACATATTTCAAAATTTAAGAGGCAAGTGGAAACCTCAAGGTTATCCAAACTTTCAAAATGAACGGGTGTGGAGACCCCAAAGATTTTACAAATGGTCTTAGCCAAGATTTAGGAATAGCCCACACCACAAATATTATGAGGCATATCCAGTATACAATCCTAACCATGGATATAGACCTAGACAGCACACACCTTATAGGTGTAATCAACATAATTTTTATAACCCAAGGAGAAACCAATTCTCGAGGAAGCCTACTAACCCCAAAGGACCCACACAAATTTGGGTACCTAAATCTCTGCTTCTCTGATTGCAGAAAAGGTGGAAGGACTACTACCATGTCACCTCAAGTTCAACAGGAGGAGGTGAAGAATGGTTTGTAGATTCTGGATGCTCAAGGCACATGACATGGAACAAGAAGATTCTGTCAGAATATATGAAAGAAAGAGGTCCAGATGTATCATTTGGAGATAGCTCAAGAGGACAAACCAAAAGTTATGGGAAGCTGCTCAGAGGGAACATAATCATTACTAAAGTGCAGTATGCCAAAGGGCTCGAATACAATCTTCTAAGTATAAGCCAATTCTATGATGAGAACAATATAGTAGTCTTCACAAGATTAAAATGCATGGTGATCGATCTTCTGACTGGAGAAGTGAAGCTACAAGGATTTAGAAGAAGAGATGTCTATCTGATAGACTAGAAATCAGGAGCACCAAATACTTGTTTCTTATAAAAAATAATTGCTGAGAAAGGATGGCTCTGGCACAAGAGATTATGTCACCTGAACTTCAAACCCATCAACAAGATAAGTTCTCAAAAGTTAGTCAGAGGACTTCCAGCAGAAGCATTCAAGAAGGAGAGTATCTCTGATGCATGCCATAAGGGAAAGCAAACCAGAGCATCATTCAAACCAGTTCAGCCTACCACTCTCACCACCAGAATCCTAGATCTACTTCATATGGATCTCTTTGGCCCCATCAAGCCAAGGAAATTGAGTGGAAGGAAGCATGCGTTAGTAGTAGTACATGACTACTCAAGATTTACATGGGTTGTTTTTCTCTATAAAAAGGGTGAAACATTAACAAAGCTACCTGAACTGCTGAGGAAGATTCAGAATGAGAAATCCCTCTTCATTATAAAGGTCCGATCAGACAGAGGTGGATAATTTCTCAACAAGGCAATCACTGTATATAGTGATCAAAATGGAATCCAGCATGAAGTCTCTGCCACAAGAACACCACAGCAAAATGGTGTTGCTGAAAGAAGAAACAGAACCTTGAAAAAAGCGGCTAGGTCAATGATTGCTGAAGCTGACCTGCCAAAGTGGTTCTGGGCTGAAGCTGTCAACACAGCATCTCATACTCAGAATAGGAGTATGATAGTAGGGAGACATGGCAAAACTCCCTATGAGGTTTGGAATGGCAGAACACCAACTGTTGCATACTTACATATATTTGGTTGTAAGTGTTTCATCCACAACAATGGTAAAACCCAACTGAATGCCTTTGATGCTAAAACTGATGATGGGCTCTTTATGGGATACTCACAAATAAGCAAGGCATACAGAGTATTTAATAAAAGAACATTAGTTGTGGAAGAAACACCCCATGTTGTGTTATATGAGTCTACTATTGAGTACATGAAACAGGTGGAATCAATTGAGAAAAAGCTCAAATCTGCCTCCCTGGAAGAAATTATCATCCATGACACAGGAATGATGGACTCACCTGAAGACCCAACTGCAGATCAGCCAGACGACCCAACTGCAGATCAGTTTAAAGACCCAACTACAAATCAGATAGGATCTCCATCCGTACCTGTTCCAACTGCAGTTGATAAAGACACACCTGTAGAGCAGACAGGATCCCCATCTGCAGATGACAAGACTGCATCTAAACCAGATGCAGTTCAAAAAGGCCAGAACCAAGCTGATGCAGAGAGAGACGAAGTTCATCAAAGCAACTCAACAGGGGGAACAAACCCTGAAGATGATATCTCCAAATGGCTCAGAGATCATCCCATTCAACAAATAATTGGAAACTGAACTGATGGAGTCACAACCAGACAATCTACATAACCAGCAGGAATGGCAATGTTCTCATACTTCATGTCTCAGATGGAACCCAAGACAACAGATCAAGCACTAGAAGATTACACATGGGTAATTTCAATGCAAGAGGAGCTAAACCAGATGGGAAGAAACAAAGTCTGGGAACTAACAGACAGACCATATCACAAGAAAGTCATAGGCACTAAATGAGTATACAACAACAAATGTGATGAAGATGGAGCTGTTGTTAGGAATAAATCCAGACTAGTTGCAAAAGGATATGCAAAGTATGAAGGAATAGATTATGATGAAACATATGCACCTGTACCAAGACTGGGGGCAAATAGACTATTCCTTGCATATACAACATACGGGGGTTTTGTAGTCTACCAAATGGACGTAAAAATTGCATTTCTCAATGGAGTACTAGAAAAAAGAAGTCTATATGTAGCAACCCCCTGGATTTGTCAAAGGAGACAAAGTATACAAGCTTTTGAAACCTCTATATGGACTCAATCAGGAATCAAGAGCATGGTATGAGACACTATCTGTGTTTCTGGAGAAAAATGGATTTAGAGGAAAGGTGGACAAGACACTCTTAAGAATTGAACATGAATATCACATATTACTTGTTCAAAAATATGTCGATGATATCATATTTGGATCAACCAACCCTGAGCTATGTGAAAAATTCTCAACTCTCATGCAAGGAGAATTTGAGATGAGTATGATGGGAAAGCTAAATCTCTTTCTTGGTTTGCAAGTCAAACAAGTTGACAATGGAATTTTCATCAACCAAGCAAAGTACACAAGGGATTAATCAAAAGATTTGGCATGGACTCATCCAAACCACTAAGAGTACCTATGAGAACCTCCCAACACATAGATGCAGACGAAGGAGGCATTATAGTGGATCCAACACATTACATAGGACTAATTGGATCACTTCTATACCTCATTGCAAGCAGACCTGATAATTCATATGTAGTAGGAGTATGTGCAAGATTTCAGTCAAATCCGAAGCAGTCTCACCAGAAAGCATCCAAGAGGATAATCAGATAGCTTAAATCTATAATCAATGTTGGTTTATGATATCCCAAGGATGACAACTTCGAATTCTCAGGATATTCAGATGCAGAGTTTGCAGGATGCAAGATAGACAGAAAAAGCACTAGTGGAACATGCCAGTTCCTAGGAACCAGACTTATTTCATGGTTCAGCAAAAAGCAAGTATCTAACTCAATGTCCACAACTGAGTCAGAATACTTAGCTGCAGGTAGCTGTTGTGCTCAAATTCAATGGATCAGACAACAGCTAAGGGACTACAATATTATTGCAAATGAAGTTTCTATCTGGTGTGACAACAATAGCGCAATTGCTATTACCAACAATCCAGTCCTGCACTCAAGAACAAAGCATATAGATGTCAAACATCACTTTAGAGATCATGTGCTTAACAAAAGAGTAAGAGTGGAAAGAGTCAGCACAGATTATCAAATTGCTGACATATTTACCAAGCCTTTACCAGACAAAAGATTTCTGGAACTTAGCAGCGATCTTGGATTACCATATTGGGAATCTACTACTTAGATGAAGAACAGAAGAAAAGTCATCTGACTTCAAGAAAGGTCATCTGACCTAAAGCAGATAAGAGACAAGTAAAGCCACCTGGTCAGAGCAGACAAAAAGTCACCTGATCAGACCAGATGAGGATCCAAAGGACACACAAGGAAATCTAGCTGATATCAACCGCAGGCAACATACCTTACCTGATGCAGAAGACGAAGGAAAGCTAGCTGAACAGAGCACACACAAAAAACGCCCCTGATCAGAGCAGAGAAGAAATTAAAAACACAGCTGCATCAGAAGTGTCAACCAGCTAAGTTTCGCATTCCTTGCCTAACATATAATTATTATATTATTTACATGTGGACAAATCACATGATCACACTACCTCCACAATGTCCAATCAACTCTAACCGTCATTTCTATTTATTAAAAAACGGATCGCCGCTTGCTTATATAATTATTAAAATTCAAAAGGTCTTTTCAACTGGGTATATTAGACGGCGATAATCATTTTATAAAAACCTTATCGTCTTCAAGCTCAAGAACCCTTGATTTTTCAAAAGCAAAGAACCCTAGAATTTTCGCTACACTAAGTCGAAACATCTTCTTTGCAGAAATAGACTCAACCACTTATTTCGAAGGAGTCAACATGAAGATGGTAAAGGAACAAATCATCTTCATCATCGTAGTCGACTTTGAAGGACTACTGGAAACCAACGACACGATGGAGATGGCGCACGTTATCCGTAGAATAAAGAAAAACGGCATCTACCATTCTCTGGATATTTCCCCCAAGCAACTTTTCAAGGAAGTTGTCATCTGCTTCTATAGGGAGGCACGAGTCACGGAGCATTGCATCATGAGCTCTATTTTTAGAGAATAAGTCACCGTAACTCCACATACCATCTCCGACGCCTTCAAAATGGAGAATAGGTGCATAGCTGTCGAAGCCCTGAAGCAGAGCCCAACCGAAACCTAGTACGAAATCAAGTCTCCTGAACAACCTATAAAGGTCAAAGTCACGTCCAAGAAGGGAGATCTCAAGAAGGAATACAAGTATGTCCTTGACATCACCAAAAAGATAGTCATGGGCATGGGATGTAGTTTTGATCAACTTTCCTCCGCCAAATACAAGGTGATGGGAGCCCTAATCCAAAGGGAGAGAATTAATTGGCCTGACTACATTTACATACAACTAGCCAGGGAAGTTAATAAAGTCAGATGGGATGAGAGTGTAAAGAAATTCAGACAGAAATTGGCCTACGGAACTCAAATTAGCTGGATTTTGGAGTTCCTTGGCAAGGCCAAAGGAAAAGCTGAAACATTTCAGATCAACAAAAGACTTAGTCATCTGGACCAAAATACTTTGATGAAATTGGAAGATAAGCAGCTGAAGGAAGATAAGATATTGAGGGAAATTACAAGCAGCACCTCACCTTACAGAGGACCTTCGGACTCAGATGAAGTCCAATCAGATGCAGCTGCCCAACACCCATCTGAAATAATTGCAGAGGAGATGACGTCAGCTCCCCCTGCAGCTGAGATTCTGTCAAAGTCACCTGCACCTGAGTTCCCACCTACAGATGACTCTGACTTAGACAACATTCCTCTGCCCACGATATTCAAGAGGAGAGCACCTGAACCGGAGAAAGTCGTCTACATCCACTCCTCACCTGATCAGCCATCCAAGAGACAGAGAGGTCTGGTAGACTACTATTCAGAAGAAGAAGAAGAAGAAGAAGAAGAACTGCAGACTGCCACATCACCTGCACTTGCACCGATTGCAGAACAACTTGATCAGATGCAGATGGTCATATGACCTGCAACAGCTAGATCAACCTGGAGATGAACCTGCTCACTCCTCAGAACTAGTGGCAGAGATAATCCCTCTCTTAACACTTACAAGTGTTATTGAGGAAAAGGAAGCTGAGGAAACCATTGATATACCAGAAGCTGGATATTATCTCAATCTTAGGGAGAACAATCCCCTGAACCTCACTTAGAGCAATTGAAAATGGTAAAACAATAATCTCTTAAATTTTCATTTGTCAATATTTTTGAAGAGCGGAAGGAATTAAAAATACTCACCTTCACTCAATTTAGAGAGTTTGTTGAGAGGAGTACCTGGGAACAACCCCCAGGCTACTATACAACTTATAATGTTTTTATGTCTAGAGACAGATGTAAAGTTGTTGCTCAAGGAGAACTGGTTCATGTCTCACTTTAAAGAAAATATGGACCAGTTCGTCCTACAGGTCACGAAGGGTGTATCCCGAGGTGAAACTCTTGGAGATGAAGGCAAAGTATAAAAGGAAGAGAATAGAGAAGGAGGAGTAGAAAAAGAAAAAGGAATTATGATTGTAGAAGTTGAAAAGGAGGATAGAGAAGAAGAAAAGGAAGCTGAAAAAGAAAGAAATGACAAGGAGGAAGGAGTTGAAAAAGATGAGGAAGAAAAGAAAGAGGAAGAAAAAGAAGGGGTTGAAAAAAATAAGTCGGGAGAGAAGGAAGAAGTTGAAAAGAAAGTAGAAGAAGAAGAGGAGATCAGAGGAGAAGAAAAGAAAGAAGAAGGAGAAGAAAAAGAAGATGAAAAAGAAGAATAAGGAGAAAGAAAAGAGGAGGAAAGAAGAGACGGTGAGACTTATGATGTACCTGATCAAGCATCTAGCTCACATCAGCCCACTTCAGATGATAGATCAGGCAGTTCTGATAAAACCCCACCTGATCAGAGAGTACCTGATAAGAGCTTACCATCTGAAAAATCTACAGCTAGGAAATCAGCACAGGAAAGCTCAGGAGAGAACAATGCTCATCAAATGGAACCTGAAATTCAACTGCCGTCAAACTTCACTGAGATGGTCAGACGAATTGTGGAAGAGACAGTTGTCCAACTCCTAGCAACCGAGGTCAAACCTAAGCTGAAAACCATAAATGACAAACTGGACACCCTTATCAACAAGAAGGAACCCTGCCCACCACTCTCAAGCTCCAGAATGCCTCTTGGTATGTCTGACTTTATGATTAGGGTGGAGGAACAGCTAGCCAAGATTCTTGATGCTGGCAAAAAGGGGGAAGATGGGATTATGGGGAAAGAAAGGCAAGAAGCAAGAACAAAAAATCAATAAGACCTCCCTCTGATTCAGGCAGGTAGTTTTAGCCTGAAAAGGAAAGAGCCAGATGCACCATCAGACCCACCTGCAGCCAAGAGAAAAAGAACTGGACAAAATCCAGAGGTGAAATACCAATGGGAAGACAAAGAACTCCAATTTGTTGAAGAATTCATCCCTGCTGAGGCAAAACATATGTGGGGAAGTGCAAGAAAGAAATTCATTGAGAAGTACTACCTCTAGGAAATACTTCAAGATAAGGACTGCTCCCCACAAGAAACGTTCATCAACTTAATGGACATGAATTTCCCTAACTTTGGGAAATTTTGAAGAAATATGCTGAAAAGGATTTCAATGCATACCCCATGATCCCAAGTTTTAGACCAGAAGAAGCACCTACACTCATGAACAGAGAACTTGATGAAACCGCTCTTCAGGAAGAGATTAAATAAGTATGCATTGAAACTAATTTCACATCTCCAGAACAGCAGCAGTTTGCTTCCTTAGTGGTCAAGAAGAAATATGGGTTGGCCCCAGTTATAAAAAGACCCATTGGAGCAAAACCCTTGAAGTCACTCCCTCCAACAAAGCATATTAGAGGAAGAAGCAGGGGAGGAAGATGATTTTTATTACTTGTAATTTATTTGTAATTTACAGTTTACTTGTAATTTTCATTTGTAATTTTTCATTCAGACTGTTCTGAGTTATAATGTAATAACTCTGAAAATTTATAACAGTCACTTGAATGACAACCACTAGTTTTATCAAACAGACTGAGTTTGATTTTTTTCTTGCACTTTATCCTTGTGCAGACTTGTTTTACATTTGAATGTTTAAGTTTTGCCATCATTAAAATAGGGGGAAATTGTTAGGAATTCTTGTTAGATTTTGATGATGTTATCCCTATACTTGTGATTTATTCAAATGTATAATCTAAGTACTTGGCATTGTAAAGACGAACCAAATGAGTATCTTCTATGAGCCATTAATGTAGGCTAAGATTGATCTGAAGTTGATCAATTGAAAATTGACTAAGTATATAACCGATGATATATAAGATAAGTTATCAGGCGACCTTTTTATCAGGCGAGTTTTGGTCAATAGAAATATTAGAGAGGTTTGACCAAAACGTTGTAGCAGCCGAAGAGCAAACGAGTTATCATCTGGCGAGAAAGGTTCAGCCGAGTCTTGGTCAACTCTAACAGATCAGAGAAGGTTGACCATAGACATGTTATCATCAGACAACCTATTATCAGAGGAGTTCTTATAAACAGAGTTTATCAGAGAAGATTGACCGCATACGACTTATTATCAGAGAAGGTTTGGTCAACACAAAACACCAGCTGGGTTTGACCACAGATGAGATATCATTAGACGAGTTTTTCAGGCAACATTCGGTCAAAGTAAAACATCAGTTGTAGGGTGACTACAGACAAGTTATTTATCAGACAAGGTTTTCAGTCAAACAGAACATCAGAAGAGGTTGACCAATCTTATTCTGCAGCCAAGTTTTGAAGAAGCTCAGTCCACGTCAGCAAAACTTTGAAATGTCAACAATAACAGAAAGACATGTGGACGAAAATTCAAGGAGACAAAGTGAATGATTCTCGGAAAGTTAGGAATAAAATATTCCTTAAGGTCCACGCCATAAAGACTTATGAATATACAAATCAAGAAAATTGGCACAACAGGAAGGTTCTTCAAACGGACAGATTTCAAGAAAAGGAATCAAGCCGTGCAAATAGATAAATGAATAAACAAAGAAGTCCACTCTCCAACAGGCGGATTTGTTACAAGATGAAACGGCTATAAAGAAGCTCAAGGTTCATACTATAAATATCTGAAGATCAGAATGAGCAAAGTACGATGCAAACAAAACATTCAAGCGAACAAAGCAATCAAAGAAAACAACAGCATCGTGAAGAGCAAAGCTTAACAGTCATATTCTGAGAATCTCTTAAAGTTGGAGAAGACAAAAACTCTTGTCTTAAAAGTTTGAGTGCGGGGTTGCTATCTTGAACGAGGTTATTGAAACTAAAGAAACTGTAAACGCAACTACGGGTGCTTGATTAGAAGGTGATAGATAGCTTGCGGGTTGTTAAAGCATCAACGAGTTTTCAGTCAAGAGGTGCTAGGCAGTCAAGTGAGTTGCAACGGCCACGGGTTTCCACTGGTTGGATGCTGTTGTAACTGGTTTGAATCATTGTAACATTTATCACTGGTTGAGAGTTATAGTGAATTCATCTCCAATTGGTTTGGAGAAAAGTGGACTAGTAGAGGATTACCCCACCTCTAAAACCACTATAAGTGCTTGCGTGTTTGATTGCATTCATCATACTTATCTACTGCATTCATATTAACTGTTCCATATAGTAGTCAACTCTCTTCTGCACATCTTAGTTTTACAGTTGACATAAATCACTAGCAGACATTATTAGTCACCTGCATTATTATCAGCTGTGCTTCCGTATTATCATCTGCAGTTAAGTTTTTAGTTGCTCATTTTATCAGCTGAGTAAACTCACATGAGATTCAGGAAAAGAGTTTAGTAAGTCTACTCACCCCCATCTAGACTTATTCCTAACAACTTGTGACCTATATTTATGCACCTGGAGGAACTGGGTCTCCATGAGGTACTAGGTGATAGCCAAGAGACCGAACCCACGACCTATGACTAAGCGATGATGGATGTGGACTCCACGAAATAGCCGGAATCTATGAAGCTGAGATAGACTCGATGCATGAAAATTAGGTGTGGACTCTGGTAGACCGCCCCGGGCATGATGCCGATTGGGAATAAGTGGATCTACAAGAGGAAAACTTATGGTGATGTCAAGGTTGACACCTATAAGGCCATGCTTGTGGCAAAGCGTTATACCGAAAAGGAAGGGATCGATTACCACGATACCTGCTCGGCCGTAGCTATGATCAAGTTTATTCGTATGATGCTTGCTATAGTTGCCTACTATGATTATGAATATGGCAGATGGACCTAAATACGGCTTTCCTTAATGGATTCCTCGATGAGGAGTTCTATACGGAGCAGCCTAAAGGCTTTGTGTTTGAGGTCGATGTTCATCAGGTGCGCAAGCTTCAGCGTTCCGTTTATGGACTAAAGCAGGAATCATAGAGTTAGAACCTTCATTTTGACGAGGTAGTTAAAGAGTTTGACATCGTGCAGAATGAAGAGGAACCTTCTGTATAAAAGAGGGTTAGTGGGAGAAAGATCGCATTCTTAGTACTATGTAGATGACATTCTACTAATAGGAAATGCTATGGGAATGCTCAGTTATGTAAAAGCTTGGCTTTTAAGACGTTCTCCATGAAAGACTTAGGAGAAGCTACCTATATCCATGGGATTCGGCTCTACCGGGATAGAGCGAAGATAATGATCGGTCTTTCCCAAGCCCTCTCTATATATAAGATTAATGTGATATAAGATGGATGATTTTAAAATAGAGTTCCTACCGATGCGACATGGAATAAAAGTCACCTTAAAGATATGTAGTCAATGTGAGGAACAACGAAATGAAATGAGTAATATACCATATGCTTTGGTTGTGGGTAGCCTTATGTATGCTATGTTGTGTACGAGACTGACGTTGTACACGCTGTGAGTGTGGTAAGTAGGTTTCAGACAAACCTAAGGAGGGAACATTGGACTGCCCTAAAGAACATTCTCAAGTACTTAAGAAGGACTAGATATCTAGTCCTAATGTATGGTGGTGGGGAACTAAATGTGACGGGCTTCACTGATGTTGACATCCAAGGACAAAAAGATGACTCAATTCCTCCTTCTGGCTACATTTTTACACTTAATGGTGGAGCAATATCTTAGCACAGGGCTAAGCAAAGCGCGACTGCTGATTCCACTTGTCAGGCTGAGTATCAAGTAGCCTCGAAGGCCTCTAAGGAAGGTATATACAACATTCAATTTTACAGCAATTGATGATTAATGTTGTATTCTAGGGTCCTACTTTGTTCCCCCTTAATTAATGCACACTTCATCTGTAGAAAGGTAATTATACCTTCTTATTCCTATTGTAAGGATATAACTCATAGTTCTGAGTGTACGATTAATTAAAGTAGACACTGTATTCATGGGTCTTACAACATTTCCCCTCAATTGATGAGTGAAATTAAAAACTTAAAGGAAGTTTTAGTTGAGCAGTAGCATTACCAATTCTTGGCGGAGCGTATAGAACCTTGTTGTTCTAAGAGGCTTTGTAAAGATGTCAGATAACTCAATGTCTATATGAATTTTCTAGATCCGAACATCTTTATTCTGCACATTATTCGTAATGAAGTGATGCTTCATATCAATATGTTTGGTGCTCGAGTGCAATACAGGATTGTGCTTGATTGCGATTGCACTAATGCTATCGCACATGATTGGAGTATCTCTTGCCTGAATGCCATAGTCCTGTAGCTGTTGCTGCATACGTAGGATATGCATACAGCATCTTCCAGCAGCATAATATTCTTACTCATCTGTAGAAAGCGAGTTGGCCAATTATTTTTTATTGAACCATGAAATAAGTATAGGTCAAAGGAAGTGATAAGTCCCACTCGTACTCGTCCTATCAACTTATAGCCCTCGAGATCCGAGTCGTGTAGCCCACCAAATGTAACACCCCCGTGATTTATGGAGATATTACAGCTCCGTAGATTCTTTTTGGAGAATCTACCAGGCTTAGACCAACATTAAACACATTAACAACAACAAAACCGGGACATTCACACATTTAAAACCAACATCAACTTCCATACGACATATATCACAAGACTAAACAACACATCATCCCGTAGGATCACAACTGATACAACAGCTCACATCTGATACAACAACATCATCAACAACCAACATCGACACAATTTACATCACATGACAGTACCCGTGCGAGTACAAAACCAAAGTACCACACTGACTACGACAAGACGAACACAGACTCAACATAATACTTGATATCAATGCTGCCCAACAAGCTCATGCCCGCCCTGTGCTGGCTCGCCCACTGGACCTGTATCTGAATACACAACAAGTATATCCACCCCCGAAGGGGTCAGCAAGAAGCCGGTGCAAGTACAATGATTCTAGAATATGTACAACAAGTGAATGAACAACAGGAATCACAGTGCCATCACAGATATTCCGGAATACCATACCACAATCATCATCCCAAAATAACAACGGGGGCTATACTGGTATTGTACCTCACGCGAGATACATACCACTCCCCAGAGAGTCCTCGTGAGGCCCTCTCTGGTTGTACAACCCTACCAAGTAAACTGCAGAAGCCTCGGTCTACGGAACCCAGGGGACCCTCACTGGTTTTACGTGGCACACGACCACAAGTCGCACTTTCCGAAATCATCACTTTTCACACATGGCACAAATTGCATTTTCTGAAATTACCACTTTTCACAAAATCACGTTTTTCACATATTCACATGAAGTACAATAATCACAATCAAAGTACTTGTCTCAATTCGAACAACACAAGAAACAACGAACCGGAGAACATATGGTCCAAACTCTTTCAACGATTCGATCCTAGTACAACAAAATACCGAATCAAACACAACACCATGTAAACGAAAGGATTTCCTTCTAACTTTACTCTTGCGGACAAACTATCGAACACTACGACAGCAGAGTTGTTCATACTCCATTTAATAGATGAAAACTCAAAACAAAATCCGTAGACTTCAAGGAAAACAAGGGATTATAACTTCGTAATCATAATCTAACACAAGTCAAGGCTAAGACGGACTAGAAGGACGAGATCTTAACAAAACTCCAAAATATGAAGAACTAGGGTTCTCGTGAATCTTACCTTGAATCGGACGATGAAAGTTGATAAGATGTTGTTAACTTGATGCTAGAAACTAAAAAACATAGTTGGACAATGAAATCCAGCCAAAATCTACTCTGTCTTATGCTGGAGATCGCCTACACACCGGTGAAGAAGAGAGAAGTGGAGAAAATGACGAATTCCAGAACATGCAGCCCATATATATATATAGTGGGCGCGATTAGTGCGCACTACGGATGAAGATTAGCGTGCACTATCAGCTGAAAGGCAGTGCACTGTTGGTTGGAAGGCGGTCCAGAACCTTCTGTTTGACTCTAATAGCATGCGCTACCCATAAGTAAGTGTGCTTATCCATTATCACTAGCACGAGCTAGCTCTAGAAATAGCGTGTGCTACCTGCTAGCACCTGCAGTCCAGAAATGTTCTGCCCTCACTGTCCTGCCGACATAGCACGCGTTACCTCACTATTAACGTGTGCTAGCACATCGCAATAGCGTATGCTAATCCACCATTAGCGTGCGCTAATATCCCATTCCAGAGCCCAGAAAGCTCACTGCCCAGTCGGCCTAGCGTGTGCTACTGATACACGATTAGCGTGCGCTAGCAACACAGTCTAACGTGCGCTAACTACTACTTCCCAGTATTAAATCCGCAAAGTCCGGGCAGAACAAACAAATTCCGATAAACACAAAACTCAACAATTACCGACCATGAACATTCCAAATCCAATCACCAATACACATGATTCCAAAAGCCAGACAATTCAATAGTGGAAACACAAATAAATTCCCAACAAAATATTTCCGAAATAACACACATTATTAACAAAATGGACAGATATTACACCGTTACCCTAAAAAGAAGTTTCGTCCCGGAACTTAAGATTCGAATAGTTTAGGGTATCTGGCACGCATACTATCTTCAGTTTCCCACGTAGCTTCACGCATTCCATGTTTAGACCATTGAACCTTTACTAACGGAATCGCCTTCCGTCGCAATTGTCTCACTCGTCGCTCCAATATAGCCAGCGGTTGCTCCTCATATGTAACATCATCATTTACCTCAATCTCCTCATAGTCAATAATGTGAATCGGATCGGAAACATACTTACGCAGTTGTGAAATACGAAACACGTTGTGAACATGACTAAGCGTCGGAGGTAACGCTAGTCGATAAGCCACATCTCCTAGTTTGTCCAGGATCTCGAAAGGACCAATATAACGAGGACGAAGCTTCCCTTTCTTACCAAACCGAAGGACTCCACGAGTCGGTGATACCTTCAACAGCACATGATCTCCAGCCTGAAATTCTAATGGTCGACGCCGGACGTCGGCATATGACTTCTGTCGACTCTGGGCGATCAATAACCTCTGTTGGATAACATCAACCTTCTCCCTTGTTTGAATTAACAAATCTGGTTCTACTCCAACTAACTAGGACATCTCGTCCCAACAAATTGGCGATCTACACCGTATTCCATATAATGCTTCAAATGGAGCCATCCCAATTGAACTATACCAATTATTATTATAAGCAAATTCGATCAATGGTAAATGAATCTCCCAATCTTCTTTCCAATCCAACGCACAATCTCTCAACATGTCTTCCAATGTCTGGATGGTTCTCTCCGACTGTCCATCCGTCCGAAGATGATAAGTGGTACTAAAATTCAATTCAGTACTGAGTGCTTGATGTACTTCTTGCCAAAAATGTGATACAAAACGACCATAGCGATCTGAAATAATACTCTTTTGGGTACCATGGAGTCTCACAATCTCTGTAATGAGCAAACGAGCTAATCTGTCTGGTCCCCACGTATCTCTAATTCCCAAAAAATGTGCTGATTTATTTAGTCCATCAACGATTACCCAAATCATATTCATCCGAGTTCGCGTCCTTGGCATTTCCATGATAAAATCCATCACGGTATTTTCCCACTTCCATTCCGGAATTGGCAACGGTTGCAACTTCCCGGCAGGTCTTTGATGTTCAGCTTTAACTTGCTGACAACTGAAACATTTTGACATGAACTCCGTTACATCTTTCTTCATGTTCGGCCACCAAAAATTCTTCTTCAAATCTTTATACATCTTACTCGTACCCGGATGAATCGAGTACGGAGTAGAATGTGCTTCATTCAAAATCACTTGCTTAAGATCATCATGATTCAGTGTACACAAATCCTGCCTTGAAATCGAAGAACACCATCTTCGTATATCATGAATCCAGGTGCCTTTCCTTTAACAACATATTCTCGAAGCTATACAAACAAAGGATCATCTAACTGTTTGGGCTTAATGTCTTCAATCACGGAGGATGTGACCTCAAATAAACGTAATTGTCCTTGAGTTACTTGAGGTCAAATTTAAATTTATAAATCCAATAAATCTCGTTTGAGCTTCGGTTGAATGGTAAGTAATTCCAATCTCTGCAACACGATTGACTTGCGGCTCAAAGCATCAGAAACGACATTCACTTTGCCTGGATGGTAAAAAATATCAAGATCGTAATCTTTAATCAATTCCAGCCATCGCCGCTGCCGCATATTAAGCTCCTTCTGAGTAAAAATATATTTCAAACTCTTATGATCCATATACACTCGACAAGAAGAACCATATAAATAGTGCCTCCAAATCTTCAACGCAAACACCATAGCGGCTAACTCAAGATCATGGGTAGGATAATTCATCTCATATGACTTTAATTGTCGAGATGCATAAGCTACTACTCTCTCATTTTGCATCAATATACATCACAATAATTGTTTATAAGCATCACTATAAATAACGAAACCTTCCGTCCCCTGTGGTAAGACTAGAACCGGTGACGTGGTCAGCCTCTTCTCCAACTCATCAAAACTCTTCTGACACTCGTCACTCCATTCAAACTTCTGAGTTTTCAGTAATAATTGAGTGATCGCTCGAGCAATTTTCGAGAATCCCTCGACAAATCGATGATAATAACCAGCTAGTCCCAGAAAACTCCAAACTTCATTGACATTTCGTGGGGTTTCCCAAGCTAAAGCTGCTTCAATTTTTTGAGGGTCTACTCGAACACCATCAGATGATATAATGTGACCAAGAAAAGCAACTTCTTTCTGCCAGAACTCGCACTTAGAAAACTTAGCATAGAGCTTATCAGTCCTCAAAATATTCATCACTATTCTCAAGTGTTCGGCATGCTCCAACTTGTTCTTGGAATAGATTAAAATATCACTAATAAACACCACTACGAATTTATCGAGATATTCGATAAAAGTTTTATTCATGAGCTGCATAAATACTGCCGGAGCATTAGTCAAACCGAAAGGCATAACTATAAATTCATAATGCCCGTATCTCGTTCGAAAGGCTGTCTTCGGAATATCCGAATCCCAGATTCGCAGCTGATAATATCCCGATCTCAAGTCAATCTTGGAGAAAATCGTAGCTCCTTGCAATTGATCAAATAGATCATCAATTCTTGACAATGGATACTTGTTCTTGATAGTGAGTTTATTCAACTCACGATAGTCAATACATAACCATAAGATCCGCCTTTCTTCCGTACGGACAATGCCGGTGCACCCCACGGAGACGCACTTGGCCGAATATAACCTTTGTCTAGTAGTTCACCCAATTGCTTCTTCAACTCCTGCATTTCCGATGGGGCCATTCTGTATGGTGCCTTGGATATTGGCGCCGCATTAGGCTCTAGTTCGATAGTAAACTCCACGTCATGATGCGGTGGCAACCCAGGCAAGTCATTTGGAAATACGTCTGGAAATTCATTCACAATTGGAATAGAGGACAACTGCACCTTGCCAATTTCCGACTTTAATGCATAACACCAATAACCGGTACAACCTTGTCACAATAATTTCATCGCCTTCATGGCTGGGATAATCTTCTAGAAGTACCAGGTTTCTGCCCTTCAAAAATGTGTTCGGTACCATCCGGCGCAACTAACAGAATTATTTTTCGATGATAATCTGCTATCGCTCCATGATGATCTAACTAATCGTCACCGAGGATCAAATCTTCTCCTTTCATGTCAATCACAATCAAATCGGATGGCTAATTTCTATCGCCAATGGTTATAGGATAATTAACAATCTCTCGATTCCCAACTATCTTTTCCCCATTCGACAGTCCAACAATAAAAGGTTCACATGCAGAGAGACCAGCAAGACCCAAACGACTCACACAAGACAATGATATAAAGGAATGAGTATCTCCACAATCAAACAATACATCTACTGGGTGCGTACAAATATAAACAATACATGGCGTAGTTGCAGCCCCTATGTCATCAGTCTGTATCATTTCATACAGTCGGGGTGGAGCTGATCCGGTACTTGGAGTATCCTTATACTCGGCTTTGACTTTGCCACTGACGCATCCGACACTCGAAGTTGGCTGACCCGTGACTGTGCCTGCTGGAGTAGGGGACTGGTTAGCAAAGACTTTACTTGCTGTCTCATAATATGACGCCCGATGTCCCTGCTTCCCACACTTAAAACAATCGTCGGGGCGAAATGAACAACGAGAAACATGCCCCAGATTTCCACCATTAAAAAAAACTCTTGGCGCTCCTCCACTAGGTTGAGGGGAACCAACGGAAGATTACACAGAAGGTTGAGGCCTACGTGATCCGCTGCCTCGGAAACTACTAGAAAATTTCGGTTTCTTCGAGCTCGAAACCGTCGGAACCAGAACTGTTACCATCTCATAAGCGAGCGCTCTGTCTTGGTATTTTTTAAAATTAGTACACCCAAGACCCGCCATATACTTTCGGACCTCGGGTTTCATCCTAACATCAAAATGAAGTATCTTATCCACTTCATCCCTAACCCGATCTTGGACATACACTAACTGCTTGTTGTATGTCTTGATTGCCTCGGAGATAGGAACATCTTTAGGTTGAACTCTGAAGAACTCACTAACTCTGGCTATCCGTACAGGTGCTGGACAATACTGTGCTTCCATTAGTTCTTTAAATTCCTCCCAAGTGACATCATGGTCCCTGGGCTTAACAGCTCGCCACCAGTTCGAAGCGTCATCAACCGTCAGATATTGAGCAACTGGAACTCTCTTGGCTTCAGGGCAGCCAATATCATCATAGATCTTCTCCAGCTCAACTAACCAATGATCCAAGTTGTTCGCATCACCGGAACCATTGAATCTGGGAGGATTCATCTTCATAACTTCTTGAAGCTATCGATCCTCAACAGTCCTACCATTGTTAATGTTCACTTGAGCTAATTAGCGCGCTTGTGTTACAACTTTTTGAAGAACTTTAGGCACTTTGGCCTCTGCACTCTCACTTGCACCTCCCGAAGGAATTGAATCTGACTAGCCACATAATGAGATGCCGAATCTGAAACGGACATCTCAGATTCAGATATTGCTTCTCTACCATGGCCTCAGCCGCGTTGATGGACAACTCTATCTCTCGGCATACTGAAGAATAAGAAATGGTTCAACCGGGAAACGATTACAACAATAGATTACACAATGACAAAGATAATTACTACCGAGGAAGGAAACAACCAACATCCGCAGAGGCTTCCTGCACAGGCAACACAGGGTGGTAGCACGCCAATGATATCGTAGACAACGACCGACTCACTTTAGCAGACCTAAAAACACCGACAGCCTAGGTATCCATAAGGCTAAGCTCCAATACCATATTCTGTAACACCCCCGTGATTTATGGAGATATTACAGCACCATAGATTCTTTCTGGAGAACCTACCAGGCGTAGACCAACATAAAACACATCAACAACAACAAAATCGAGACATTAACACATTTAAAACCAACATCAACTTCAATACGACATACATCACAAGACTAAACAACACATCGTCCGGTAGGATCACAACTGATACAATAGCTCACAACTGATACAAAAACATCGTCAACAGCCAACATCGACATAATTTACATCACATGACAGTACCAGCGCGAGTACAAAATCAAAATACCACACTGACCACGACAAGACGACCACAGACTCAACATAATACTTGATATCAATGCTGCCCACCAAGCTCATGTCCGCCCTGTGCTGGATCGCCCAGGACCTGTACCTGAATACACAACAAGTATAATCACCCTGGAAGGGTTCAGCAAGAAGCCATTGCAAGTACAATGATTCTAGAATATGTACAACAAGTGGGTGAACAACATAAATCACAGTGCCATTACAGATATTCCGGAATACCATACCACAACCATCATCACAAAATAACAACGGGGGTTATACTGGTACTGTACCGCATGCGAGATACATACCACTCCCCAGAGAGTCCTCGTCAGGCCCTCTCTAGTTGTACAACCCTACCAAGTGAACCGCAGAAGCCTCGGTCTATGGAACCCAGGGGACCCTCACTGGTTATACTTGGCACACGACGACAAGTCGTACTTTCAAAAATCATCACTTTTTGACAGATGGCACAAATCGCATTTTCTGAAATTACCACTTTTCACAAAATCACATTTTTCACATATTCACACGAAGTGAAATAAACACAATCAAAATACTTGCCCCCATTTGAACGACACAAGAAACAATGAATGGGAGAACGTATGGTCCGAACTCTTTCAACAATTCGATCCTAGTCCAACAAAATACCGAATCAAATATAACACCATGGAAACGGAAGGATTTCCTTCAAACTCCACTCTTAGGGACAAACTATCGAACACTACGAAGGCGGAGTTGTTCATACTCCATTTAATAGATGAAAAATCGAAACAAAATCTGTAGACTTCAAGGAAAACAAGGGATTATCACTTCGTAATCATTTTCTAATACAAATCAAGGCTAAAACGGACTAAAAGGACGAGAACATAACAAAACCACGAAATATGAAGAACTAGGGTTATCGTGAATCTTACATTGAAACGAACGATGAAAGTTGGTAAGATGTTGTTAAATTGATGCTAGAAACCCAGAAACATAGTTGGATGATGAAATCCGGCCAAAATCCAATCTATCCTATGCTGGAGATCGCCTACACACCGGAGAAGAAGAGAGAAGTGGAGAAAATGATGAATTCTAGAACATGCACCCCATATATATACTAGGCGTGATTAGCACGCGCTACGGCTGAAGTTTAGCATGCGCTATCGGCTGAACGGCGGTGCACTGTTGGTTGGAAGTCATTCCAGAACCTTCTGATTGACTCTGATAGCGTGCGCTACCCATAAGTTAGCGTCCGTTATCCATCGTCACTGGCATACGCTAGCTCTAGAAATAGCATGCGCGCCACCTGCTAGCACCTGCAGTCCAGAAACATTCTGCCCTCACTGTCCTACTGACATAGCGCGCATTACCTCACTATTAACATGCGCTAGCACATCGCAATAGCATACGCTAGTCCACCATTAGCGTGCGCTAATGTCCCATTCCATAGCCCAGAAACCTCACTGCCAGTCGGCCTATCGTGTGCTACGAGAGTAGCGTGCGCTACTGATACACGATTAGCGTGCGCTAGCAACACAGTCTAACATGCGCTAACTGCTACTTCGCAGTATTAAATCCATAAATTCCATCCAGAACAAACACATTCCCATAATCACAAAACTCAATAATTACCAACCATGAACAATCCAAATCCAATCACCAATACACATGATTCCAAAAGCCATACAATTCATCAGGGGAAATACAAATAAATTCCCAACATAATATATCCAAAATAACACACATTATTAACAAAATGCATGGATATTACACCAAATCGAACCCCCATTATTTAGTATACCACAATCCTATATTGATTATTCTTTTAGCGTATTTAAGAATTTGATTGGATGTGGTGATGTGTGACTCTTTAGGTTCTACCTGATACCGAGCACACACTCCTATAGCAAAATTGGATATCGGGCCTGCTGGCTGTTAGGTACATGAGTGAGCCTATAAGCTTCATGTAGAGTGATTGATCAATTGGATTTCCATCTTCATCAGCACTAATCTGTATGGAAGTGACAATGGGGGTGGATGAGGACTTTGAAGTGTTCATCCCAAACTTGTTGAGCAGCTCCTTGATGTATGTCTCCTATTAGATGAATATGCATGTAGGAAGTTATTTAACCTGCATAAGAAATAACTAAAGTTCTGCCATCATACTAATTTTAAATTTACTTGCATGAGATGTGAGAACTTTTGACACAGATCAAGATTAGTTGAACCAAAAATAATATCATCTACATATATTTGCGCCATAAGAAGGTCATCACCTTCTTGGATTTTTAAGAGGGTTTCGTCAATGACACCTTTCTCAAATCCATTAGTGCTGAGGTATAGTGACAGGGTTTCATACCATACCTTGAGTGCTTGCTTAAGTCCGTACAGTGCTTTCCTTAGTCTTTATACAAGATCTCCTCCTTTTGTGTTGGAAAACTCTGGAGGTTGTTCAACATATACTTCTTCGTCTAGGTCTCTGTTAAGAAGTATGTTCTTTACATCCATTTGATATACGATAAAATTCTTCTGAGATGCAAAATCCATAAATATCCTAATAACTTTTAGTCTGCCTACAAGGGCAAATGTTTCATCATAGTCTATTCATTCTTCCTATCTGTAGCTTTGGGCAACTAATCGGTAATTGTTCCTTATTACAAGACCATTTTCGTCCTTTCATTCTGAAATACCCATTTGGTTCTTATGACGGCTCGATGGGTTGGTCTAGGGACTAGGTACCAAACATTATTTCTTTTGAAACCATTGAGCTCTTCTTCCATATAAGTGACCTAGTGAGAATTATTAAGAGCTTTATTAGTCGAAACAGGTTCAGATTGGGCTAGGAATATAGCTAGAGTGCACAAATCTAGTCTCCGAAGTTCATCTTAGGATTTCCATACAGGGAATGAAGACTTTTCACAACTAGATTCTGTATCTTCTTTGGCACAGAGTACAGTTCCTGTGTACTCTATATTCTTCTTCTGGTGGACACACCAGCATTAATATCACCAATTATTAAATCATGAGGGTTATCTCTTAACCATCTCCTGTCGGTTTCTAGTTCAGCATCCCTTACCGTGTCCTTTTGAGCTGTAGTTTCAACTTCAGCTTCTACAGCATCAACTTCGACTACTTCTTTTGTTCTTACACTAGTGGGTTTAATCCCTATATTTACAACAGGTTCTTCTTGAGTATGTGGAATTCCATTAATGGATAATGTATGAATGCCTTTAGTTAGATCTTCTATTACTGTAGGGTCGCAATGGGGTTCATCGAAGACTACATGGAATGATTCTTCTATTGTCAGTTTCCTTTTGTTGAATATCCTAAATGACCTGCTCACAGAGAAGTATCCAATGAATATACCTTCATCTGATTTTTCATCGAAGGTCTTGAGTTGATCCTTCCCATTGTTGACGTAACACCTGCATCCATAAATATGAAAATATGCAACCATTGGAGTTTTATTATTCCATTCCTCGTATGCAATTTTGTTGTGGTGCTTGCTGATGATACAACGATTTTGTGTATAGCATGCTGTATTTGTTGCTTCTCCTCCAAAATGTTGTGGCAACTTTCTTGCATAGTTCTTGTTGCTTCCTTCAGTATCTTATTCTTTCGCTCCGCAACACCATTTTTTCCGGGAGTGCAAGCTGTTGAGTATTCATGTTGTATGCCATTATATGCACAGTACTACTCTGTAAAGTGATTTGTGGATTTTGTGCCTCTGCCGGAAAGAATGGATACGATACTCGGCCCTTTCTCATTTTGGAGCTTTTTCAGGTGTTCTAACAGCTTTATGGTTGTCTCTATCATCTTTCTCAGGAAGATGGTACAAGGGTACCTAGAAAAATCATCAAAAATAACAAGGCAATATTTCTTACCTCCTAGGCTAACAAGGTCTACAGGACCATAAAAATACATATGTAGCAAGTCCATAACCCCGTGGGTTTAGAGATATGATTTGCTCTTCAAAGAAGTCTTGACTTGCTTGCCTTTCTGACAGGGTCCACAAATGTTTTTCTTATCAAATTAAACATCGGAAAGCCTCTGACCATTCCCTGTTGAGATAACTTGTTGATGGTCTTGAAATTGATATGAGACGCCCTTTTGTGCCATAGCCAACTTTGTCTGCAGTGTCTTTGACAAAAAAACAAGGACATACAGTACTTGTGGGTTTCCAATCAGCAATATACATGTTACCTGACTCAATTTCTGTAAGGACAATTTTTTTGGTCCTTATGTCCTTCACCATATAGTGATCTATATCGAATTTGATCAAGAACTGTTTGTTAAAGAACTGACTAATTCTAAGAAGATTTTACTGTATTCCTTCTACATAGACTACAACGGTGAACTTGAAGTTTCCTACAAGTAGGGTTCCTTTCACTCTTGTTCTTACTTTTGATTTATCACCAAAACGTACCTTTGGGCCACGAACTTCTACATAATTTGTTAGCTTGGTGACTACTCCTGTCATATGGCGAGAACATCCGCTGTCGAAATACCAGATGTCATTTTCCTTAATATCCTGTAATCAAAATATTAAGTAGATTTAGGTCCCCTTTGATTTTTGGGACCTTGGTGATTAGTGCCTTTAGGTACCCATATTTGCCTGACAGCAATGGGTTTGCTGTATGTTGTATTTGGTCCTCTTTTGCGAGACTTATGTTGGGCAGGCATGTAATCACTGTAAGCATAGTTATTGTGCATGTAAAATTTAGAATTTTAGCTCCAGCACGATTGTTGTCTAGTAGGAGGAACCATATTTCTCTACCTTTTAGCCTGCCTTCTGGGTTTCCAGTTGGATTCCCAAACCTGCTGTTGGTAGAACTGCGCGGAGGCTTGCTTATGGGATAGATACTTGGTTTCTTGTACCTACTTTCTAGGGTACTGTTGGTAGTACCGAGGTGCATGTTGTTGATGATATTTGGCTACAACCTTCCTTCTAATATGCTGCTGACACTGTTGGTATGCTCGAGGAACATACTGTTGATATTCAGTATTGCGTCTTATAGTCCTATGGGACTGTGTTTTCCGCTACTTATGATATGTGCTTGGTGGTGGAATGACATCCTTTAAATTTTGAGAAGGGGTAGATGTGTCCTTTGCATGAGCAATTTCGGGGTTTCTTTCGTTTCAGGAATGGGTTCCACTCCTTTTACAAACACCATACTAGTTTTGCCTTTGTTGGAGAATGAGTCGTATCCCAAGCCACGTTTTTCATGGACATGTTGTCCAGTGCTTAGGATGTCTTCCATCCTCCTTGCTGATTTTCAAAATATTTGAGGATGGTGTCGAGTTCTCCTTCTATTTTCTTGAGAAGGTGTATCTTAGCTTCTAGTAAATCATAATCAGTTATCTTGCATTGATTATGAGTTTTTACCTCATTTAGTTCAATTGAAAATTGATGATTGCTTTTCAGGATTTGTTTCATGAATGGTCTTGCTGTTTTCGTAATCCAATGATATATTTTCATAATTGTCTTTTGGTAGATCGTTTTCATCCTCCAGTTCTAGAGTTGAAAGACAGCGTTGTAGGTTTTCTAATTTAAGAATCTCATGGGCCTTTAGAATGGTCCTAAATTCATTTATCATATTTCAAAGGTATGTGATGCATTAATAGGGTTAACTGAGGTTGAACTTACCTCATTCTCACTGTCATCATCATCCTATTCCTTTGCCATTAAGCACATGTAGTCTTTATCTTCGATTTCATCATCAGAGGAGTCACTATCGGTAATCCCCTATAGGCATTCATTTATTTTGATAGATGTGGCCGAGGCTTCTGATTCCCCAATCAGTGCCTTTTTTTTTGTTTCTCCGGACATGCCTTTTCTCATCCTACTCTTATTGCTCAGCTTCGGGCAGCTTTTGTATTTTAGGATGATGACATCTATTTGCATAGTGTCATGGTTTCCTTCAGTTATAGCAAAGATTAGAATCTCCAGATGATGGAAATTAGAGGTTACCTTGTTGAAGGGTTAGGCATGTAGGGAGCCTTTCCGGATTTCTTAATGAATTTCCAAAATTTGTGCATGAGCTAGGCCATCACATCTTGTGAAAAGATGTCATCATCATTGTTGGCTGCTTTGGATGTAGCTTTGGATGTGATGGGGGAAGAGTTGCGTCTCCTTTCGGATACATCAGCGAATGTTATAGTCTTTACAGGTTACTCTTCAGCCTTTTCTCTCCTGTCAATGTCATACTCAAAAGCTTTGAGGTCAAAGAAGAGATCAAAAGTAGATATATCATTTAAATTACAAGACAGACGCATAGCTTTGGTCTTAATGTCTCATGGGGTAGGAAGTGATCTAAATTTTTTAAGATTTTTCTCCTTTTGGGTATACACTTTACCCAATGCTTCAAATTTACTGAAATTGCCCGTATATATGAGGTCAAGTTCCTCAAGTGTTTTAGAAGATTTCATTTTAAAAGATTTAAATTGCTGAGTGAGTTTTGAAATCTTGTTTCCTTTTGAGAGCTCTGTTCCCTCACATATTAACTTGAGTTTCTCCCAAATTTCTTTGTTTGTATTGCAGCTCTTTATCATGAAGAATGTGCCTTTTTCAAGAGTGGCAAATAACACATTCTTGGTGATAATTTCCAGATTCACACGTTTGTGATCATCAATGGTCCACTGTTCCCTTTATTCCTCAAGCATTTCTGTATGAGGTTGCCCTTCTATTCTGGCAGCTGGATTGACCTTCATAATTTTGATAGTTCGTTCTTGTATGGAAAAGTTCATTTCTTTGTGCATTGCGGCAAGATGGGCTTCCATCCTGATTCTCTTAATAAAAAATATGAACTTTGTTGATCATAGATGTATCCATGGCAATAGTAAGATGAATGATAGAGATATAAAAATGAAGTCTCCAAAAGCTAGTTATTTGTAGATCTGGTTGATGTTTAAAGTTGACTGATTCTTTATAGAATCAACTGCTTTGTTAGCACTTGTTGGCCAAAGTATACTATTGTATAGCTTAGAATGGAGGATAAATAATTTGTATTCTTTTTTGAAGTTTAAGTTTGCATAGCGGAAGTTTGAAACTTTGTTGCTGTAAATATAGCAACAAGGTATTCTCTTGTAGCTTGGTGCTTACAGGGTTCTCAAGATAAGTATACTAAAATCAATGGCAGTAGGAAAAAGATAAGGACGAAAAGTAATGAGACACAGTTTAATGTGGTTCGAGGTAATACTCTCTACGTCGATAGGTACTCCACACAGGAGTAAGAAGTTTACTAAAATCAGGGCATACAAAACCGTATGATTTTAACTAGACTCATTGTTGTATCGTTCACACAGATAGATACAGCCGACTATAGCTTGAGTCGTTCAAACAGATTGGCTGTAGGCTTCTTCGACTTGCTTCTTCTCACAGAGATTGAAGCTTCGTCTTGAACTCTATTTTTCCCGTAGAGGTCGGAATAGCTTGACTAGTCCAAACAGGGCTAAATATCTCAACAGTAGGTTTTTGGAGTATCACGAATTGAACGGTAGTTGTAGGCTTTATAAGCTTCATTATATTTTTGCTGTTCTTTGTTTGAGGACTTGGATATTTCTTCACTCAAGATATACGATGCATGATTGAAGAAATATATTGCTCTTTAGATGATAATCTCGATGTTCAGTCTAGTAGATGTTCAGTTTTCAATTTTTAGTAGTTAGAATTGTCCTTTGGCTTGGGCTATTTATAATCTTGGAATAGCTCCGTTATAAATGTAGCCATTGGCCGGTTGGTGAGATTTACACAACTCTGATTGGCGGCTTCAGAATTTTTGAATTAAATATGTTTCGCATTTAATACTTCATACATTCTCTTTGATCCACATTAAATGCTCTTCTGTCTGTAGTCTCCTCGGCTGCATTAAGTGTTGTCCTGGCAGCATTTAATTCTACTTTAAAATCGTGAATACTTTATGAATAAAGAAAGATTATTTCATAGCAGTTTAATTTGCATTCTAAGTCCGGAGTCCTTTTGGTTTTGTTTTTTGCTTTTCCCAAGTAAAACACCTACAACATTGTTTGTTGTAGCCAACGTCTTCTTTTGTTGTACTCTTAAGCTTAGTTGTAGGATATGTCTTGTTGCGGCGCTGTAGGGACAGACTGTAGGGTGCATTTATCAAAACACAGGGTATTATTTTTCCCAAAAATTGGAAAATATTATTTTTAGGCTTCGAGACGAAAAGATTAGCCAGAAAAATGGCCGGACCCGGCAGCTCGGGGTTGCCGGGATGCTGCCGTGACATCCGATATCTTGCTGCTCCACGATAGGTAGTGGCGAGAGGGGTCTTCTCGTCCGAGGCGGTGCCCTTCCGGTCATGAGTTCGGCCCGGGCCTTGTGTTTTCCTACTCTACTTTTTATTTCATTAAATTAGACTTAATTTCAATAAAATATAAATATGGTAATTTTATTTTAAGGAAAATAATTTAATGAAATATTATTTTTTCATCCAGAATAAATTAAAATTTTTGTTTGTTGAATAAACTGAATTAATTTTATTAGATTGATTAATTTTTATATTAATTAGATCAATATAATTATATTGACTATTTAATTTGCCATTTACTTTTGTGTATTTATTGTAAAAAAATGTGTGAATGGTGATGTAGTTCAAGAACATAGATTTGAATCTTTATTCGATGGGTTGTAAAGGCTGTTTTCAGACAATTTAATTTTATTAGTAAATTTGTATAGGATGCAGTTTTTATTAATGTAATAAAACAGATATGACGAAGAGCCGAGGACGAACTGCCACGAAGATGAAGATTCAAGAGATGTGACTTGAAAACATGTATTTTTGTTATCGAGTCGATGATGACTCGGTAATTAGAAACTGTCCATGAACTGCATGTTGGTAGATTGAGGTTGCGGATGTTTCATATTATATGACAAACAAACAAACCGGCAAATTGCGCTTCTAAACCGATTAATGTGAAAAGTGCAACATATAATCGCGTAATACTCCCACTTACAACTACTAAGTTATAAAGGTTACGAGGTTTCCTATCCTCTATCACACTCATGGAAAATTGAATTCTAAATGGAAATATTATTCTTCCGAGTATGTCGGGGTAATATTTTTGAAAAAGGTTGCCTAATTCCTAGAGTGCATTAGATGCCTTCTGTTGTGACAAATCAAACCCCTAGAATCCATATGGGTTGCCAGGTGGGATTTAATTATCAGGCTGGTAGGAGTTGACGGTTTAAACTTAGATAGTTCAGCGAGCCATATAAGCTGTATGGATTGAGGACAAGTGAACTAGGGGTGAAAGAAGACCGAATCATCCATTTGATGGGTTGATGTTACACACCACTTTATAAAGAACCATAGAATAGAAACTGAATGGGTTGGCCTCTATTAAACTTTGTAAAGAACTCGATCACCACTATGAAGTCAACCATGACTTCGGGATTAAACGTGGGAGTATGTAATGCCGATAAAATAGTGGGAGCCGAGTTACGAATAAAGAAAATCCTAAAATTCTTTACTCGAGTCATAATTAAACAATCACTAATGAATCATAAATTATTCTTTGCAGTTAATAAACAACACTCTCGGAATGACAATGAACCCACTCGCAATTTACTTGAAAAGAATACTCCTACTGGACACAACTTTGTGGACTGGCTATGGAATCTGAGGATAGTCCTCAGTATGGAAACGCTGGGATACATCATGGAGGCGGAGATCCCACCAGCTCATGCAAGGACCAGGGCTAGTCAGGAAGATGTTGATACCCATGAGAAATAGATTAAAGATGATGTCAGGGTTCGAGGTTTCATGATTGCCTCAGTAAACAATGAGATTCAGAGGGGCCATGAGAACATGCCCATTTCAAGGCCGATTCTGGCACATCTTACTGAACTACACAGGAATCACAATCGAGATCCTTGATATGAGATATCGAAGCAGTTGTTTGGTGCTCGGATGAAGGAAGGTGAGAAAGTTGGGGATCACGTCCTCAAAATGATATCCACGATTGAGAGACTAGAGTCTCTTAATTTCAGGATGCGTGCTTCTCTCCAGACTGACCTTACACTACAGTCACTTCCTGACTCCTTCACTCAGTTTGTTATGAACTTCAGCTGCAATGAGATTGCATGCAACATGGCTAGGCTAATGAACAAACTGAGTACGGTACAGTCTCATACGAAGACTATGCTAAAGGAGGCGGCTCTTGTCATTACTTCTGGGCCCTGGAGGTCCAAGAACAATAAGAAAAATGGCAAGAAGCAGTTCAAGACCAAAGGTGGAGTACAGAAAGATAAGGGCAAGGGCCCAATGTCTCAAAAGTGTAAGGTACCTAAGAAAATAGATTCTTACCTCAACTGCGGTGAGCTAGGCCACTGGAGGAGGCACTATCTAAAACTTGACCGCAATGTGCCTTCCGGTACGGAACTACTAGTTTTGGAAACAAATTTTTCTTTAACTGTTTATTCTACTTCTTGGATACTTGATTCTGGTGCAAGTTCTCATATATGTACAATGAATTAGGATTTGGAATGAAGTAGAAAGCTTAGAGCTGGAGAAGCGATGGTGATAGTCGGCAACGGGCAAAAAGTTGAGGCTACTGACAATAGATCACTTATGTTGGATTTGGAATCCGATTTTGTTATTACTTTGGATGATGTACTTGTTTTGCACAGTGGTATGAAAATATTGCATCAATTCCGGTCATGGAGCGAAAGGGATTGCATTTTTGTATTGGAGATGGATCTTGTCAAATTTATTTTAGAAATACATTGGTTGGTACTGCTACATTAGTAAATGGTTTATACCATTTGAATCTAAAAAATAAAACAACTGTGAACACTATAACAAGGAAGCATGGTAGGGATGAAACAAACTAAGCACTTAAGTGGCATCTTAGACTTGGTCATATTAGTTAGACCAAGGTTCATAAAATGGAGAAAGACGGGCTTACAAGTCCATTGGGATCGGATCCCTATCCAACTTGTGAATCTTGCCTTCAAGGTAAAATGACTAAGTTACCCTTCACATGTACTTTTGAAAGAGCTGCTGAAAAGCTTGGATTAATCCATATCGTCGTATGTGTCCCTTTTAAAGTGGCACAAGATTGTTTTTAGTTGTTCATTATATTCACTAGACCATACTAGGTATGGGTTCATGTACTTAATGAAACATAAATCCGAAGCCTTTGATAAATTCAACAAATTTAAGGCCCTAGTTGAAAACTAAATAGGACATCATATTAAAGCACTTCAGTTGGACCAAGGTGGCCAGTATATGAGTACTGAGTTTGATGAGTTCTTGAAAGAACTAGGAATAGTGTCACAATTTACTCCTCCGGCTACTCCACAATTAAATGGTGTGTAAGAAAGAAGGAACTGAACCTTGTTAGACATGGTTCAGTCCATGCTTAACTATAGTGATCTACCAATTTACATGTGGGGTTATGTGCTCCTTACTACTGCACATATCTTGAACATATTTCCTTCCAAATTCATTTCTGAGACTATACATGAGATATGGAGAGGTAGGAAGCCAAGTCTTAATCATATTAGGATTTGGGAATGTCCTACTTATGTCAAGAAGACTAAAGCAGAGAAGTTGGAAGCTAGATCTTGAAGGGTCATTTCATAGGATATCCAAGGGATCCCATGGGATATATATAATTAATCCGATTCAAGACTAGTATTACATAGTAACCTAGTCTCATTATACGTCACATTCCATTATATGCGTAACTAACCATGGTGCAATGGAACCCTCTGAGGCCCCGTCGGACCCTCCCAGAGTGAATATATCGATATGATCGCAACCACGAGGAGATATAATACCCAATAACACCAAATAGTATCACCTCCTTACAATAGAGTCGACAACAATACAACACAATATATGAACACTCATCAAACGAATACACATTCGAGCATACAACCCTTAACAAGGGAAAAGGGCTTTTAAAATCACGTAGCACGAAGGCAATATATTCCAATTCCCAACGACCATACACATATCCGTAGAACTCATTTATTGCAAAGCACTCCGGCATTTTCAAAGAAAGCCGTTAATGGGATTGTATCAATCCTCTTGAATGTTCATTATGAATACTCCAAGTAAACACACATAGTCGATTATCAATAATTACATCTACGAAAAATGAAATGTATGGGCAAGACACTTGCCTCGATAAACGATACCAAACTCCGACGAACCCGCATCGATCGGAAAACCTCGAACACCTACAACTTCCGCAAGACACAACAAAAATACGATCACAATGAGGATCAAGACCAATAACATCGTAAATTGCCCCAAACATACGAAGGAAAACTCACATGAACATTTAATCGAACGTTAAATGTTCACGGTTCCTCAAGAACACTAAAATCACCAATCGGGTCGAACGAATCGAAGATATGTATATACAATCCATAGAACATTATTAACAACATCATTTAACACCCATCGATTCATCAAAATCGGATTGAATACGAAATCAAGAACAAATCTCCAAAAAGTCAACTCTAGGGAAATCAAGAAAATTACCTTGATCCGACGAAGAACAATGGATTAGATGATGTTATAATGACCTAGGATGCTCCAAAATACCTCTGAATAGAATAAAATCGGCCAAGGTCACGAACCGTAGTCGCCCTTAACTCAAACCCGCGGAGAGAAGATGAAGTATTGAGAAAATGGGAAAAATCATCTGCTGTCCAGTTTATATACTCGACAGCTTAGCGTGCGCTAATCACCCCAGATTAGCGTGCGCTATCGAGTCAACGTCTTCCCAAAAAGCACAGTTAGCGTGCACTAATCACGAATATTAATGTGCACTAACGAGTCCCAATTTCAGTCCAGTAGCTTCTTGACTGCCCCGTAACTTCCAGTTAGCGTGCGCTACAATTCCCGTAACATGCGCTAAATGCCGAACTTTAGCGCGCACTATAGAGCCGCATAGCGTGCGCTGCTGAATTCCCTAGTCGAATGTAGTAGCCTCTGGACTGTCTCAGCCTATCGAGTTATCGTGCACTACCTGCCACAATAACGTGCGCTATCGCCAAGTATTAGCGCGCGCTACACTACCACCAATAGCGTGCGCTACGCCTACTACAAAGGCAGCAGGACAGTCCCGGAAACTCAACGTAACACAGTACATCATACCATACATAACGTAGGGACAATTCCAATTAATCATCAACCGAACAAAATAACCGGCACAAACGACAATTATTTCAATGTAACTGGAAACGAGAATCTCGGGTATTACATTCTACCCGACTAAAAAGTAGTTTCGTCCAGAAACCTAAAATGAAGGTTAGCAACCAAACAAAATGAAACAAGAAATTTGCTCAGCTCCGAAAAGTCACGAAAAATCTGTAAACACGAAATTCCCCGAAATACGATGAACTGACTAAGTAAGCACTTGATAAAAGAGTTGAGGGGATAAAAGTACATGCAAACGCAACAAGTCGAATAGGAAGCATATGAGTCCGAAAGTAAATGCCCCAAAGTTTAGGAAAATCACCAAAAGGCCCAACGCCTGAGAAAAAACATTTTGCATCCAAACGTTAACGCGCAAGTCCATAACACGATTGAACATGTTAAGATGAACTTGCGGAAACAACCAACCATTACAGACCAGACCAACGGAGTTTGATATTCACGGGACAACATTGTAGCATCTCCGGATTACTCTGGAACGACTATCACATTTACCCCAAAATAGGAGGGTAGAAAGAAATATAGCTTCTGCTATGCAACTCCGATGAACATTCATTCATGATACAAGGAAATGGCTCAACTGAGCAGAACATTAATTATTTAATCTGTACACCGAGCTTGATCCTGATCAACGACTCTCAGAATCTCCATTTACTACTGTTTGGCTCTCTTGGAGTGGAAACAAGAATTCGCACTGCAAACACCTTAGCAGCAACTTCGCGATATATTAACACCCCACGTATCCGCACAAGGCACAATATAAAACTCTGAAGTGGTACTCCCAACTTCATAAATCTTACGATCGTACGTTATCGTAGGATGTTGCTTAATTACAAAAAATTAGCTATCATTTATGAATGATCCAAAATAGTATTGGCACCCCGATATAAAAATCCGTAGAGCATGCATACCATACACGAGTCTGAGCGCTCTCGCTTTACATGAAAACGACACTATATGGGTGACGAAAAGAAATAAAACTCGAAGAGTGTTAACTTTAATAACCACATTCTCATCTCTGAACATGGACGGGAATATTATGCACATGAAAATATGACTGGGTATTCGTACCATCATACGAATTATAAAATCGGCATTATCGCCATAAGTAATAATATTGTCACTGCGTGCACTCCATGTAAACAAAACTTTTGAATAAGAAGGCAAATCATATTTAGCCTAAAATTCAACAACATTGTTCCTTTCTCGGCTTTGAAAGTCAAATTTAAAAAAAATAAAAAATAAAATTTTTGAAGACATCATCTACAATTGGAAATGTTAGTTGGAATCCAAATATAAAAACTGGGATCTTTCCTCTTCTACCAAAATGTTTGATTGGAAGTTTATTTTTCATTGAAGTACGTGGCTATTTGTCTACATGATGTCAAATCATAGGTTTTTAAAATATTTAAAAACTCCAACATCACAAAGAAGAAAAATCTCACAGTCATATCCTTACCCGCTCGTGGTCATTGACCTCGAGACCTCCTTATCGTATTTCATATCTCATATTCTCCAATGACCGAATGATACCGAACACCATAGATAACTTGTATCCTTGTCCTAGTAATGCTCGGTTCCCAGTTATAACAATAACGAATGTAAAGCATATACATTATTATTTAACTCCGAGGCCGGAAAACATCATACAAACCATAAGGCACAATGAAACTAGGCATTGCAAAACAATACACTAAAATGCCAAACCAGCACAACACATCCACATAAGGTGACAAATAGTAAGACGATACAAATATTCGCTCCGAGTAATTACACGAATACAAAAATTACAAATGTAACAATTGAAACTTACGGTCATAACTCACGGATCACATGACCGTATCAACAAAGAATTAACGACTATTATAATCATAATCACGACCATAATATACCACACATGGTAGACACTCATTGTTAACATTCCTTTAAAAAACTCCACGAGGTATCTGTTTAAATAGTATCATTTGAAAATCTTTGAATCTATATGTCTATTTGAAATAAAATTTAGAAAGTACTCTTGGTACCTCGGGCTGTTTCATCAACACTAGAACCACAGTTCATAATCGTTTCTTTTGAAAATCTTCGCAAAACCATAACTTGGAACAACAAGTTTCTTCGAAATCAACATCATCAAAATGACGATGTCATTATTTATCATCGTCTCAAATAACAATGCATAAGGTATCCACATGTTACCACACAACATCATAGCATTCGGGTATACAACCATAATTCTCCAACGAGAATGGTAACCCGACAATAAATTAAACCACTCAGCCTTATAAGCAATAACTTAGTTTAATCTTTAGTCTCTAACTCTTAAGTGATAATTCCATGTTACGCACACATAGCATCTTAACATGCGCTAAGTAACTCAATGTAGTCCACAATTCAGCCCATGTTCGTTAACGCGTGCTAACGGTAAGATTAGCATGCATTAATTGGTTCAATACAGAAAATTCTCGAATCTGAGTTTAAACTTTAAACCGTAAGATTTTTCAACTTTCACTCTTTATTTTTGAAGGTGAGGATCACATTTTTATTTTATAATATAAAAATTTTATAGTGCGAAAGAATTTTAAAATTGTGTACTCGAATTTTTTGAAAATAAGAACAATACGTTTAAATATCATTTCCAAAAATCTTTCCAACGCGACAGAAAAAACAACGATGGTAACAATTTACAAAATGTCCAAAATATTTCAAGACACATTTTTCGAACACCGTCGTAAGGTTTCATTTGAGAATACATGACTGGCATGCTAAATTCAAATAATTTTAAAAATCCACACGAAACCGCTGCTCGACCATGTCGCCAAAACTTTTTGAACTTTCAATTTCCCACAAACATACTCAAGTGTAATACCACCAGTATTACATGCTGTTTCGCGTTGAGCGCTCGTTCCTATTTCTACTATTTAATAAAATAATGCACTCTATCGCGATAAACTTATTTTTGTATGATATGTTCGTACTGTATTGTCATGAATAAAGCTTGTCCGCAACTGTTATTCTTGTAATGTGATTGTGTGATGGTTGATGATTTGTCGGTGACATACCTTGATATCATTGAGCAATTATCGATGTGAATATGACATTGGCCAACGTCTTGTTCCCCGAGAATTTACTCGATGAGATTGAGAGAGAGTCGCATTATAAGGAATTAATGTGATAATAACTTAGTGAACAAACTGAACCTTACATACGTTATCCCCTAAGTATTACATACGCTAAGTGTGTGACATTACGTACGCTAAAAATTATACCTTACGTACGTAATGCGGTCTTCGGTCTTCGGATAAGGAATCTTCATCGGATAGTACGCATTGTCTGACCAACTTTCGGCATGAAAGCGACAGGCAAGTCAATGGGTACTACGTACGTTAACCGACCTTTGTTACGTACGTAACGATGAGTGTGATTTAGTCCAGTTAGTTCTGAGTTTTCCTTACGTACCTTAAGCTTTCTAAATAACGTACGTAATAGGGCTTAGGTACGTAAAGCTTCAGGCTTAACGTACGTAAAGCCATTCTGAATTTATAAAAGGACACCCTCCCTTTAATTTCTTCCGACCCAAAAATCACCCCTTGCTCTTGTATACTATCCTCTACCTTCCCTAAGTCGATTTTAGCTTCCCTAATCAAGTACTATCCTATTGGAGTGAGTTTATCAAGCTCCGGAGGAGGTTTTGAAGGTGCTACCCTCTCGCTCTTCATGATCCTTTGTCGTTCTTCATCGTCTTTCATTAATTAAGGTAAGTTTATCGAATCTTGAACTCATTTCAGTGTTGTTATACGAGTCACACTAATTTTCGGATGCCTTGGGTAGTTTAGAACTTTCAATAATGATCGCATCGGTGAAAAACTATCACAATTGTTAATCGATATCTATCAAGTTAGTAATTGGAATGAATTATCGTAGTACTCGTAGTTGGATGGTGTTGTGTCAAGAATTAACACCTTCCGACTGGCGATCGCCTAGGAGGTCGGGCGACCAAGTCGCTGCCGAGCGTCCGAGGAAGAGCTGCCGACCAGCGACCAGGCGACCTAGCCTTAGCCCGGCAGACAAGCATAAATCGCCCAGCCGAAGGTCCCAGGACAAGTCCCGGTGCCGAGCGATCGACCTCAGATACGATCGCCTCTCGGTACTCGGCGACCGACTGCTGGCGACCGACTTATGGACGGTCATCTCTCAGCGCTTTGCCGACCGACCCTTGGTGACCGACCATTGCCGACCTTCAGTGACTGGCCAAGAACGATCCTCGGTGTCCAGCTAGAGACGACCGCATCATGATGATCTGGGCCGATGGCCATCCAGTCGGCCAAGGCCGAGAAAACAGGACAGCACCCACGTGCAAATCCACAAAAGGCGCTGACAAACCTGTCACCTACCTCACCTACCAACAGGGCCCAGGCCTGTGAAAGGAGCTGACGGACAAGACTGGTGACCATAGCCTGTCACCTACCCTGCCTACTGACAAAGTCCGCCGAAAGTAACAAAGTGGGACCTCCTGTGATGATTTCCAGGACGCGTGCCGGCTCCTCATTGGGCCACTCAGCTGGCTGCCGGCTGGATCTCTGGACTTTTGGCAGGCAGCCCATGTGACCTTTAGGACGATCGCCCCATTACATTAATGGCCGAAAGGCGATCACCCACTAGGAAACAAGGCATCTCAACCCCTATATAAAGAGGGCAGCCTGCACGTGGAAAAAGGGTCTGCATTCCCGCATTTCACACCATACAGAAGCAAAATACTTACACTTGGCTAACATCCAACTCTTGGCAACAGTTATCTTTCGGTCTTACTTCTCCCGGCCTATCTCATCCAGCAGATTATCGGCGGGGACGAAGAACACCGAACTTCGCTCAAGAGCCGGATTAACAGAGTCTTTTTACACTCATTGTATTTAGATTTCTCTCATTAATACTTGTATCCACGAATATTCGTATTAATAACATCTCGCGAGAGCATTCAAGCCCGGGCCTAACAAACCCGGCAAATCTTGTATTATTTATCTACTCTCGGAAGTGCTCCCGCAATTGTTGTTTGTTGTCCGTCTTCCAGCAGTATTAATCTTCGGATAAGTATTTTGGGCAATAACAATTGGCACTAGAAGGAGGGTATCCGACCCTCGATTTTTTATACCTACCGTCCCGAAGAACACTCACTGTTCTCGGGGCAGATACTTGAAGTGACACTTACTGCACTTCAAAGAAATCCTTCAGAAATCATGTCTTCCGCCTCCGCGTCGAAGAAAGCCGCTGACCGGCCAAACCCCTGCCTGTCCCTGGGCCCGAGCCACAACCGATGGTGGAGGGTAGCCGCCGCGGTCAGAGACGCTCGATCCCATCCCTGGACGGCGGCCCAAGCCTCTCGCTCGATCGGTTCCGAACCAAGGAACAGATCGAAGGGGCCCTGGCCGTCCTACAGGAGCGACGGAGTGCTCTCAACGCGCCTCCTGCTATCGCCCCCTCGGCCGTCCGCCGGAAGTCCAAGCGGAAGCTCAAGGCGTCACTGGCCGAGCGATCGCCAGGAGGCTCCCGTCCGCAGGAAGAGGCGCTCGCCAGCCGGGGCACCTCTGTCTTCGATCGCCTGGGCAGTGACCCGACCTGGCTACCGGGGCAGTCCGGCCCCAGCTACGAGACGACGGAGTTTGAGTCCGTCACCAGGAGCTCGGCCTACCCTATTCCCAGAAGGCAGCCTAGCCGTCTGGCTCCCCCTCGCCGAATTGCCGAGGCCGGCGGCAGCGGAGCCCGGAGATCGGTACACGATCGCCTCGGCTCCTGCTCCCAAAGCCGATCTGCAAGCGACCAAGCCACGGCAATGGCTGCGATGCAACGTCAACTCAACGACATGAAGGCGCTCCTGGAATCCAGGGCAGGCGCCAAGAAGACGATCGCCGGGCCAAGCGAGCCGCTCGCGATCGACATCGAGCTCGCCCCCGTGCAGCACAAGATCGCTCCCCCGCAAACACCCGTGTACGAGGGGCGATCAGACCCCCAAGTGCACCTGAGGAAGTTCAACATCTACATGACCGGGTGTGGGGCATCTGACGCGACCAGATGCCGAATGTTCCCTCTGACGCTGGACGACCTCGCCCACCGGTGGTACACTTCATTGCCACCTCGGTCCATTAGCTCCTTTAACGAGTTGGCGCACGTCTTCACGGAGTTCTTCGCCACCAGGGTCGTCCGGCCCGAAGGTCCCCTCCGCATGATGCAAATCAAGCAGGGAGAAGAAGAGTCCGACTCGGACTACATCGACCGGGTAGACGTAATCATCCTCAATGGCGAGCCCATAAGCGATGAGACCGCCCTCTACGCGGTCGTAGGAGGTTTTCAGGGTTTTTCGCCTATGTTCAGGCATCTCACGAAGACCCAACCTACGACCTACGCAGCCTTCCGGGCTAGAGCCGCAGATTTTCTGGCCAGGCAAAGGTTTCTTCTTAGCCTGTGAGCAGCGCGATCGGCACCCGGACGACGATCTCCCGTCCGATCGCAAATATCGACCTACGAATAAAGCGATCGGCAGCCGAGCGACGATCGCCAGTCTTCCGGCCCGATCGCCGATCATCACGCTACATCATCCGCAACCCGGAGGACGCGATCGCCATCTACAGTCCAGCATATAACATGACGGACTAAGGCATAAGATCGCCTCCACCACGCATCATAAAGCCATGGTCCTGGCAGTCGATGGAATCGGCCGCCCGGCCATGCAAGGTCCTTTCGCCAAGATCGCCCGCCTTCGTTTAAATACGAGGCCGGCGTAGTCCGAGGGCTCTCCAACATTAATCGGTGGACACATGCCACAACCCCGTCTCAACGTACACTGCCGAGGTCGGCCATCTCCATGGCTGGCCGAGGTGGAAGCAGAGCTAACAAGCCGCGGGCGTGGAGTTGATTCATCCGACGCTGCCCCGCGCAAGGACTCCTCTAGACCGAGACCGCACGCCCTTCGTTTAAATACGAGGCGAGGGGCAGCCTAACAGAGGACCCTCATAATAAAGTGAGTCACGAGACACTCATTGTCTTCGCGCACCAAGACACGGTCATGGAGTCGGTCCATCGATCTCCGCGACTGTGCACGATTCCTCAAACAAAGCGAAACCACCAAGTTTCCGTGGGGGATCGGCCAATGTTGTTTTTGCAGGTACAAGACCGAAAGATAGCTAAGCCAATCGACCATGAAAGCCCAAGTCCGAAATCATAAGTCAGCTCAGCAAGATCGCCCGCCAGCAAGAACAACCTCGCCCCATGTCTTCAACATAAGAGCAAGCTGGGGGGCAATTGTTGTGTCAAGAATTAACACCTTCCGACTGGCGATCGCCTAGGAGGTCGGGCGACCAAGTCGCTGCCGAGCGTCCGAGGAAGAGCTGCCGACCAGCGACCAGGCGACCTAGCCTTAGCCCGGCAGACAAGCATGAATCGCCCAGCCGAAGGTCCCAGGACAAGTCCCGGTGCCGAGCGATCGACCTCAGATACGATCGCCTCTCGGTACTCGGCGACCGACTGCTGGCGACCGACTTATGGACGGTCATCTCTCAGCGCTTTGCCGACCGACCCTTGGTGACCGACCATTGCCGACCTTCAGTGACTGGCCGAGAACGATCCTCGGTGTCCAGCTAGAGACGACCGCATCATGACGATCTGGGCCGATGGCCATCCAGTCGGCCAAGGCCGAGAAAACAGGACAGCACCCACGTGCAAATCCACAAAAGGCGCTGACAAACCTGTCACCTACCTCACCTACCAACAGGGCCCAGGCCTGTGAAAGGAGCTGACGGACAAGACTGGTGACCACAGCTGTCACCTACCCCCGCCATCGACAAAGTCCGCCGAAAGTAACAAAGTGGGACCTCCTGTGACAGTACTTCCGGACGCGTGCCGGCTCCTCATTGGGCCACTCAGCTGGCTGCCGGCTGGATCTCTGGACTTTTGGCAGGCAGCCCATGTGACCTTTAGGACGATCGCCCCATTACATTAATGGCCGAAAGGCGATCGCCCACTAGGAAACAAGGCATCTCAACCCCTATATAAAGAGGGCAGCCTGCACGTGGAAAAAGGGTCTTTATTCCCGCATTTCACACCATACAGAAGCAAAATACTTACACTTGGCTAACATCCAACTCTTGGCAACAGTTATCTTTCGGTCTTACTTCTCCCGGCCTATCTCATCCAGCAGATTATCGGCGGGGACGAAGAACACCGAGCTTCGCTCAAGAGCCGGATTAATAGAGTCTTTTTACACTCATTGTATTTAGATTTCTCTCATTAATACTTGTATCCACGAATATTCGTATTAATAACATCTCGCGATAGCATTCAAGCCCGGGCCTAACAAACCCGGCAAATCTTGTATTATTTATCTACTCTCGGAAGTGCTCCCGCAATTGTTGTTTGTTGTCCGTCTTCCAGCAGTATTAATCTTCGGATAAGTATTTTGGGCAATAACAGATGGAAGAACTCATAATCGAATTTGTTAATCACCAACTTCTTGGAATCATCTTGTTAAAGATTTCAATTATAACCCTATTATCGTATTGTAAAACCGGTTGATAATTCCTTGATGAACTCACTAATGATTATCTAGTCGAATAGGTATCGAACATGTTAAGATGTCGGAGATTAATGCTTAGTCATTCTATTCTAGACTCTCGAATTAGAATAAGTGATGAAATTATGGTGGCCATTAACCATAATCACAACGTAGGGATGTTGTATTAGAACATTGATCAACGAGATAATAATTTGTAAAATGGCGAACCAATGAAGTTAGTAATATGCATTGTGGTCAAAAACAAAGAATTTCGAACTCGACGACATAAACAACCAGGTTTAGAATCCTAACGGGACGGGGGAAATTGTCGTTAATCATCATTGTTACCATAAGGAGTTAATCGACGAACATGTAATAGGTTGAGCTTTCGGGTGTGGTCGTTCGAGTCATTGTGTTATCAAGGGAGTAACTCTCGTCTGATTTGAGGCAAGTGAATCTTTCTCAGACTTTAAGTCTTGAATTTCAGAATATTGCATGTGTTACTATCTATGGAATGGTGCTTGTCTTATTTATCTTGTCCGGAGTATTCCTGAGTAGATACTTCCGTGACCCTTGGCTGCGGCCTTGGGAGTTTATATGTTGATATATCTTGTGGAACTGTGTTGCGGGATAAACCTGAATGGTACGCACGTCCGGAGTATTCCTAGGTAGATACTTCCGTGACCCTTGGTTGCGACCGTGGGAATTTATGTGCTGATAAAAGAAACGACGTTGGATACTCGGTGATAACTTTGTTCTATGAACTTATCTGATTCTATCTATGAATTTGGTTCGATTTGTCTGACCTAGGTTGACTGACACGATATGTCGTGTCAGGCAAATTTGTTGAATATGTGCAGGACATTCCCGAAGGTTCCGTTCAAGCTTGAGCAGTGTTGGGGAGAAGGCCTATTAATTTCTTTAATCGAATTTTAATTATTCCACGTTGTGTAATAACCGTATGAGCGGATATTATTTTTCCTTGTATTTCAGTTCGTACGAATGCTTTCATAAGAATATTTTCACAAACCACTTGTTGAATAAATTGTTTTTAAAATCTTTTTAAAAGTTGCCTTGTGGGTCTCACATAGGATTCACGGCACTGTGGTGTCCCGGTTTATTTCGGAGGCGTTACAGAATTTGGTATCAGAGCCGAACATTCACGTGGAAAGTTGTATCAAAATATTTTGAAAACATTTTACCTTCAAAAGTCCAACACTCCTGGCGACCGTAACTCCTCGACGAATGTCGAGGTAAAATACATGTAAACTCTTGAGAATCAGGTATAATGTTTGAATTCAGTAAGAACTCCAAGAATGTTTGTGATAAACTAACCTTCTAGATCAAACAATCATCACTAATGGCACGTCGTGGAGCTAGAAGGAATGTGAACAATGCACAGGGTTCTGCTATGAATCAGCAGGAAGACTAGAACACCGGTGAAACTAATCCAGCCGAAAATCAGCCACCGCCCATTAATCAAAACGAACAGGAGGCAGAAAACTAGAACAACAGGGGGATTGGATCCAGCCTTCGTTCAGACCCATGCCCAGTCCATTGCTATGGGGATCGCTCAGGTCAACCGGACAGAATGGGTACCGGTCATTAACATAGAAGAGAACAATAGGAAGGACCGTTGGCTGGGAGAGATGCTGAAGGCCAGACTGCCATTATTCGATGGATCGGGGGATAAGCACATGGACAATTTGATCTCCGAGATGGAGACTGCCTTCGAGGTGATCGATCGCCTAGGGAACCGAAGAGTACCGCTCGGTATCAACCATCTCCGCAACACCGCAGCCCGACAGTGGAGGACCTATAAGCCGGAGGATAGAGTAGTCGGATGGACCGAGTTTTCCAAACTATTGAGAGACCAAAACTGCCCTCGGTCAGCTCAGACTGCTCAAGCGCAGAGTTTCTTCAGTGCAGGACCTCAGAACTTGCCAGTACCAGAAATCATTCGAGCTTACAGGACCGAACTAAGCTACGTCGCACAAATGGTTCCATCCGAAGATCAACGAATTTGCCACCTTGCTCAATGGTTGCCGGAAGATGTTCAACGTTATGCGGCTCGATTTCACTGCACCACTATGAGGGCATATGAGGATGTAGTCACAGCATATGCCAGTACGGCTGTCAGTTCTGATACCGGGCATAAACAAAAGAAGCAGAAGACATCTAATCAGTCCAGGAGCACCAGCAGAATGAACTCGGGAATTGGGTTCTCCTCTAAATCAGCAGCTTCATCCCAACAGAAAGGAGCATCTGACGGTCCCTCTCGCCGGAGCTATTTCAATTGTGGCATAGCGGGGAGTGTCGTAAGGCGTCTACAAAGTGTTTTTCATACGGAAGGGGTGGGCACATGTCTCGCTACTGTTCACGGATCAAACCCACACCAAATTCAGCTCCTCAGAGTCAGCAAGGCTCGGTACAGACGTCCAGAGCATCCGCCATGTCCGATTACCGATCCCCACCTTACCAAACTCCTCCATACGGTGCCGGAAGAGGGCACGGGCGCGGGGGTGGCACTGCACCCTCCTCGGGAACACTGCCATCCCGCGTGTTCGAACTTAGAGCTGCTGATGACCAGACTGCACCTGCTGTCTTAGGTACACTTCTTATTAAATCCCAGCCTGTTCCTGTACTGTTTGATACTGGAGCGACCCACTCGTTTATATCCTTAGAATGTGTTAACTGTTTGAATCTTCCTTGTGTACCTTGTGACTCTTCTACTGTTAAGCTAACCGAGGGTAGCAGGTTGGGGGGTAATTTGGAAGTTCGAAACTGCCCGATCCGCATCGATAATCAGGGCTGGATAGCAAATCTCATGGTTTTTCCACTCCAGAACGAAGACGTTATTTTGGGTATGGACTAGATGACAATGCACAGGACGATATTAGGCACCTATCACCTGACAGTTTCCATTACAACACATGACGGTGCCACTCACATAATCAGAGGTCAAGAACACTTTAGTACTAAGGGGTCCCTCACTCTCCTTACAGTAAGAGCATCTTGTGACGATCGAGGAACGTATTATTGTTATTATATTCTTCTGGAGGACACATCATAGCTGTCGATTGCTAACATTCCCGCGGTGAACGAATTTCCAGTCGTTTTTCCCGATGAATTACCAGGATTGCCGCCACGACGGGAGGTCGATCTCTCGATTTAACTTGAGCCAGTAACGACGCCTATCTCCAAGGCACCATACAGGATAGCACTAGCTGAGATGAAGGAATTAAAGTTACAACTCGAAGAATTGCTAAAGAAGGGGCTCATTAGTACGAGCACTTCGCCATGGGGTGCGCCGGTCCTTTTTGTAAAGAAAAAGAACAACTCCCTGCGCATGTGTATTGATTATAGAGAACTAAATAAAGTCACTATTAAGAACCGTTACCCACTTCCGAGGATTGATGATTTACTGGATCAACTAGAGGGAGAGACTGTGTTTTCAAAGATTGATTTATGTTCGGGATATCACCAATTGAGAATTCGAGAGGAGGATATTCCCAAGACCGCATTTCGATTAAGATACGGACACTACGAGTACATGGTGGTGTCGTTTGGCTTTACTAATGCCCCAGCCATTTTTATGGAATTGATGAACAAGGTTTTGATAGAATTTCTCGATAAGTGTGTGGTAGTTTTTATTGACGACATTTTGATCTATTCCTGGAGCCGACAGGAGCATGTGGAACACTTGAGGCAAGTGTTGAGTGTTTTGAGGCAACAACAACTTTATGCTAAACTTTCTAAATGCGAGTTCTGGATGTCGGAGGTGATGTTTTTGGGACATGTTATTTCAGTAGAAGGCATTAAGGTAGACCCCCAGAAGATCGAGACAGTTATGAGTTGGGAACCACCAAGAAACGTCAAGAAAGTGAGGAGTTTTCTGGGATTGGAAGGATATTATCAACTGTTTGTCGAGGCTTTTTCTTGTATTGCTCGACCGTTGACGAATCTACTAAGGAAAAGTACCAAGTTTATCTGGACAACAGATTGTCAGGAGAGCTTCACCGAACTGAAGAGGAAGCTGACTACTGCTCCACTACTGGTACTACCGCAGGGCATGGAAGGATTCGTAATATACACCGATGCGTCTAATCATGGACTTGGATGTATACTCCTGAAAAATGACAGAGTTATTGCATACGCCTCTCGACAACTTAAACCATATGAGGTGAACTATCCGGCGCACGACTTGGAACTGGCTGCAGTGGTCCACACCCTTAATATTTGGAGACACTACCTTTATGGGGTTACCTGTAAGATTTTTATAGACCACAAGAGATTAAAATATATTTTCACCCAGAGAGTTAAACATGAGGTAGAGGCGTTGGCTGGAGCTGATCAAGGATTAGGTTGTGGAGATTTCATATACCCTGGAAAGGCCAATGTCGTAGCAGATGCACTGACTCGGAAAATTGCCCAAGAGATGACACTATCCGGTTTAACGGTACAGTCAGAATTGCAGCAAGATCTAAGGAGAAATAGCATTAAAGATTAGATACAACGCCGCCAGGGACAATTGTTCTCAATGAATATTCATTCATCCTTGCTGGACGAGATATGCCTAGCATAAATGGAAGACCCTGAACTTTGTGCGATCGGCGCAAGGGCCGAAGGCGGGATTATTTCAGACTACAGGATCCAAGGGAACTTTGGGAGGTTTAAGAACAGGATTTGTATTCCACCGAATGATGAGCTTAAACAAATTATAGTCAAGGAAGCTCATTCTACTCCCTATTCGGTACATCTCGGGGCGAGCAAAATGTATAAGGATCTGCGGAAGAGCTTCTGGTGGAAGAACATGAAGCAGGAGGTAGCGAGGTTCGTTGCTCGATGTATGACATGTCAACAGGTGAAGATTGAACACCGCAGGCCAGCCGGAATCATGCAGCCCTTACCCATTCTGGAATGGAAATGGGAGAGCATATCAATGGATTTTGTCACCAAGTTACCAGTGACGGCGGGAGGAAAAGACACGATATGGGTCATTATAGACCGACTGACGAAGTCGGCACATTTCATTCTAATCCAGGAGACCACCGGGACAGAGCAGCTGGCCACCATCTTTATCTCAGAAATCGGGAGACTACATGGCGTTCCCTCGGGAATCATATCAGATAGAGACACTAGGTACGTGTCCCGCTTCTGGAAGGATGTCCACAAGGCTATGGGTACTCAGCTACATTTCAGCATGGCCTATCACCCTCAAACAGATGGACAGACAGAACGTACTATACAGACCCTGTAGGATATATTAAGAGCATGTGTACTCGATTGGGGTAAGGATTGGGCTAAACACCTCTGTTCATACAAGAATAGCTGGAATGCAAGCATAGGCATGGCACCCTTCGAGGCCTTGTACAGTAGGAGGTGCATGTCTCCCCTATGTTGGGATGATGCATCCGATGTCGTCGCCACCGAGTTGGATCTGATCTAGGAATATATTAAGAAGATTTCCATTGATCAAAACACATGTTGGCAGCGCAGATCTGCCAAAAGTCATATGCGATGGACCGTCAGCGACCGTTGGAATTTATGGTCGGGGACCACGTTTTGGTCAAAGTATCGCCGATGCGGGGTGTTCGACGCTTCGGCCAGAAAGGCAAATTGAGCCCGAGATTTATTGGCCCATTCGAAATACTGGACCGAGTTGGTAAACTCTCTTATCGACTAGCGTTGCCACCATCATTAGACGGAGTGCATAACGTCTTCCACATTTCCCAGCTGAGGAAGTACGTGTATGACCCAAGCCACAAGATTAATTTCGAGGAGGTAGAGATTTCTAATGATGCTACCTTTATAGAAGTCCCAACCGCGATTTTGGATCGACGCGTAAAGACACTAAGGAATAAGGCTATACCTCTTGTAAAAGTTTAATGGTCGCACCATGGCATAGAAGAAGCGACTTGGGAGACCGAGACGAGCATGAGGGAGAATCATCCCGAGTTATTTTCTTAGTTTCGGGACGAAACTATTTTTAAGTAGGGTGGTATGTAATACCACCAGTATTACATGCTGTTTCACATTGAGCGCTCGTTCTATTTCTACTATTTAATAAAATAAATACACTCTATTGCGATAAACATATTTTTGTATGATATGTTCGTACTGTATTGTCATGAATAAAGCTTGTCCGCACCTGTTATTCTGGTAATGTGATTGTGTGATGGTTGATGATTTGTCGGTGACATACCTTGCTATCATTGAGCAATTATCGGTGGGAATATGACAGTGGCCAACGTCTTGTTCCCCGAGAATTTACTCGACGAGATTGAGAGGGAGTCGCGATATAAGGAATTAATGTGATAATAACTTAGTGAACAAACTGAACCTTACGTACGTTATCCGCTAAGTATGACGTACGCTACGTGTGTGACATTACGTACGCTAAAAATTATACCATACGTGTGTAATGCGGTCTTCGGTCTTCGGATAAGGAATCTTCATCGGATAGTAAGCATTGTCCGACCAACTTTTGGCACGAAAGCGACAAGCAAGTCAACGGGTACTACGTACATTAACCGACCTTTGTTACGTACGTAACGATGAGTGTGCTTTTGTCCAGTTAGTTCCGAGTTTTCCTTACGTACGTTAAGCTTTCTAAATAACGTACGTAACAGGGCTTACGTACATAAAGCTTCAGGCTTAACGTACGTAAATCCATACTGAATTTATAAAAGGACACCCTCCCTTTCATTTCTTCCGACCCAAAAATCACCCCTTGCTCTTGTATACTGTCCTCCACCTTCCCTAAGTCGATTTTAGCTTCCCTAATCAAGTACTATCCTATTGGAGTGAGTTGATCAAGCTCCGGAGGAGGTTTTGAAGGTGTTACCCTCTCATTCTTCGTCGTCCTTCGTAGTTCTTCATCGTCTTGCGTCAATTAAGGTAAGTTTATCGAATCTTGAACTCATTTCGGTGTTGTTATATGAGTCATACTAAATTTCGGATGCCTTAGGTAGTTTAGAACTTTCAATAATAATCGGACCGGTGAAAAACTATCACAATTGTTAATCGATATCTATCAAGCTAGTAATTAGAATGAATGATGGTAGTACTCATAGTTGAATGGAAGAATGCATAATCGAATTTGTTAATCACCAACTTCTTGGAATCATCTTGTTAAAGATTTCAATTATAACCCTATTATCGTATTGTAAAACCCGTTGATAATTCCTTGATGAACTCACTAACGATTATCTAGTCGAATAATCTTATTGTAAAACCCGTTGACATTCCATTTGTTCAAGTTCTTCTTGCATGGCATTGATCCAGGAATAATCTTCCAAAGCTTTGCTCTGTTGTCTTGGGTTCTATCTGGGACATGAAGCAAGAAAACATTGCCATTCCTGCGGGTTGAGTAGACTGTCTTGTCTTAACTCCATCAGTCAGCTTCCCAATGATTTGTTGGATTGGATGGTCTTTGAGCCACTTGGGGATATCTTCTTCTTCAGGGTCTGTTCCCCCTGTAGATTTGCTCTGGTGGATTTCCTCTCTGTCTGTATCAGCATGGATCTGATCTCCTTGGTCTGCAACTGGATCAGCTACCGTCTTGTCATCTGCAGTTTGGGATCTGGTCTGGTCTGCAGATGAGTGTTTATCAGCTACAGATGGGTCTTCATCAGCGACGACTGGATCAGGTAGGTTTGGTTTTCCTGTCTGATCTGCAGTTGGGTCTTCAGCAGCTACAGTTGGGTCTTCAGGATGATCTGCAAATGAGTCCACCATTCCTATGTCATGTACAATGACTTCTTCGAGGGTTGCGGATTTGAGCTTATCCTTAATTAGCTCAACTTGTTTCCTGTACTCAACAGTAGATTCATCAAATACAACATGGGGTGTTTCCTCACAACTAAGGTTCTTTTGTTAAAGACTCTATATGCCTTGCTTCTTTGTGAATATCCCATAAAGTGACCATCATCAGTTTTAACATCAAAGGCATTTAGTTGTGTTTTACCGTTGTTGTGGATGAAACACTTACAACCAAAAATATGAAAGTAAGCAACAATAGGTGTTCTGTTATTCCAAACCTCATAGGGAGTTTTGCCATGTCTCCCTACTATCATACTCCTGTTCTGAGTATGGCAAGCTGTGTTGACAGCTTCGTAACCTCTTGGGCGCCTTCTCGCAATCATGGACTGTTTGCTTCCTTTAGGGTTCTTTCCTTCTTTCGGCAACCCCATTCTGTGGGGGTCCGGCTCTGAGAGCTCATCTTTGGATTCCATTCTGATCGCTGTAATCAGTGATCGCCTTGTTGGGAAATTCTCCTCCTCTATCTGATCTGATCTTCATGATTGAGAGGGATTTCTCATTCTGGATCCTTCTCAGCAGCTCAGGTAGCTTGGTCAAGGTTTCAATCTTCTTATACAAGAAGATAATCCATGTGTACCTTGAATAGTCATCCACTACTACTAGTGCATGCTTTCTGCCACTTAGAGTCCTCGGCTTGATAGGACCAAATAGATCCATATGGAGTAGATCTAAGATCCTCGATGTGATGGTTGTAGGCTGGACTGGCTTGAATGATGATCTGGTCTGCTTTCCTTTCTGACACGCATCACAAAGAGTTTCCTTCTTAAATGCTTCCTCGGGAAGTCCTCTGACCAGCTTCTGAGAACTAATCTTGTTAATGGCTTTGAAGTTCAGATGACATAATCTTTTGTGCCACAACCATCCGCTCTCAGCTATTGTCTTAGATAGAAAACAGGTATTAGGAGTTCCTGTGTTCCAATCTATCATATAGACATCTCTTCTTCTGAATCCTTGTAGCTTCACCTCTCCAGATAGGATATCTATTACCATGCATTTCCAAATGGTGAAGACTACTAGATTCTTCTCATCGCAAAACTGGCTTATGCGCAGGAGATTATACTTGAGCCCTTTGACATAGTGAACTTTGGATATAACGATGGTTCCTCGGTGCAGCTCTCCAAATCCCTTTGTTTGTCCTCTAGAGCTATCTCCAAAGGTTACGTATGGGCCTCTTTCTTTGGTGTATTTTGTCAGCATCTTCTTGTTCCCGGTCATGTGCCTCGAGCATCCAGAATCTACAAACCATTCTTCACCTCCAAAGTTTGAGTTCGTGGAGATGTGGTAGTAGTCCTTCCACCTTTTCTGAAATCATACAAGCAGAGATTTAGGTACCCATATCTGTGTGGGTCCTCTAGGGTTAGCTGGTTTCCTGGAGAATTGATTTCTCCTTGGATTGTGAAAGTTGTTATTATTATTACCCCTATAAGGTGTGTAAGGTCTAGGTCTGTATCCTCTGTTAGGATTGTATACCGGATATTCCTCATAATATTGGTAGTGTGGGCCATTTCTAAACCTTGGCTGAGACCATTTATTAAATCTTTGAGGTCTCCACACTTGTTCATTTTGAAAATTAGGATAACCTTGAGGTTTCCATCTGCCCCTCCCATTTTGAAATCTGTTTTTGGGGAGTTTTTGATAATAATGGGCATGTTATGCAGCCGCTTACGCCTTGGCCATTGCCTAGTCGCTTGTCTAGGTGGCTGCCTTGTGAATCCTGGCTGCAGCCTAGACTTCTGACTCGGCGGTTGCCTATTTTTAAATATCGGTTTGTATATAGGCTCAGCAGACGATACAATTGTTTCTCCCTTGATGAAAGTGGTTTTAGAACTAAAGGGAGTGTGAGGATCATATCCAAGGCTAGATCTGGAATGTAGAGGCCTCTTATTAGTACACAGTTCGTCCAGAGTTAGAGATGCCTTCAGGGAGGTTATTTCATGCGCCTGAGTCTTATTTACCTGAGCCAGTTTAGTAAATTCGGCTTTGACATGAGAAAGTGCAGCTGATTTTTCACTATTCAAAATAGTTAATCGATGTATCTCAGCTGTAGTGACATAAGCCTGGTTTTTCAAGTTAACTGCAGCCTGGTTTTCAAAATCAGATTTTACTTTATTCAATTCTAGGCTGAGTTTTTCAAAATCATTTTTCAGCTGCCTATTCTCATCTTGCAGCTGAGTCTTCTCGTCTGATACAGATAGGTGTGCAGATTTTAGTGTCTCAAAGTCCTTAAGTAGCTGATTTACAGATTCGTGCAAGTTCATATCTTGTGACATGGCTGAACTATTATTTGAAACAGAGGATTTTGATGTTACCTCTTCATCAGCTAGGTTGGCCATTAGGCAATCATACTCTTCATCATCATCAGAGAAGAATCCGCTGCTTGATTCTACACGCTCTTGATCTTCTCCGATGAGGGCCTCCTTCAGTCTTCTTTTCTGCTCACCTCCTTCTTGCTCTAGTCCTTAAGATCAGGACAGTCGATTTGAATGTGTCCTGTCTTATGGCAGTTGTAAAACTCCATCTTCAAGCTTCCGGCCTTTTGGTTTCTTCTGGGATTCTCCTTATAATTCTTCTTATATTTGGAGTAGTTCTTCCGGAAGATACTGAACCTATGCATTATGAACGCCATTTCTTCCTCAAAATCTAATGGATTTGGAGGCTTTACATCAGATAAGCTCTTGGCGGGGGACTCAGCTGCAAAGGCTATTCCCTTCTCTACAGGCTCGGTTGATGATGAACTTGGGATCTCGAACTCATAAGCCTTCAGATCAGAGAACAGCTCTTGGATCTTTATTTTATTAAGATCCTTGGATTCTCTCATGGCCACTGCCTTCATGGTCCATTCAGGATTGAGAGATCTTAGGACCTTCAGTGCCATTTCCCTGTTGCCATAAGATTTACCAAGGGAGTTGATCTCATTGATGATCTCAGCGAACCTTGTGTCCACTTGGTCTATAGATTCGCCATTCTTCATTTTGAAGTTGTCAATTTTTTTAGTAGCAATTGACAACTTGTTATCTTTGATCAGCTCTGTTCCCGCATACATTAAGGCTAATGTGTCCCAGATTTCCTTGGCGTTTTTGCAGTTTTTGATCTTGACAATTGTTGATTTGTCAAGAGTTTGATACAGCACGTCTCTGGCCCGGTTGTCAAGGTTGGCCAGCTTTCTTTCTTCGGGGGTCAGCTCTGTCCTCTTCTTTGGGATCTTCTCTGGCTTCCCTGCTGCAATCTCCTCGGGAGTGTTGCCCTTCTCGAAGGTGATTGGACCGTCCTCTATGATGCACCACATGTCATCATGAATTGAAGATAAGTGTGCCCGCATCCTTATCTTCCAAAGATCATACTCGTCAACTGAAAACATAGGTAATCTAGAATACATATGTTCCATTTTACAATGAGAGTTAAAAAAATATATATGCTCGATATATGGATCTGGTTCGTGAAATAAATGAACCACTTGTAGGTCACAAGTCATCCAGGAATAAGTCTAGGGGGGTGAATAGACTTATTGAAACTCTTAAACTTTTTTTCACGAAAAGTAAGTTTCTTCAGCTGATAGATATGCAAATGACTTAGAGTCTTTTGTTCTCAGTACGTGCAGAAGTCATCTGATGACGAATACAAAACAACCAATGAAACACTTAACAATGAATGCAGCAGTTAAAGTATAATGCTATAAAACAGTAAAAAACGCAGGCAGTTATAGTGGTCTCAGGGGTGGGGTAATCCTCTACTAATCCACTTTTCTCCAAACCAGTTGGAGATGAATTCACTATAATGTCAACCAGTGATAAAGATTACAGTGATTCAACCAAATTACAACAGCTTCCAACCAGTGGAAATCCTTGCCGTTGCAACTCCCTTAACTGCCTTGCACCTCTTGATCCGCGATCCTTGGATGCCTTTACAGTCTAGAACTTCAACCAGTGAAGTACCCCGAACTCAGGATTAAAGACATGAGTTTTTGTCTTCTCCAACTAAGAGCTTCTTCAAGTATGAACTTTTGAGAACTGCTCTTTTCACGATGCTATAGTTCGCTTTTTGATTGCTTTGAATGCTTTGATTGCTTGAGATTTTGTTCGCACCAGTGTTTGCTCAACTTCGAATCTTCGGATATATATAGGTGATGATCCTTGAGCATTCTTCATAGCCATTGCAAATCTTGTAACAAATCCGTCCATTGGAGAAAGACTCCCGTTGAAGAATGAAGTCTTGACATAGATTTCCCTTAGGTTGGCCTAAATGCTCATCTCCTTCAGCAATGAATCCCTTAGGTTGGCGTACATAGATTTCCTTATCAAGACTCCCGTTGAAGAATGAAGTCTTGACATCCCTCTTCCAAATCTCCATATCCAAATGTGCAGCTACGAGAATCCGGATCGATTTAAGCATAGCTACTAGCGAAAAGGTCTCATTGTAGTCGATGCCCTCCTTCTGAGTGTAACCTTTCGCAACAAGCCTTGCTTTGAAGGTTACCTTCCCTTTCGATCCTCTCTTACGCTTGTAGACCCACTTACTTCCAATGGGTTTTACCCTATTGGGTAGCTCTACTAGCTCCCACACTTGATTATAATCCATAGATCCCATTTCAGATTCCATTGCTGTTTCCCAGGATTCAGCATCCTTGTCTTGAACTGCCTGCTTATACGTACATGGATCCGTTTCATCCTGGTCCGGGAAGTGGTCCGAAGATGCTCCCATGCCAATGAAATGATCAGGTTGACGAACAACCCTCCCACTATGATGAGGCGTGTCCTTAGTTTGCGTACCCATAATAGTGTCGATACGTGGTACACTAGGTGTTTGTACAATTGGTATTGTCAAAATCTCGCCCCTAAGTTCCTCTAGAATGACCGCACTCCTAGGCTTGTGGCTTATTACATAGTCCTCCTCTAAGAACCGGGCATTGGTGCTAACAATGACCTTCTGATCTTTAGGACTATAGAATAAGCCACCCTTCGTTCCCTTTGGATATCATACAAACACTCGTACTTCTGTACGAGACGCCAACTTATCACCTTCCTTATTCAGCACGTGTGCTGGAGAACCCCAAATCCGAACATGTCCTAGACTAGGATTGCGCCCATTCTACAGTTTTGTGGGTGTTTTTGGAACTGATTTCGAAGGCACCAAGTTTAAAACGTACGTCGCTATTTTCAAGGCGTATCCCCAAGACGAAATAGGAAAATCAGAATAACTCATCATTGAACTAACCATCTCTAATAAAGTACAATTCCTTCGTTCAGCAATACCATTTTGTTGTGGTGTACTAGGCGCAGTTAGCTGGGAAGTAATCCCCTCATGTGCTAAGAAATACAAAAACTCTCCACTAAGATATTCGCCACCACGATCAGATCATAATGACTTGATACTCTGTCCATGATGCTTCTCCGTTTCAGCCTTGAATTCTTTTATCAAAAGATTTAGACTTACGTCTCATCAAATAGATGTATCCATATCTCGAATAATCATCTATAAATATGATGAAGTATTCAAAACCACCCTTAGCCTGGATGTTCTTTGGACCACAAACATCGATGTGTACCAATTCCAATACATATTGTGCACGATATCCATTTCTTTGGAAAGCCCTTTTAGTCATTTTCCCTTCTAGACAGGATTCTCAGATTGGAAATGACTCAACTTGGAGTGAATCCAATGGGCCATCTCTCACCAATGTTTGAATCCTTTTAAGGTTAATATGACCCAATCGTAAATACCACAAATATAATTGATTTATGCTCGAAGGTTCTTTTCTTGTATTAGGATTAATCAAAGAATTAAGCGATTTATAATTATGCAAGAGAGTTGGTGCAACATTAATGACATAGAGTCCTTCATTATAAGTACTTGTGCAAACATATTCACCATTTTTTTTAATAACTGCATTATCTCCAAAGGAAACTGAATATCCATCACAACGCAATTTAGAAATTGAAATTAAATTCATTCTAAAATCAGGTACTAATAATACATTATTAAGGACTAGAGTCCTATCATTAACTTTTAACTGCTCGACTCCCACTGCAGCAGCCTTCGGCCTATAATAGTCGCCCCAGTTAATAGTAATCTCATCCGCACTAAGTACTTTGGTTACTTGGAACCCCTACGAGTCATGACAAACATGATTAGTGGAGCCCCAATCTACTATCCACGAAGTGATAGAACAGGCAGCCAAACATGTTTTGACTACTAGTGCATGAGACGTACCTTTCTTAGGGAGTCACTCTTAAAATTCCCCTTCAGACCGCGCTTATAGCATTTGCCCTTCGGCTTTTTGTTTGCCTCGGATTGAGGAACCTTGGATGGAGGAGGCTTGCCCTTAGCTTTGAAAGTTTCCACTTGCTTCTGACCAGCCTGCTTTTTCTTCTTTCCTCATTTGGGTTTTGAAGAACTAGCACCGGTTGCCGCAAGAATTTGATGATAACCTTGTTTGAAGAGACCTTCAGCAGATTGAAGCTCTATCAGAAGTTCCGCCAAAGTGTAAGTCCTACGATTCATATTGTAGTTAAGGTGGAACCACTCAAATCTTCTTGGCAAGCTACCCAAGATAATATCGACCTGTGACTCGGCATCGATAGTGGCCCCTAGTACGCTTAGTTCGTTCATATGAGACATCATTTTCATAACATGATCCCTCACTGGAGTCCCTTCAGACATTTGTTTTGACATCAACACCCTCATTGCATTTTGCCTAGCCGCCCGGTTTTGATGACCAAACATCTCGGTGAGATTTTTCATCATTTTTGCGGCTGAGGCCATCGTCTGATGTTGATGTTGCAATACATTTGTCAGTGAAGCCAAAATGTAATAGTGAGCCATCTCATCAGAATTTTTCCATTTTCAGAATTCAGCCAACTCTTCAGGAGTGGCATCCAGTTCTGGTTCCAGAGGGCTCTCCTCAGTTAACACAAATTTATGCCCCTCGGCAGTCAGGACAATGTCAAGATTTCTTTTCCAATCGGCAAAGTTAGTGCCATCAAGTTTATTTTCTTTGAGAATAACAGCTAGTGGACTGAAAGACATCTGAGAATAAAACTAAAAGCACCATTCATCACATAATTCGACGCAAAATATATTGAAAAATCTTAAAACACAATATATATGCAGTCAACCAACACATCAAAAAACCGCACAAGCAAGTCACGTTAGTGTGGACGTTTACATATACATTTCTCAAGTAGATTTTAACGTCTTTAATTTTACTATACAATCAAGATGCGTTTTGACTAGTAAAATTAATAGTTGGTTCCTCTTGGCCATGTATTAAATTAACATAGACTCTGATGGGGAGCTTATTAATTAATACACCTAAGTGAACACCATAATTTTACAAACCTTAGAATATTATTTAATGATATAGTCCCACAGATGGAGAGGTCCTATCATAAAAAATAATATTCACCTTTTTGCTATCTAATTGAAGTTTAAAACTAGTGAGCCAATAATCAGCACATCTGATGTGGAGGAAGATTCTAATGTCAACGCGCATGCTAATTATTTCACAATTTAAACCAATTACGGAGGCCAATTTGATTTTGAAAAATCAATTATAAAAATCACTTAGTTATTTTGAACAATAAGGTTTTTAATTTTCTCGTCCTAACTTGCAAGAAACATATCACGCATACATTCATACATGCCATTCATCAAAACAGTAAAAACCAACATAAAAAAATTAGATAATTAAATCCAATTATCATGGCTTTTATTCCTCGTTTTGAGTAACAAGAAAATTCTTGGCTCTTTTGATCCCACTGCTTCAAGCATCTCGTCACCTCCTACCGGTTGGGGCACAAAAATTGCCAAATTTAGAAACTTTCTTCCATGCAAAATTAATTGCACAAGAAATTTCCAAATTAAAATTATTGTGCTCCAACGGACGCAACAAACGGCGGATAAACGAATAGGACCATACACCGAACGAACCTGCCCGCACAAAAACCCGACCCGCTGCCCGACCTGACCCGCGGCCCGGCACCCTGCCCCTGGTCGACGCACGGCAGGACAGATTCGGCCGAGACCGCCTGCATTGGCCGAGTCCCGATCAGTAGCAGCCTGGTGTCGGTCGGTTCATCCGATCAGGACTCCTTTTCGCGCTGGACTTCTTTTCCTTCGTTACTTTGTGTATTCCAATTCGATTACAATTTTACAAGGACTAAAATACATCGAATTTACATCAAATTTTACAAGGAAAAAAAAAAGTCCTATTCTACCCGTTGATTTTCTCACGGGAAAAACTTATACATGCCTCAAAAACCAAACCAAACCAAACCAAACATACCCAGTATATCCCGCTCAGAGCAGGGTCTGGGGAGGGTAAGATATACGCAGACCATTCCCCTACTTATTACAGTAGGGAGGTTGTTTCCGTGAAGACCCCCAGCTTAGTGCACAACAGAATCTCGTGTGATAAATACAAAGGAAAACATATGATTCGAAAAAAGTTCGAAATCATACCTGAGCCCATGGCTTAATCCACATGGGACTTACCTACGCGGAATTTGGCGACTTCACTCCCGATGGACGCTGCTCTAACAAAAGAGAGGTTGACTCTGCGTACAGCTCCCTGTCAAAAATACACCACGCAAAGACAATATGATAAAATATACAATAAAAGTAAAAAATGCAATGCTCTAGGTCAAAGCTAACCGAGACTACCCAACCCTGAGGATCTCAACTACAGCACCGCTCCCTACAAAAGAATCCACAACTCTGATCTGGCACCTCCAAGCGCATATCAATAGTCATGGTCTCGGAAAGGTTTAAGGCCTTCAAATCTAATCTCAGCTGCTCCTCCCACGTCCTCCTTGGTCTGCCTCTCCTCCTCTCCCCGACAACCAATAAACTCTCGACCCTCCTCACCGGAGCAAATGCCTGCCTCCTGCGGATATGGCCAAACCATCTCAATCTCCCTTCCCTAACTTTCGCTGAAATGGGCGCCACTTCGAACGCGTTCCTGAAAACCCCGTTCGCGATTCTATCTAGCATTGTGCAACCACACGATCAACGTAACATTCTCATTTCAGCCACTTCCAACTTGCTCTCAAGCGACTTCTTCATCGCCCAATATTCGGAGCCATACAACATTGCAGGTCGGATTGCCGCTCTATAGAATTTACCCTTCAACTTTAGAGGGACTTTCTTGTCGCAGAGGACCCCTGTCGCTGCTCTCCACCTTAGCCACCCTGCCTTGATGCGATGCGTGACATCATCTTCACACTCACCTTCCTTCTGAATGATCGAACCCAAATACTTGAACTTATCCATACGGGGTACGATCTGATCCACAATCATTACCTCTACATCTTCCTTGTTGGCCTCACCACTAAAGTTACACCAGAGATACTCGGTCTTAGACCGGATCACACGCAAGCCCTGGGATTCTAACTTAGCCCTCCAAAGCTCCAACTTGGAGTTCATCTCCCTCCTCGACTCCGCCACTAATACAATGTCGTCAGCAAAAAGCATGCACCACGGGATGCCATCTTGAATCCCTCGCGAAATGACGTCAAGGATTAGAGTGAAGAGAAGAGGGCTTAGCGCCGACCCCTGGTGTAACCCTATCTCAACCGGAATATACTAGGTATCACCAATTGGGGTCCTAACGCACGTCCTAGCTTGGGAGTACATGTCTTGGATCGCCCTAACGAACGGCAACGACACCCTCCTCTCTACTAGGCTCCTCCAAATAACATCGCGCGGAATGCTATCATAAGCCTTCTATAGATCTATGAACACCATATGGAGGTCCTTACGCCGCTCTCTTAACTTCTCCATAAGGCGTCTGACGAGATGAATGGCCTCAGTCGTGGACCTCCCGGGCATGAAGCCAAATTGGTTCTCTGAGATCTCAACTTCTCTTCTAACCCTGCATTCCACCACTCTTTCCCAAAGTTTCATAGTATGACTGAGGAGTTTAATGCCCCTATAGTTACTACAACTCTGAGCATCACCTTTGTTCTTGAAAAATGGCACGACAATACTATGCCTCCACTCTGTCGGCATCTTAGAACCTCTGAGGAGGATGTTGAACAGCTCTGCTAGCCACTGAACTCCGACTTCCCCAAGACAAAGACACACCTCAATAGGGATCTTATCCGGACCTACATCCTTAGCTCTACCCATTTTCATTAGGGCACCCTTTACTTCCTCCTTGCTGATGCTCTCACAGGAACTAAACGAACGAGCAGAAGATAGACTAACTCCTTGCACCACCGAGTCACTACCTCTAGCCTCATTGAAAAGTTCGAAAAAATACCTATTCCACCGCTCCTTAATAGCCACGTCGTTCACTAACACTTGGCCCCAATCATCCTTAATAAACTTAACGGGACCCAGGTCGCGCCACCCTCTTTCCCTAGCTTTCGCTAGTTTAAAAATAGCATTTGCTCCTTCTCTGGTGTCTAGGCGCTTGTACATCTCCTCGTAAGCCTCACCTTTAGCCTTAGCCACTGCCTTCTTAGCCTCTCTTTTCGCCACCTTGTACGCTACAATCTTCAAGATTCTCTCCTTCCCAGCACTAACCGACAAAAGCTCCTTAAATAGTGCTTGTTTTGCCTTAACCTTGTTTTCTACCTCCTCATTCCACCACCATGCCTCCCTAGGTCCACTACACCTGCCCGAAGAAACCCCTACCACCTTCTCGCCCACTCTCCTAATAGCATTGGCCATGCTGGTCCACATAAGGTTAGCATCGCCCCCACGCAAAAAACCTCCTTCGCGGGTCAGAGACTCCTTGAATAGTGTCGCCTTCTCACCCTTCAGATCCTTCCAGAGAATCCTAGGTCTAGCTTCTCTAGCCCTGCTAACAACACGACTCCCATGGATAAATCCATATCCAGCAGCCGGTGTTGAGAAGCACATGCCTCGCTCCGGAACACCTTGCAGTCCACGCACGCCCTAGCATCACTACTGTCCAAGAGAAGGTAGTCAATCTGCGTGTTGTGCCCCCCACTACTGAAGGTGATGCGGTGCTCAACTCTCTTCTGAAAAACAGAGTTAGCAATTACCAACTCATGCGCAGTGGCAAACTCCAACAGTGTGCAACCTCCTGCATTCCTAACTCCGAAGCCGAAACCCCCATGCGCACTATGATAACCATCCACCCCCTCACCAATGTGCCCATTGAAATTGCCCCCCAAAATAATAAATTGATCGTCCGGAATACACCCGACCAACTCATCTAAACAGACCCAAAAAGCTTCCTTATCAAGCACACCCAAACCAACATGTGAGGCATATGCACATACCACGTTAACCACCTTCTCCCCAACCACCACTCTCACGGACATAATCCTATTATTACACCTCTTCAATTCCACAACGTTGTCCTTAAGCTCCTTAGACAAAACAATGCCCACACCATTGCTCGAGTTAGCAAGGCCTGAATACCACAATTTATAACCGTTCACCTCCCTGGACTGCGCCCCCTTCCACCTAGTCTCCTGAATACAAGCCACATCAACCCTTCTCTTACCCAAAACATCTACAAGCTCTAAAAGCTTACCCGATAAGGTACCCAAATTCCAACTACCAACCCACAAACAGCGCGACATCGACCAACACAGAACACAACCACACTACGAAAAATAAAATGAGGTAGTGAAAAACAAAATGAAATTATGGTGAGAATGAGAAAGATAATTTAAAAGCAAGCAAACCACATACAAATCACAATAGGTAGTAGATATATAGCTGACGAAAATGAAATTTAACATAAAAGTACAATGATACCAGACTTTGACATGCCTTGGAGGAGGAGAATCCGCGGGAGATGGAAACCGAGCGACTCCTAAACACCACCCAGTCTTCGAGACGACTTGAAAAGGAGGAAGGTTTGGAGAGGATTCCGTGCAGCTTGAAAAACCGACAAATGAACCTGCAAAACAGACAACTATATGCTATATGCTATACTAATGTTAGATTGAAGGGGAGGGAATGAATGTAGCGTTAAATGATTATTATTCCGGCGGTACGCCGGCCAGAAAATGACCAACAACGGCGCTAAAGCAGTTAATACACTTACAACAAGTAGATTTGATTCAGATTAGAAATTAAATACCCCAAAACCTAGAAATTCAGGAAAAGACAATAATTCAAAATACTTATTAGAGAAGCTTAAACAGAGTAAGAATAGGGTCCGGAATAGGGGCAGATGTGGCAATGAACAGGGGCAATAGCAGAAGATGGAGCCACGCCGCACAAAAAGGAATTGCTAGGAAAGACGAAGAAGACGAAGTATTTCTGATAGCGCTGAAGATGGAGCAGCAATTGTCAAATACAAGCTCACAGCCTTCAGATCGAAAATCGAACAAAGCCCTTTTATTTTTGAAATCAAAGGCAGATTCGCTGGTATCTTCCACAAAATCTTTTTAAAATCAAAACAAATTGACAAAGCCACAAGACTGAGAAGAATAGAAGAAGCAGATCCCAAATCGCAGAGCTGAGCAATCGGCAAAACCCCGACTGTTCGTATTACGATTTCGTTTGTATGTATTGACAAATAAAAATGGATAAGATCTAATGAATACACAAATGAAAAAATGAATAATGGACAGGCAGAACTCTGATAAAATGACCCGAATCCAATTGCTCCGTCGGAGAAGTATCCACAGATGAAAACAAAGGCGACCGATGCTGCAAACCCTATACTGTTGGCCCAACTGACTGGGATTAAAATCAGCCAAACTAGATTCTCTTCACCACCGCCAGTTCACAACTAGTCACCACTCTCCTCTCTCTCTCCGGGCCAAAACCGGGCCAAATTACCAAAATGCGTAAATAAATAAAAAAATCACATAGCCATGATAATTGGACCATATTCACCTGCAAGACAATATCTAGCAAAAATATTCCAAACATCATACCATATGAATATTTAAATTGCTAGCAAATTAATCACAAATTAACTAAATTGAACAGAACCTAAAGACCAGCTTCGATACTAATTATTGGAATATAAAACGCAGCGGGAGCGAGATTGATGAATTAATAGATTCGGTTTTACAAACTAACCAACGTAAATAGCGGATCTCTTTAGGCTTGTCAATTAATTAATTAAAAAGATTAATTAACAATTTAAATATACGTATTTACGCACTAGAATTGGTAATTCATACCTTTGAAGCGAAGTGGTAGAAAATTCCCTTTTGGATCGATCGAGCTACTCCACGTACTCCTCTTCGATCTTCTTGTGTTTCTACTTCAAGATCTTCTAGAGTATATCCCGCCTATGTCCGGATGTCGTGTGGGCAACAATCTACCGGAATGCTTGGATTGTGATATGGGTCGGCCAAACCACTTTTTCTTCCAAAAATTACCATACAGATTTTCTCTCTATTTTTCTTTAATATTTATGTATTTAGAAAAATATTGTGTTAGCTAAATTGTGGAATCCAAGACACAAGTCAAGATCCACAATTAAACACAATACTAAAGAAAAAAATCGAAATTTTTGTTCCAAAGAAGAGTGAAAAAATAGGCCCCCCAATGTGTCCTATTTATAGGTGTTTTGGGCTACTCTACGGACCTTAAGGGCGATAAGGTAAGGACTCCCAATAAAGGTCATCTTTCCAATATTAGGACTCTTCCTAATATGATGACTCTATTAATATCAACTTAGTCCACTAAAAGGTTGATATTGCACTTCCTACCAAAATCCCAAATTACGAAATTGGGCTCCTTTTTGAATTAATTATTTCCCGTGTTTAAGATATTCCATGTCCATTAATTAATTAAAGCTACTGACAGCTTTTAATTAATTATTGTGTTATACATAAGTATACCACTCGAGATTTATTACTATATCGGAAAATTAATTCCACCTGCAGAGTTTAATATAATAATTGTTTCGAGTGCCTCAAGGGATATGATCAACCCGACTGGTCGGGACACGATTTCTATCTATAATATTAATTATTATATAAACAATAATATTGCCCAAAATATCGAGCATATTGAGTCAATCATTTTGGCTCTCACCCATGATAAATCAAAGCAATAAGTATTAAATATATATAATTAAATATTAATCACTAGAATTAAGAAATAATAATTGTCCGAGATATACATTCTTCTTATAGTCAGTACAGAAGAATCTATCTCACCTCGATCCTGTTCAACTTATACCGAATACACTAATATATGCTAATGGTCAAGACCAACCAATCTCAAGCATATATTACAACCTCTCACATAAAGGTCTAATGTTATATAGGTTGTGAAGTAATTACTACTATATAAGCAACCGATAATGTGATCTTCTGTGTGACACGACACACCACATTATCTACAATATAAAGTAATTTAGACAGCATTTGCATAACCGTAGCGTGAACAAATATGCAAAACATGTGACAAATGAATTAAATATTCTCTTAGATAAAGACCTGGAAATTAGGTAATACAAGCATAAAGTATACTTTGATGTATACAACCCTAACAATTATAAGGTTGCATGGTACCTGTAATATCCTAGAATTTCACTATGAATTTTTCGCATTATTTTATCTGAGTTGTACTGTACAGAGTGGGACCAATACAGTATGGATAAATAATTTTGGAAACCGTGACAGTCGTACCAGTATGTCTATCGAGATTATTTTGATTCTATGATATTACATGCTTGGTGTGTTTTTCGATGTCGGATATACCGTATAAGTGTTTGTATGATTTCCATACTTGGTCGACATTTGTAATTGAGGATATCGTGCATCAGACGTACCGTATGAGAATATTTTTGGGATTTCGTATATGTGTTCAATATGTCGTATGTTCATATTTGTTATGTCGAGACGTTGGACAGGAATTGCTGGAAATGGCTAAGTATGGATCTGTTAACGTACGTTAAAACTTTGAGATAATGTACGCTAAGTGGTACGTATTACGTACGTTATGAGTAAGGTATTACGTACGTAACAAGAGGAATCGGATAGTTGGGCCCGGTGTCGGCAGCTTTCGGCGCGGATGTGGACAGGTGAGTCAACCGATGGAGTTGCGTATGTTATATAGGGTGTATTACGTACGTAATATGAGTATAATACTGTAGCAAGTCAACGTACGTAATACGTACGCAATGGAATAAGTATTACGTACGTTACGGGGCGGCTGGCCGAGTCGTGGCCGAGAGGACCTATAGTGGCCGAGCATGGTCGGCAGTGACTCGCATGGATGGCTGATCACGGTCGGAAGTGACTCGTTGGGGGCTAGGACTGGCCGATTACGTACGTAAGGCTGTGGCCGGTTACGGTCGTAAGTGCCTGCGTACGTGGGCAGTGCCGACGTACGTAAGTGTCGGCCAACCGGCGAGGGGTAGGCCACGGCCGGCTACGTATGTAAGGACCCGCCGGTTACGTGCGTAACGTGCCAGCAGGTCTCGGCCTATATAAGGCCTGGACCGAGTCATCCTTGCCACTTTTTGTTTTTCTTCGTTCCTTCCGTGATTTCTTCAGCAAGGATGATGGTTTTGAGTAGAATAAACTTATTACAACATGTTTTGGAAGTTGGAATCATGGATTAACATCATCCTCCACCCGGATCGAAGGTAAGAAAACATGAACTTTTGTTTTTTGGATGTTCTTGAGGTTTCTTGGTGTTTTGGCCGATTTGCTTCGTTTTGATTCAAATTATTGATAGAACTTGATTGTATACTCGTAATCATTCAATACCCTTGAAGTTTTATGGAACGAATTTGAGTATTTCCTTGAATAATCGATTGAATTGGACTATGCCTTCAAAGTGTTCGATGATATGTCTCAATGAGTAGAACTTAGAAAATTCTACACGTTTTCGTATGAATGATGGTTGAATTGATATTGTTGTGATGATTCTTGGTATTTACGAGAATTTTGTTAAGGGAAGATAATGAATTGGTGATCAAATGATTCGATTATATTGTTATGATTATGGAATCGTAATATTCTCGATGTTCTTGGTAGTTTGTTGCGATTCATTATGTTATGAGAAATATATCTGTTGAAGACATTGTTAGGACTATTGAACACCGAATTTCGGCTTGTGTTCGTATTTTTCAGAGTTGATAAGGTTTGGTTTTGTATGATCGAGATATCGTTGAACCATCGAGTTTGATTAGTTGGTCATTTCGGTTGTTGATTGTTACTGAACGTATCGTTAATTAATTATTGTATTAGGTTGTGTTTAGTGATCATTGAAGTTAACCATTGTGCTGCGGATGAGTCAGGACTGAGGAGCTTGTAGATGAAGACGGCGGGATTGATAGCGGCTTCGTCGAATTGGTATCAAGGCAAGTTATGCTTGTTCAGTTTATAATGTTTAATAAATGGTTTCGCTTTCATTTCATTTATGATTCATATAGCAATGGTATTATGGAAAATGAATTGTCGGGATGATGGTATGTATATTATTTTTGGACTAAGATAAATCATAATGTATACGATTTTAAGACGTCTAGAGGAAACGGAGATGTGAATTGAATTTGGTCTATTGCATGAGAAGTTGGATATCAAGGTTACTTATCATGTCGATATTGAACTCGAGGTGGTGGTTTGGTATTAGTTATGGACTGTACTTCATTTTGGATTTTTGGGATAAACCGTGTATTCGTTCAAGGCGGTTGGTCGTGGAAAGGTTAGCGTCTACAGCTTGAGGTAAATTAATATTGTTAGATTATGATAATCATCATGTTGCATTATTGCATGTGTGTGTTGATATTTCATGCGGTGAATGTGCACCATTATTTGTTACGTTTTGTGACGTGCTCATTCTTTGAGCCGTAATATGTGGGGCCGATGTGTTGGGGATAAAACCTCTATGGTACCCGAATGGAAATGTGTTATGGGATAAGACCTAAATGGCACCTATGTCCGGAGTATTCCTGAGTAGATGCTTCTGTGACCCTCGGCTGTTGCCTTGGGAGTTTATGTGATATTCTTTGGAGTATTCCTAAGTAGATGCTTTCGTGTCCCTTGGCTGCTGCCTTGGGAGTTTATGTGATATTCTTTGGAGTATTCCTGAGTAGATGCTTTCGTGTCCCTTGGCTGCTGCCTTGGGAGTTTAAGTGCTATTATTATATGCATTGTTGAGCATGATGTGAACTGTTGTCTGACAGAATACGACATTGTGGTCGTGTCGGTCTTTCATGATCGAGTTATTGTTGACCTCTTGGAAAATCTTCCGATCATTGTTGGATATGCGTTTCTTCGAGATTGGTTGTCATGTTGTATCATGGCATATCTAGATTCAGATACGTTCTGATCGTTCATGTGTTGGATTTTCGGGACGGGCACGTGTAGCATATGTTGGTTTCGACCTCATATTGAACCGTGCACACGAGACGTACTTCGTGAGGCTGATTAGGTACGAGAATAGACGTGTATTGATCAATACCCGTGGTTGGCTTGTACATGGACACATGTCCGCATCGAGCGTATCGTGACGTCCATCTTCAGTCTAATTGATTGGTAGTTCACAGTCTATGTATAATTGGATCTGTTCGATATTCGGGTTGTGCTTGAAATCCCGTATATATGATTTGTATATGGTTGACGATTTTATTCTCTCGTATATCTGTCGCCATTGAACCTTTATTAATCTCGTTCGTAGTTACCATATCGATGGTCAACTCATTTGATATCAATTCTTTATTAATGTCGTTGGAGTTCACCCTGTCATTGGTAATCTCGTTCGTTATTGATCCTTATTGATTCCGTTTGGGAGTTGTCTCACCATTGGTATTCTTGGTTATTAGTCCTTGATTGATCTTATTGGAGTTTACCGTGTCATCGGTATTCTCGGTTGTCGATTTCTTATTGATCTTGTTGGAGTTTACCATATCGTCGGTATTCTGGGTTATTACTTCTTCATTGATCCTTACTGTGTCGTCGGTATTCTCGGTTATTGATTCTTCACTGATCCTTACCGTGTCGTCGGTATTCTCGGTTATTGATTCTTCGATTGATCCTTACCGTGTCGTCGGCATTCTCATTTGTCAACCTCTTGTTGATCTTGTTGGAGTTTACCGTATCGTCGGTATTCTCGGTTATTGATTCTTCATTGATCTTGTTGGAGTTACCACTGTTGTTGCCCGAAATATTATCCGAAGATAGATATTGCTGGAATGGACGGACAACAAACAAGATTGCGGGAGCACGTCCGAGGGAATGAAAATACACAGGATTTGCCGGGTTTGTTAGGGCCGGGCTTGAATGCTCTCGCGAGATGTTATTAATACAAATATTCGTGGATACAAGTATTAATGTAAGAATCTAAATACAATGAGTGTAAAAGATCCTATTTATCTAACTCTTGAGCGAAGCTTTGGTGTTCTTGCTCTCTGCCGATCATCTTCCGTGTAGGAGATGCTGAGAGAGAAGAAGGAACCGAGAGATAGCTGTTGCCAAGAGTGAGAGAGCCAAGTTGTGAGTTGAACTCGTTAATAATCAGCCCTCTGTCGAAATGCAGGAAGCCTTCTATTTATAGGGGCTGAGGTGCCTTGTTTTTCGGCGGGTGATCGCCTTTCGTGCAATATAATATAGGGGCGATCGTCTTTATGTCACATAGGTTGTCTGCCTAAAGCTTGCGGCTGCTGCTGGCAGCCAGCTGTGCGGTCCAATGAGGAGCCGGACGTGTCGGAGTTCCGTCACGGGCGGTCCCACGGACACCTTTCGGCGGGTCTGTCGGTTGGTGGAAAGATGCTGACATGCTGTGGTCAACGCTCCATGTGCTGCAGCGCCTTTTCCGGATCTGCATGTGGGTCTTGCACCGAGCTTCGGCCTTTGCCGACTGGATGATCATCGGCTTCGTGTGGCATAAAGCAGTCATCGGCTGGTCGGCCACCAGGAGTCGATCGCCAACTACCGAGAGACTATCGTCTTACATGTCGATCGCTCGGCACCGGGACTTGTCCTGGGACCTTCGATCGGCAGCTAGTCGGTCACCAGGAGTCGATCGCCAAGTACCGAGAGACGATCGTCTTAGGTGTCGATCGCTCGGCACCGGGACTCGTCCTGGGACCTTCGGTCGGCAGTTCTGCCTTGGCTGCAGGGCTCTGGCTAGGTCGCCCGGTCTCTGATGTAATACCCGAGATTTCTGTTATGTAATTGGAACTTGCGATATTGTAATGATTGTACTTTTGTCTGAATACTATTCTCCGTATTTCATATTCCGATATCGCCGGGCATATAATTTCGTGTATGTGATCTAAAGGTTGAAATTCTGTGCATGTAGCGCACGCTACAGGCTAAGGGTAGCGTACGCTAACATGGGTTTTATAGCGCACGCTACCGAGTGTAATTAGCGTACGCTATGCGTGGTCAGACTGATTGAGACGTGCGGTAGGTGAGATCTGGCCGGGGGACCCCTGTCGGATCGTGTCGGATGTACCTGGACGGCTTTCGGGAAAAGCCGGGTCAACGCCTTAGCGCACGCTACAGGTATATGCGTAGCGTACGCTAAGTGCCGAGTACAGTTTAGACTGTGAGCCGTTAGCGCACGCTACGAACAGGGTGTAGCGCGCGCTAATAGCCATTTATTATAAATAGGATGACATCCTATTCGTGATTTCAGTCCTTTCTTCCCACATAACCCGAACTCTTGCACTTGAAACATAACTCCATTCGTCCTAAACACTTCGTATCAACCACTTAGTTCGAGATTGAAGATCTTATATCATTGGAGATTGGCGTTCAAGCCTTTGGTGTTGGATTGCTTCATTTTCATCCGTGTTCTTCGTTACTTTGAGGTAGGTGATTTTTCACCAATGATTAGTAACGTTCTAAGGAAGTTTGAATCATGTTTGGATAGCAAGTATTTCATTTTTATCGGTCATCGCATGTTAGAAGGATACTTTTGACGTATAGATGCTAGATATCGGATGAACCTTTGAACCACCTTATTATAAGGACTCCTCAGCATGTTTAAAACGATTTATGATCAAGTAATCGGGTAGTACCCAGTTGTTGAGTCGTATACGTTGAAATCAGGTGTTTTGAAACATAAGACGATCGGAACTTAGATTGCTTCTTGAAGATCGTATTGGATTATGATATTAAGATGACTATCCGTATATTGGTATTTCATAATCATAAATCTTCCTCAAACCTTATTAGCATGATTTGCCCGAGGATAACTTGTATTATCACGGTAGGATTCAGGAGTTCTTCACCATTCAACCCAGTTTCGGCTTGCGTATTCAGCCATGCAATGTTAGCGCACGCTAACACATGTGAGTTAACGTGCGCTATCGGGTCGATTAACGCCCGAAACGCACGTAGCGCGCGTTATGAGACCAGCCGAGTCGATCGCCAGACCGTGGCTAGCGCACGCTAGTCTTATAAGTTAGCGTACGCTATCAGCCTTTAGCGCCGCGTTACGTAGGTGGTAGCGCGCGCTAAGCAGTCTGGGCAGATTGTTTATTTTGAGCTTTTCGGCCGTAGACCGAATTGTTAGGCCATCGTTCGACTTGAGATGATTTGTATATCGTTCCTTTTGTTAAGGTCCGAGCTTGTTACGTTGATCGGAGGAGGCGGCCTTCGAGTGCGTCGAGAGCATTGAAGTGTATCGTTCTTGCCATCTTCGAGGCAAGTATCGTGATATGTTAATATCGGTATTTTTGGAGTATGCGTATGATTATGCATGTTGTTGAACATGACATTTACTTCATTGATTTGTCATGATATCCGTTATATAGTGTTTATATGTTTATGTTGATGAACATAATGATTTGGCATATGTGTATGCATGAGTTGTGTTTGTATACGTTGAACGATCTATGCTGAGGGCGCTGGATCGGATGTCCACCTCGTGTTGATCCGACGGGATCATCTTGGGATCTATGCTGAGGGCGCTGGATCATTGGACGGGTTATTTCCACCTCGTGTTGATCCGACGGGATCATCTTGGGATCTATGCTGAGGGCGCTGGATCATTGGACGGGTTATTTCCACCTCGTGTTGGTCCGACGGGATCATCTTGGGATCTATGCTGAGGGCGCTGGATCATTGGAATACCCATGCTGTATAATGAAATCTTGTGGATTTGCATTGACGGATTCCGGTAGCGGAAGTCCGTGTGGTGTATCTTGTTATGTATTACTGATGCATATTCGAATTGTTTAACATGATACTTGTACTAGCATCGTTTTGCTAACCCCTTCGGGGGTGGACATTGTTTTGATGTTCAGGTAGCCGAGGAGCGGGGAGGCGACCACAGTGCCGGCGGGACGATGAGATGGCTCGGTGATGTGATTGTTGTTATTGTTGTCGAGAGTTGTTTTTCTTGTTTCGCTAAATCGAGTACGTCTGTTTTGATAATGTCCTTTCAATATGGTTGTATAAATTAACTCTTTGATCGGTTGAATCAAATATGTCTTTAAACTTCAGTTGTACGATTGGTTTATATTTACTCACTTCTTAAAATTAGCCTTGTAAATCCTTACCTAAAGGGTTTACGGCGCTGTAATTATTCCGAATATCTCGGGGTGTTACAGAGGCGATCGCCGGTCGAGGCATATAATTCTCTACACAACAACCACATCATGGTATTCTCGTTCGTGGTTGATCCTTTGTCCATCTTGTGTGGAAATATCATGTCATTGATATTTCCGTTGTGATGCATTAATTGTTTATCATTAATGATTGTGTACATTCATATTTTGCATTGATATTCGGGACTTGCTATTGTCTCGGAACAGTTGGATTACAGGTGTGCCATGTGATATCGGTTTTATTAGGATTGGGATCCGATTGTGCGACCTAGCTGACAGAGTTAGTCTTGGCCAGATTATTCTATACTCGAGATATGTTTATGTTTGGAAATCTTGGTAGTGTTTCGGATACAGTACAGGTGATTACATTTGAATTCGTTCATTACTTAAGGACGCGGGACGTGGATTATGGTAAGAACTGATTTTATATGGATTGTGATGGATCAGTAAGGTTACATTGGAATCATTCTTACTTTGTAATTACATTGATATGTATTGTTTTTGTGATGTGATCGTTATCATTGTTGAGTATTATGGCTGACCCCGTCGTGGGCTTTATCTTTTAGGTACTCGGAGTTCGAGCTAGTTGTGGTCGTGAAGGGATGAGCTTTCCGGTGATACTGGCTATGGCGTGATTGTTCGGATTGTGTATTCTTTTCTGGTTTTTCTAATTCCGCTGCAATGTATTTAGTTATGTTTTTATCCGCTGTGTGTGTATATGTTTCTAATGGCTTTCGGTATTCTTTGAATTGTATTTTTATCCACTGCGTGTGTGTGCTTCCAAAGGACGTTTTAGCGTTTTTAAACGTTTGAAAAAATGATTTTAGCCTTGTGGGTTCCAATATGGGGCCCACGGCGCTTTAATATTTCCAGTCGGTTTTGGGGGTGTTACAGAAGATGGTATCAGAGCTTGGGTTTCGTAAAACCCGGGCGTGTGTGTTATGTGGCTCTACCAGTGCGGTAGTAGCGTGACTTTTGAAAATGATTTTCTGACTTTTGAGTCAAACCAATTTTAGAGGTTTCAAAATTTTTGAAATATTTTCAAATTGCTGTATTTTCGATGCCGGTGTGTTGTTAGTGTGTTGAGACTTTGTATGGGAGTCGTATGCTGATATCACGGAAGATCATCGACTTCACGGACCTGTAAGTATGTTCTTTTAGTTATTTCAGTTTTGATGATGATTATTTGAGTATGGTGTGATTTTGAGATATTTCGGGATTGAGATACTGATTATGACAGGTGTTGAGTTTCGAAGATGAAACTTATTTAAGTGGGTATATATGTAATATCCTAGAATTTCACTATGAATTTTTCGCATTATTTTATCTTAGTTGTACTGTACATGGTGGGACCGATACAGTATGGATAAATAATTTTGGAAACCGTGACAGTCGTGCCAGTATGTCTATCGAGGTTATTTTTATTCTAGGATATTACATGCTTGGTGTGTTTTTCGATGTCGGATATACCGTATAAGTATTTGTATGATTTCCGTACTTGGTCGACAGTTGTAATTGAGGATATCGTGCATCAGACGTACCGTATGAGAATATTTTTGGGATTTCGTATATGTGTTCAGTATGTCGTATGTTCATATTTGTTATGTCGAGACGTTGGATAGGAATTGCTGGAAATGGCTAAGTATGGATCTGTTAACGTACGTTAAGACTTTAAGATAACGTACGCTAAGTGGTACGTGTTACGTACGTTATGAGTAAGGTATTACGTACGTAACAAGAGGAATCAGATAGTTGGGCCCGGTGTCGGCAGCTTTCGGCGCGGATGTGAACAGGTGAGTCAACGGATGGAGTTACGTACGTTATACAGGGTGTTTTACATACGTAATACGAGTATAATACTGTAGCAAGTCAACGTACGTATTACGTACGCAACGGAATAAGTGTTACGTACGTTATGGGGCGGCTGGCCGAGTCGTGGCCGAGAGGACCTGTAGTGGCCGAGCATGGTCGGCAGTGACTCGCATGGATGGCCGATCACGGTCGGCAGTGACTCGTTGGGGGCTAGGACTGGCCGATTACGTACGTAAGGCTGTAGCGGGTTACGGCCGTAAGTGCCCGTTACGTACGTAAGCAGTTGCCGGTTACGTACGTAAGGCTATCGGCCAAACTGGGCAGTAGGGTAGGCCACGGCCGGCTACGTACGTAAGGACCCGCCGGTTATGTACGTAACGTGCCGGCAGGTCTCGGCCTATATAAGGCCTGGACCGATTTATCCTTGCCATTTTCGTTTTCTTCGTTCCTTCGCGATTTCTTGACAAAGATGATGGTTTTGAGTAGAATCAACTTATTACAACATGTTTTGGAAGTTGTAATCATGGATTAACATCATCCTCCACCGGATCGAAGGTAAGAACACAAGAACTTTTGGTTTTGGATGTTCTTGAGGTTTCTTGGTGTTTTGGCGATTTGCTTCGTTTTGATTCAAATTATTGATAGAACTTGATTGTATACTCGTAATCATTCAATACTCTTGAAGTTTTGTGGAGCAATTGAGTATTTCCTTGAATAATCGATTGAATTGGACTATGCCTTCAAAGTGTTCGATGAAATGTCTCAATGAGTAGAACTTGGAAAATTCTACACATTTTCGTATGAATGATGGTTGAATTGATATTGTTGTGATGATTCTTGGTATTTACGAGAATTTTGTTAAGGAAGATAATGAATTAGTGATCAAATGATTCGATTATGTTGTTATGATTATGGAATCGTAATATTCTTGATGTTCTTGGTAGTTTGTTGGGATTCATGATGTTATGAGAAGTATATATGTTGAAGACATTGTTAGGACTATTGAACACCGAATTTCGGCTTGTGTTCGTATTTTTGAGTTGATATGGTTTGGTTTCGTATGATCGAGATATCATTGAACCATCGAGTTTGATTAGTTGGTCATTTCGGTTTTGATTGTTATTGAACGTATCGTTAATTGATTATTGTATTAGGTTGTGTTTAGTGATCGTTGAAGTTAACCGTTGTGCTGCGGATGAGTCAGGACTGAGGAGCTTGTAGATGAAGACGGCGGGATTGATAGCGGCTTCGTCGAATTGGTATCAAGGCAAGTTATGCTTGTTCAGTTTATAATGTTTAATAAATGGTTTCGCTTTCATTTCATTTATGATTCATATAGCAAAGGTATTATGGAAAATGAATTGTCGGGATGATGGTATGTATATTATTTTTGGACTAAGATAAATCATAATGTATATGATTTTAAGTCGTCTAGAGGAAACGGAGATGTGAATTGAATTTGGTCTATTGCATGAGAAGTTGGATATCAAGGTTAGTTATCATGTCGATATTGAACTCGAGGTGGTGGTTTGGTATTAGTTATGGGCTGTCCTTCATTTTAGATTTTTGGGATAAACCGTGTATTCATTCGGGGCGGTTGGTCGTGGAAAGGTTAGTGTATCCAGCTTGAGGTAAATTAATATTGTTAGATTATGAGAATCATCATGTTGCATTATTGCATGTGTGTGTTGATATTTCATGTGGTGAATGTGCACCATTGTTTGTTACGTTTTGTGACGTGCTCTTTCTTTGAGCCGTAATCTGTGGGGCCGATGTGTTGGGGATAAAACCTGTATGGTACCCGAATGGAAATGTGTTAGGGGGTAAGACCTAAATGGCACCTGTGTCCGGAGTATTCCTGAGTAGATGCTTCTATGACCCTCGACTGTTGCCTTGGGAGTTTATGTGATATTGTCCGGAGTATTCCTGAGTAGATGCTTCCGTGACCCTTGGCTGCTGCCTTGGGAGTTTATGTGCTATTATTATATGCATTGTTGAGCATCTTTGTGGCTGTTATGCAGAATACGACATTGTGGTCATGTCGGTCTTTCATGATCGAGTTATTGTTGACCTATTGGAAAATCTTCCGATCCTTGTTGGATATGCGTTTCTTCGAGATTGGTTGTCATGTTGTATCATGGCATATCTGGAGTCTGATACGTTCTGATCGTTCATGTGTAGGATTTTCGGGACGGGCACGTGTAGCATATGTTGGTTTCGACCTCATATTGAACCGTGCACACGAGACCAGACGTGTATTGATCAATACCCGTGGTTGGCTTGTACATGGACACATGTCCGGATCGAGCGTATCGTGACGTCCATCTTCAGTCTTATTGATTGGTAGTTCACAGTCTATGTATAATTGGATTTGTTCGATATTCGGGTTGTCCTTGAAATCCCGTATATATGATTTGTATATGGTTGACGATTTTATTCTCTCGTGTATCTGTCGCCATTGAACCTTTATTAATCTCGTTCGTAGTTACCATATCGATGGTCAACTCATTTGATATCAGTTCTTTATTAATGTCGTTGGAGTTCACCCTGTCATTGGTAATCTCGTTCGTTATTGATCCTTATTGATTCCGTTTGGGAGTTGTCTCACCGTTGGTATTCTTGGTTATTAGTCCTTGATTGATCTTATTGGATTTTACCGTGTCGTCGGTATTCTCGGTTGTCGATTTCTTATTGATCTTGTTGGAGTTTACCATATCGTCGGTATTCTCGGTTATTAATTCTACATTGATCCTTACCGTGTCGCCGGTATTCTCGGTTATTGATTCTTCCTCGATCCTTACCATGTCGTCGGTATTCTCGGTTATTGATTCTTCGATTGATCCTTACCGTGTCGTCGGCATTCTCGGTTGTCAACCTCTTATTGATCTTGTTGGAGTTTACCGTATCGTCGGTATTCTCGGTTATTGATTCTTCATTGATCTTGTTGGAGTTACCACATCATGGTATTCTCGTTCGTGGTTGATCCTTTGTCGATCTTGTGTGGAAATATCATGTCATTGATATTTCCGTTGTGATGCATTAATTGTTTATCATTATTGATTGTGTACATTCATATTTTGCATTGATATTCGGGACATGCTATTGTCTCGCAACAGTTGGATTACAGGTGTGCCATGTGATATCGGTTTTATCAGGATTGGGATCCGATTGTGCGACCCAGCTGACAGAGTTAGTCTTGGCCAAACTATTTTATACTCGAGATATGTTTATGTTTGGAAATTTTGGTAGTGTTTCGGATACAGTACAGGTGATTACATTTGAATTCGTTCATTACTTAAGTACGCGGGACGTGGATTATGGTAAGAACTGATTTGATATGGATTGTGATGGATCAGTAAGGTTACATTGGAATCATTCTTACCTTGTAATTACATTGATATGTATTGTTTTTGTGATGTGATCGTTATCGTTGTTGAGTATTATGGCTGACCCCGTCATGGGCTTTATCTTTTAGGTACTCGGAGTTCGAGCTAGTTGCGGTCGTGAAGGGATGAGCTTTCCGGTGATACTAGCTATGGCGTGATTGTTCGGATTGTGTATTCTTTTCTGGTTTTTATAATTCCACTGCAATGTATTTAGTTATGTTTTTATCCGCTGTGTGTGTATATGTTTCTAATGGCTTTCAGTATTCTTTGAACTATGTTTTTATCCACTGCGTGTGTGTGCTTCCAAAGGACCTTTTAGCGTTTTTAAATGTTTGCAAAAATGATTTTAGCCTTGTGGGTTCCAATATGGGGCCACGGCGTTGTAATATTCCGGTCGGTTTTGGGGGTGTTACAGAAGATGGTATCAGAGCTTGGGTTTCGTAAAACCCGGGCATGTGTGTTATGTGGCTCTACCAGTGCGGTAGTAGCGTGACTTTTGAAAATTATTTTCTGACTTTTGAGTCAAACCAATTTTAGAGGTTTCAAAATTTTTGAAATATTTTCAAATTGCTGTATTTTCGATGCCAGTGTGTTGTTAGTGTGTTGAGACTTTGTATGGGAGTCGTATGCTGGTATCACGGAAGATCATCGACTTCACGGACCTGTAAGTATGTTCTTTCAGTTATTTCAGTTTTGATGATGATTATTTGAGTATGGTGTTGTGATTTTGAGATATTTCGGGATTGAGATACTGATTATGACAGGTGTTGAGTTTTGAAGACGAAACTTATTTAAGTGGGTATATATGTAATATCCTAGAATTTCACAATGAATTTTTCGCATTATTTTATCTTAGTTGTACTGTACAGAGTGGGACCGATACAGTATGGATAAATAATTTTGGAAACCGTGATAGTCATGCCAGTATGTCTATCGAGGTTATTTTGATTCTAGGATATTACATGCTTGGTGTGTTTTTCGATGTCGGATATACCGTATAAGTATTTGTATGATTTCCGTACTTGGTCGACAGTTGTAATTGAGGATATCGTGCATCAGACGTACCGTATGAGAATATTTTTGGGGTTTCGTATATGTGTTCAGTATGTCGTATGTTCATATTTGTTATGTCGAGACGTTGGATAGGAATTGCTGGAAATGGCTAAGTATGGATCTGTTAACGTACGTTAAGACTTTAAGATAACGTACGCTAAGTGGTACGTGTTACGTACGTTATGAGTAAGGTATTACGTACGTAACAAGAGGAATCAGATAGTTGGGCCCGGTGTCGGCAGCTTTCGGCGCGGATGTGAACAGGTGAGTCAACGGATGGAGTTACGTACGTTATACAGGGTGTTTTACATACGTAATACGAGTATAATACTGTAGCAAGTCAACGTACGTATTACGTACGCAACGGAATAAGTGTTACGTACGTTATGGGGCGGCTGGCCGAGTCGTGGCCGAGAGGACCTGTAGTGGCCGAGCATGGTCGGCAGTGACTCGCATGGATGGCCGATCACGGTCGGCAGTGACTCGTTGGGGGCTAGGATCGCCGATTAAATGCGTAAAGGCATGGCGGGTTACGGCCGTAAGTGCCCGTTACGTACGTAAGCAGTTGCCGGTTACGTACGTAAGGCTATCGGCCAAACTGGGCAGTAGGGTAGGCCACGGCCGGCTACGTACGTAAGGACCCGCCGGTTATGTACGTAACGTGCCGGCAGGTCTCGGCCTATATAAGGCCTGGACCGATTTATCCTTGCCATTTTTCGTTTTTCTTCGTTCCTTCCGCGATTTCTTCAGCAAAGATGATGGTTTTGAGTAGAATCAACTTATTACAACATGTTTTGGAAGTTGTAATCATGGATTAACATCATCCTCCACCCGGATCGAAGGTAAGAACACAAGAACTTTTGGTTTTTGGATGTTCTTGAGGTTTCTTGGTGTTTTGGCCGATTTGCTTCGTTTTGATTCAAATTATTGATAGAACTTGATTGTATACTCGTAATCATTCAATACTCTTGAAGTTTTGTGGAACGAATTCGAGTATTTCCTTGAATAATCGATTGAATTGGACTATGCCTTCAAAGTGTTCGATGAAATGTCTCAATGAGTAGAACTTGGAAAATTCTACACATTTTCGTATGAATGATGGTTGAATTGATATTGTTGTGATGATTCTTGGTATTTACGAGAATTTTGTTAAGGGAAGATAATGAATTAGTGATCAAATGATTCGATTATGTTGTTATGATTATGGAATCGTAATATTCTTGATGTTCTTGGTAGTTTGTTGGGATTCATGATGTTATGAGAAGTATATATGTTGAAGACATTGTTAGGACTATTGAACACCGAATTTCGGCTTGTGTTCGTATTTTTTCGAGTTGATATGGTTTGGTTTCGTATGATCGAGATATCATTGAACCATCGAGTTTGATTAGTTGGTCATTTCGGTTTTTGATTGTTATTGAACGTATCGTTAATTGATTATTGTATTAGGTTGTGTTTAGTGATCGTTGAAGTTAACCGTTGTGCTGCGGATGAGTCAGGACTGAGGAGCTTGTAGATGAAGACGGCGGGATTGATAGCGGCTTCGTCGAATTGGTATCAAGGCAAGTTATGCTTGTTCAGTTTATAATGTTTAATAAATGGTTTCGCTTTCATTTCATTTATGATTCATATAGCAAAGGTATTATGGAAAATGAATTGTCGGGATGATGGTATGTATATTATTTTTGGACTAAGATAAATCATAATGTATATGATTTTAAGACATCTAGAGGAAACGGAGATGTGAATTGAATTTGGTCTATTGCATGAGAAGTTGGATATCAAGGTTAGTTATCATGTCGATATTGAACTCGAGGTGGTGGTTTGGTATTAGTTATGGGCTGTCCTTCATTTTAGATTTTTGGGATAAACCGTGTATTCATTCGGGGCGGTTGGTCGTGGAAAGGTTAGTGTATCCAGCTTGAGGTAAATTAATATTGTTAGATTATGAGAATCATCATGTTGCATTATTGCATGTGTGTGTTGATATTTCATGCGGTGAATGTGCACCATTGTTTGTTACGTTTTGTGACGTGCTCTTTCTTTGAGCCGTAATCTGTGGGGCCGATGTGTTGGGGATAAAACCTGTATGGTACCCGAATGGAAATGTGTTAGGGGGTAAGACCTAAATGGCACCTGTGTCCGGAGTATTCCTGAGTAGATGCTTCTATGACCCTCGACTGTTGCCTTGGGAGTTTATGTGATATTGTCCGGAGTATTCCTGAGTAGATGCTTCCGTGACCCTTGGCTGCTGCCTTGGGAGTTTATGTGCTATTATTATATGCATTGTTGAGCATCTTTGTGGCTGTTGTACGAGAATACGACATTGTGGTCATGTCGGTCTTTCATGATCGAGTTATTGTTGACCTATTGGAAAATCTTCCGATCCTTGTTGGATATGCGTTTCTTCGAGATTGGTTGTCATGTTGTATCATGGCATATCTGGAGTCTGATACGTTCTGATCGTTCATGTGTAGGATTTTCGGGACGGGCACGTGTAGCATATGTTGGTTTCGACCTCATATTGAACCGTGCACACGAGACCAGACGTGTATTGATCAATACCCGTGGTTGGCTTGTACATGGACACATGTCCGGATCGAGCGTATCGTGACGTCCATCTTCAGTCTTATTGATTGGTAGTTCACAGTCTATGTATAATTGGATTTGTTCGATATTCGGGTTGTCCTTGAAATCCCGTATATATGATTTGTATATGGTTGACGATTTTATTCTCTCGTGTATCTGTCGCCATTGAACCTTTATTAATCTCGTTCGTAGTTACCATATCGATGGTCAACTCATTTGATATCAGTTCTTTATTAATGTCGTTGGAGTTCACCCTGTCATTGGTAATCTCGTTCGTTATTGATCCTTATTGATTCCGTTTGGGAGTTGTCTCACCGTTGGTATTCTTGGTTATTAGTCCTTGATTGATCTTATTGGATTTTACCGTGTCGTCGGTATTCTCGGTTGTCGATTTCTTATTGATCTTGTTGGAGTTTACCATATCGTCGGTATTCTCGGTTATTAATTCTACATTGATCCTTACCGTGTCGCCGGTATTCTCGGTTATTGATTCTTCCTCGATCCTTACCATGTCCTCGGTATTCTCGGTTATTGATTCTTCGATTGATCCTTACCGTGTCGTCGGCATTCTCGGTTGTCAACCTCTTATTGATCTTGTTGGAGTTTACCGTATCGTCGGTATTCTCGGTTATTGATTCTTCATTGATCTTGTTGGAGTTACCACATCATGGTATTCTCGTTCGTGGTTGATCCTTTGTCGATCTTGTGTGGAAATATCATGTCATTGATATTTCCGTTGTGATGCATTAATTGTTTATCATTATTGATTGTGTACATTCATATTTTGCATTGATATTCGGGACATGCTATTGTCTCGCAACAGTTGGATTACAGGTGTGCCATGTGATATCGGTTTTATCAGGATTGGGATCCGATTGTGCGACCCAGCTGACAGAGTTAGTCTTGGCCAAACTATTTTATACTCGAGATATGTTTATGTTTGGAAATTTTGGTAGTGTTTCGGATACAGTACAGGTGATTACATTTGAATTCGTTCATTACTTAAGTACGCGGGACGTGGATTATGGTAAGAACTGATTTGATATGGATTGTGATGGATCAGTAAGGTTACATTGGAATCATTCTTACCTTGTAATTACATTGATATGTATTGTTTTTGTGATGTGATCGTTATCGTTGTTGAGTATTATGGCTGACCCCGTCATGGGCTTTATCTTTTAGGTACTCGGAGTTCGAGCTAGTTGCGGTCGTGAAGGGATGAGCTTTCCGGTGATACTAGCTATGGCGTGATTGTTCGGATTGTGTATTCTTTTCTGGTTTTTATAATTCCACTGCAATGTATTTAGTTATGTTTTTATCCGTTGTGTGTGTATATGTTTCTAATGGCTTTCAGTATTCTTTGAACTATGTTTTTATCCACTGCGTGTGTGTGCTTCCAAAGGACCTTTTAGCGTTTTTAAATGTTTGCAAAAATGATTTTAGCCTTGTGGGTTCCAATATGGGGCCCACGGCGCTGTAATATTTCCGGTCGGTTTTGGGGGTGTTACAGAAGATGGTATCAGAGCTTGGGTTTCGTAAAACCCGGGCATGTGTGTTATGTGGCTCTACCAGTGCGGTAGTAGCGTGACTTTTGAAAATTATTTTCTGACTTTTGAGTCAAACCAATTTTAGAGGTTTCAAAATTTTTGAAATATTTTCAAATTGCTGTATTTTCGATGCCAGTGTGTTGTTAGTGTGTTGAGACTTTGTATGGGAGTCGTATGCTGGTATCACGGAAGATCATCGACTTCACGGACCTGTAAGTATGTTCTTTGATTATTTCGGCTTTGATGATGATTATTTGAGTATGGTGTTGTGATTTTGAGATATTTGGATTGACATACTGATTATGACAGGTGTTGAGTTTTGAAGACGAAAATTATTTAAGTGGGTATATATGTAATATCCTAGAATTTCACAATGAATTTTTCGCATTATTTTATCTTAGTTGTACTGTACAGAGTGGGACCGATACAGTATGGATAAATAATTTTGGAAACCGTGATAGTCATGCCAGTATGTCTATCGAGGTTATTTTGATTCTAGGATATTACATGCTTGGTGTGTTTTTCGATGTCGGATATACCGTATAAGTATTTGTATGATTTCCGTACTTGGTCGACAGTTGTAATTGAGGATATCGTGCATCAGACGTACCGTATGAGAATATTTTTGGGGTTTCGTATATGTGTTCAGTATGTCGTATGTTCATATTTGTTATGTCGAGACGTTGGATAGGAATTGCTGGAAATGGCTAAGTATGGATCTGTTAACGTACGTTAAGACTTTAAGATAACGTACGCTAAGTGGTACGTGTTACGTACGTTATGAGTAAGGTATTACGTACGTAACAAGAGGAATCAGATAGTTGGGCCCGGTGTCGGCAGCTTTCGGCGCGGATGTGAACAGGTGAGTCAACGGATGGAGTTACGTACGTTATACAGGGTGTTTTACATACGTAATACGAGTATAATACTGTAGCAAGTCAACGTACGTATTACGTACGCAACGGAATAAGTGTTACGTACGTTATGGGGCGGCTGGCCGAGTCGTGGCCGAGAGGACCTGTAGTGGCCGAGCATGGTCGGCAGTGACTCGCATGGATGGCCGATCACGGTCGGCAGTGACTCGTTGGGGGCTAGGACTGGCCGATTACGTACGTAAGGCTGTAGCGGGTTACGGCCGTAAGTGCCCGTTACGTACGTAAGCAGTTGCCGGTTACGTACGTAAGGCTATCGGCCAAACTGGGCAGTAGGGTAGGCCACGGCCGGCTACGTACGTAAGGACCCGCCGGTTATGTACGTAACGTGCCGGCAGGTCTCGGCCTATATAAGGCCTGGACCGATTTATCCTTGCCATTTTTCGTTTTTCTTCGTTCCTTCCGCGATTTCTTCAGCAAAGATGATGGTTTTGAGTAGAATCAACTTATTACAACATGTTTTGGAAGTTGTAATCATGGATTAACATCATCCTCCACCCGGATCGAAGGTAAGAACACAAGAACTTTTGGTTTTTGGATGTTCTTGAGGTTTCTTGGTGTTTTGGCCGATTTGCTTCGTTTTGATTCAAATTATTGATAGAACTTGATTGTATACTCGTAATCATTCAATACTCTTGAAGTTTTGTGGAACGAATTCGAGTATTTCCTTGAATAATCGATTGAATTGGACTATGCCTTCAAAGTGTTCGATGAAATGTCTCAATGAGTAGAACTTGGAAAATTCTACACATTTTCGTATGAATGATGGTTGAATTGATATTGTTGTGATGATTCTTGGTATTTACGAGAATTTTGTTAAGGGAAGATAATGAATTAGTGATCAAATGATTCGATTATGTTGTTATGATTATGGAATCGTAATATTCTTGATGTTCTTGGTAGTTTGTTGGGATTCATGATGTTATGAGAAGTATATATGTTGAAGACATTGTTAGGACTATTGAACACCGAATTTCGGCTTGTGTTCGTATTTTTCAGAGTTGATATGGTTTGGTTTCGTATGATCGAGATATCATTGAACCATCGAGTTTGATTAGTTGGTCATTTCGGTTTTTGATTGTTATTGAACGTATCGTTAATTGATTATTGTATTAGGTTGTGTTTAGTGATCGTTGAAGTTAACCGTTGTGCTGCGGATGAGTCAGGACTGAGGAGCTTGTAGATGAAGACGGCGGGATTGATAGCGGCTTCGTCGAATTGGTATCAAGGCAAGTTATGCTTGTTCAGTTTATAATGTTTAATAAATGGTTTCGCTTTCATTTCATTTATGATTCATATAGCAAAGGTATTATGGAAAATGAATTGTCGGGATGATGGTATGTATATTATTTTTGGACTAAGATAAATCATAATGTATATGATTTTAAGACGTCTAGAGGAAACGGAGATGTGAATTGAATTTGGTCTATTGCATGAGAAGTTGGATATCAAGGTTAGTTATCATGTCGATATTGAACTCGAGGTGGTGGTTTGGTATTAGTTATGGGCTGTCCTTCATTTTAGATTTTTGGGATAAACCGTGTATTCATTCGGGGCGGTTGGTCGTGGAAAGGTTAGTGTATCCAGCTTGAGGTAAATTAATATTGTTAGATTATGAGAATCATCATGTTGCATTATTGCATGTGTGTGTTGATATTTCATGCGGTGAATGTGCACCATTGTTTGTTACGTTTTGTGACGTGCTCTTTCTTTGAGCCGTAATCTGTGGGGCCGATGTGTTGGGGATAAAACCTGTATGGTACCCGAATGGAAATGTGTTAGGGGGTAAGACCTAAATGGTACCTGTGTCCGGAGTATTCCTGAGTAGATGCTTCTATGACCCTCGACTGTTGCCTTGGGAGTTTATGTGATATTGTCCGGAGTATTCCTGAGTAGATGCTTCCGTGACCCTTGGCTGCTGCCTTGGGAGTTTATGTGCTATTATTATATGCATTGTTGAGCATGCTGTGAACTGTTGTCTGACAGAATACGACATTGTGGTCATGTCGGTCTTTCATGATCGAGTTATTGTTGACCTATTGGAAAATCTTCCGATCCTTGTTGGATATGCGTTTCTTCGAGATTGGTTGTCATGTTGTATCATGGCATATCTTGAGTCTGATACGTTCTGATCGTTCATGTGTAGGATTTTCGGGACGGGCACGTGTAGCATATGTTGGTTTCGACCTCATATTGAACCGTGCACACGAGACCAGACGTGTATTGATCAATACCCGTGGTTGGCTTGTACATGGACACATGTCCGGATCGAGCGTATCGTGACGTCCATCTTCAGTCTTATTGATTGGTAGTTCACAGTCTATGTATAATTGGATTTGTTCGATATTCGGGTTGTCCTTGAAATCCCGTATATATGATTTGTATATGGTTGACGATTTTATTCTCTCGTGTATCTGTCGCCATTGAACCTTTATTAATCTCGTTCGTAGTTACCATATCGATGGTCAACTCATTTGATATCAGTTCTTTATTAATGTCGTTGGAGTTCACCCTGTCATTGGTAATCTCGTTCGTTATTGATCCTTATTGATTCCGTTTGGGAGTTGTCTCACCGTTGGTATTCTTGGTTATTAGTCCTTGATTGATCTTATTGGATTTTACCGTGTCGTCGGTATTCTCGGTTGTCGATTTCTTATTGATCTTGTTGGAGTTTACCATATCGTCGGTATTCTCGGTTATTAATTTTACATTGATCCTTACCGTGTCGCCGGTATTCTCGGTTATTGATTCTTCCTCGATCCTTACCATGTCGTCGGTATTCTCGGTTATTGATTCTTCGATTGATCCTTACCGTGTCGTCGGCATTCTCGGTTGTCAACCTCTTATTGATCTTGTTGGAGTTTACCGTATCGTCGGTATTCTCGGTTATTGATTCTTCATTGATCTTGTTGGAGTTACCACATCATGGTATTCTCGTTCGTGGTTGATCCTTTGTCGATCTTGTGTGGAAATATCATGTCATTGATATTTCCGTTGTGATACATTAATTGTTTATCATTATTGATTGTGTACATTTATATTTTGCATTGATATTCGGGACTTGCTATTGTCTCGGAACAGTTGGATTACAGGTGTGCCCTGTGATATCGGTTTTATCAGGATTGGGATCCGATTGTGCGACCCAGCTGACAAAGTTAGTCTTAGCCAAATTATTTTATACTCGAAATATGTTTATGTTTGGAAATTTTGGTAGTGTTTCGGATACAGTACAGGTGATTACATTTGAATTCGTTCATTACTTAAGTACGCGGGACGTGGATTATGGTAAGAACTGATTTGATATGGATTGTGATGGATCAGTAAGGTTACATTGGAATCATTCTTACCTTGTAATTACATTGATATGTATTGTTTTTGTGATGTGATCGTTATCATTGTTGAGTATTATGGCTGACCCCGTCATGGGCTTTATCTTTTAGGTACTCGGAGTTCGAGCTAGTTGCGGTCGTGAAGGGATGAGCTTTCCGGTGATACTAGCTATGGCGTGATTGTTCGGATTGTGTATTCTTTTCTGGTTTTTCTAATTCCACTGCAATGTATTTAGTTATGTTTTTATCCGTTGTGTGTGTATATGTTTCTAATGGCTTTCAGTATTCTTTGAACTATGTTTTTATCCACTGCGTGTGTGTGCTTCCAAAGGACCTTTTAGCGTTTTTAAATGTTTGCAAAACTGATTTTAGCCTTGTGGGTTCCAATATGGGGCCCACGGCGCTGTAATATTTCCGGTCGGTTTTGGGGGTGTTACAGAAGATGGTATCAGAGCTTGGGTTTCGTAAAACCCGGGCATGTGTGTTATGTGGCTCTACCAGTGCGGTAGTAGCGTGACTTTTGAAAATTATTTTCTGACTTTTGAGTCAAACCAATTTTAGAGGTTTCAAAATTTTTGAAATATTTTCAAATTGCTGTATTTTCGATGCCAGTGTGTTGTTAGTGTGTTGAGACTTTGTATGGGAGTCGTATGCTGGTATCACGGAAGATCATCGACTTCACGGACCTGTAAGTATGTTCTTTCAGTTATTTCAGTTTTGATGATGATTATTTGAGTATGGTGTTGTGATTTTGAGATATTTCGGGATTGAGATACTGATTATGACAGGTGTTGAGTTTTGAAGACGAAACTTATTTAAGTGGGTATATATGTAATATCCTAGAATTTCACAATGAATTTTTCGCATTATTTTATCTTAGTTGTACTGTACAGAGTGGGACCGATAGAGTATGGATAAATAATTTTGGAAACCGTGATAGTCATGCCAGTATGTCTATCGAGGTTATTTTGATTCTAGGATATTACATGCTTGGTGTGTTTTTCGATGTCGGATATACCGTATAAGTATTTGTATGATTTCCGTACTTGGTCGACAGTTGTAATTGAGGATATCGTGCATCAGACGTACCGTATGAGAATATTTTTGGGATTTCGTATATGTGTTCAGTATGTCGTATGTTCATATTTGTTATGTCGAGACGTTGGATAGGAATTGATGGAAATGGCTAAGTATGGATCTGTTAACGTACGTTAAGACTTTGAGATAATGTACGCTAAGTGGTACGTGTTACGTACGTTATGAGTAAGGTATTACGTATGTAACAAGAGGAATCAGACAGTTGGGCCGGGTGTCGGCAGCTTTCGGCGGTGATGTGGACAGGTGAGTCAACGGATGGAGTTACGTACGTTATACAGGGTGTATTACGTACGTAATACGAGTATAATACTGTAGCAAGTCAACGTACGTATTACGTACGCAACGAAATAAGTGTTACGTACGTTATGCGGCGGCTGGCCGAGTCGTGGCCGAGAGGACCTGTAGTGGCCGAGCATGGTCGGCAGTGACTCGTATGGATGGCCGATCACGGTCGACAGTGACTCGTTGGGGGCTAGGACTGGCCGATTACGTACGTAAGGCTGTGGCGGGTTACGGCCGTAAGTGCCCGTTACGTACGTAAGGACCCGCCGGTTACATACGTAACGTGCCGGCAGGTCTCGGCCTATATAAGGCCTGGACCGATTCATCCTTGCCATTTTTCGTTTTTCTTCGTTCCTTCCGCGATTTCTTCAGCAAAGATGATGGTTTTGAGTAGAATCAACTTATTACAACATGTTTTGGAAGTTGTAATCATGGATTAACATCATCCTCCACACGGATCGAAGGTAAGAACACATGAACTTTTGGTTTCTGGATGTTCTTGAGGTTTCTTGGTGTTTTGGCCGATTTGCTTCGTTTTGATTCAGATTATTGATAGAACTTGATTGTATACTCGTAATCATTCAATACTCTTGAAGTTTTGTGGAATGAATTCGAGGATTTCCTTGAATAATCGATTGAATTGGACTATGCCTTCAAAGTGTTCGATGAAATGTCTCAATGAGTAGAACTTGGAAAATTCTACATGTTTTCGTATGAATGATGGTTGAATTGATATTGTTGTGATGATTCTTGGTATTTACGAGAATTTTGTTAAGGGAAGATAATGAATTAGTGATCAAATGATTCAATTATGTTGTTATGATTATGGAATCGTAATATTCTTGATGTTCTTGGTAGTTTGTTGGGATTCATGATGTTATGAGAAGTATATATGTTGAAGACATTGTTAGGACTATTGAACACCGAATTTCGGCTTGTGTTCGTATTTTTCAGAGTTGATATGGTTTGGTTTCGTATGATCGAGATATCGTTGAACCATCGAGTTTGATTAGTTGGTCATTTCGGTTGTTGATTGTTATTGAACGTATCGTTAATTGATTATTGTATTAGGTTGTGTTTAGTGATTGTTTAAGTTAACCGTTGTGCTGCGGATGAGTCGGGACTGAGGAGCTTGTAGATGAAGACGGCGGGATTGATAGCGGCTTCATCGAATTGGTATCAAGGCAAGTTATGCTTGTTCAGTTTATAATGTTTAATAAATGGTTTCGTTTTCATTTCATTTATGATTTATATAGCAATGGTATTATGGAAAATGAATTGTCGGGATGATGGTATGTATATTATTTTTGGACTAAGATAAATCATAATGTATATGATTTTAAGACGCCTAGAGGAAACGGAGATGTGAATTGAATTTGGTCTATTGCATGAGAAGTTGGATATCAAGGTTAGTTATCATGTCGATATTGAACTCGAGGTGGTGGTTTTGGTATTAGTTATGGACTGTCCTTCATTTTAGATTTTTGGGATAAACCGTGTATTCGTTCGGGGCGGTTGGTCGTGGAAAGGTTAGCGTATCCAGCTTGAGGTAAATTAATATTGTTAGATTATGAGAATCATCATGTTGCATTATTGCATGTGTGTGTTGATATTTCATGCGGTGAATGTGCACCATTGTTTGTTACGTTTTGTGACGTGCTCTTTCTTTGAGCCGTAATCTGTGGGGCCGATGTGTTGGGGATAAAACCTGTATGGTACCCGAATGGAAATGTGTTAGGGGATAAGACCTAAATGGCACCTGTGTCCGGAGTATTCCTGAGTAGATGCTTCCGTGACCCTCGACTGTTGCCTTGGGAGTTTATGTGATATTGTCCGGAGTATTCTTGAGTAGATGCTTCCGTGACCCTTGGCTGCTGCTTTGGGAGTTTATGTGCTATTATTATATGCATTGTTGAGCATGCTGTGAACTGTTGTCTGACAGAATACGACATTGTGGTCGTGTCGGTCTTTCATGATCGAGTTATTGTTGACCTCTTGGAAAATCTTCCGATCCTTGTTGGATATGGGTTTCTCCGAGATTGGTTGTCATGTTGTATCATGGCATATCTGGAGTCAGATACGTTCTGATCGTTCATGTGTAGGATTTTCGGGACGGGCACGTGTAGCATATGTTGGTTTCGACCTCATATTGAACTGTGCACACGAGACCAGACGTGTATTGATCAATACCCGTGGTTGGCTTGTACACGGACACATGTCCGGATCGAGCGTATCGTGACGTCCATCTTGAGTCTTATTGATTGGTCGTTCACAGTCTATGTACAATTGGATCTGTTCGATATTCAGGTTTTCTTTGAAATCCCGTATATATGATTTGTATATGGTTGACGATTTTATTCTCTCGTGTATCTATCGCCATTGAACCTTTATTAATCTCATTCGTAGTTACCATATCGATGGTCAACTCATTTGATATCAATTCTTTATTAATGTCATTGGAGTTCACCTTGTCATTGGTAATCTCGTTCGTTACTGATCCTTATTGATTCCGTTTGGGAGTTGTCTCACCGTTGGTATTCTTGGTTATTAGTCCTTGATTGATCTTATTGGAGTTTACCGCGTCGTCGGTATTCTCGGTTGTCAATTTCTTATTGATCTTGTTGGAGTTTACCATATCATCAGTATTCTCGGTTATTAATTCTTCATTGATCCTTACTGTGTCGTCGGTATTCTCGGTTATTGATTCTTCACTGATCCTTACCGTGTCGTCGGTATTCTCGGTTATTGATTCTTCGATTGATCCTTACCATGTCGTCGGCATTCTCATTTGTCAACCTCTTGTTGATCTTGTTGGAGTTTACCATATCGTCGGTATTCTCGGTTATTGATTCTTCATTGATCTTGTTGGAGTTACCACTGTTGTTGCCCGAAATATTATCCGAAGATAGATATTGCTGGAATGGACGGACAACAAACAAGGTTGCGGGAGCACGTCCGAGGGAATGAAAATACACAGGATTTGCCGGGTTTGTCAGGGCCGGGCTTGAATGCTCTCGCGAGATGTTATTAATACAAATATTCGTGGATACAAGTATTAATGTAAGAATCTAAATACAATGAGTGTAAAAGATCCTATTTATCTAACTCTTGAGCGAAGCTTTGGTGTTCTTGCTCTCTGCCGATCATCTTCCGTGTAGGAGATGCTGAGAGAGAAGAAGGAACCGAGAGATAGCTGTTGCCAAGAGTGAGAGAGCCAAGTTGTGAGTTGAACTCGTTAATAAGCAGCCCTCTGTCGAAATGCAGGAAGCCTTCTATTTATAGGGGCTGAGGTGCCTTGTTTTTCGGCGGGTGATCGCCTTTCGTGCAATATAATATAGGGGCGATCGTCTTTATGTCACATGGGCTGTCTGCCTAAAGCTTGCGGCTGCTGCTGGCAGCCAACTGTGCGTTCCAATGAGGAGCCAGCACGTGTCCGGAGTTGCTGTCACGGGCGGTCCCACGGACACCTTTCGGCGGGTCTGTCGGTTGGTGGAAAGATGCTGACATGCTGTGGTCAACGCTCCATGTGCTGCAACGCCTTTTCCGGATCTGCATGTGGGTCTTGCCCCGAGCTTCGGCCTTTGCCGACTGGAAGATCATCGGCTTCGTGTGGCATAAAGCGGTCATCGGCTGGTCGGCCACCAGGAGTCGATCGCCAACTACCGAGAGACTATCGTCTTACATGTCGATCGCTCGGCACCGGGACTTGTCCTGGGACCTTCGATCGGCAGCTAGTCGGTCACCAGGAGTCGATCGCCAAGTACCGAGAGACTATCGTCTTAGATGTCGATCGCTCGGCACCGGGACTTATCCTGGGACCATGGTTCTAAAAAACGCTAGGCGCTAGGCATTCGGATTGCTAACGCCTAGCGCCCAGAGCATTACTCGGGGATTAATCGGGGAGTAATCGGATTAGGCGGATTTATCTTTTTATTATTATTTTAATCATTTTTATATATAAAAAATTATATATATGTAAAATAATAAAAAATAATTAAAATTTAACAATTAAAACAGATATATAACAATTACGTATTAAATTTAAAATATTAATATAGATATAAGGGAGTCCATAATATCCATACTATCTTAGTTTATGAATTTATAGTACTATTAGAACAAAAAAAGAGTATAACAGCCTAGGCATCCGCCTAGTCACCCACGTAACTAGGAATTTGAAGCATTGATATAGGTATAAAGTAGTCCATTGTATCCACAATATCTTATCTTGCCTTCATAGGCCCCCACCCAGCCACCCTAGATGATCGATTAATCACCCAAACGACCAGTACAAGCGCCTAGGCCATAATCGGAACGGTAGAGGACCTTCTAGGGATTAATCGGAGGATTAATCGGTCTAGGCGGGGATTTTTAGAACACTGCCTGGGACCTTCGATCGGCAGCTAGTCGGTCACCAGGAGTCGATCGCCAAGTACCGAGAGACGATCGTCTTAGGTGTCGATCGCTCGGCACCGGGACTCGTCCTGGAACCTTCGGTCAGCAGTTCTGCCTTGGCTGCAGGGCTCTGGCTAGGTCGCCCGGTCTCTGAGGCGATCGCCGGTCGATGCGTATAATTCTCGACACAACAACCACATCATGGTATTCTCGTTCGTGGTTGATCCTTTGTCCATCTTGTGTGGAAATATCATGTCATTGATATTTCCGTTGTGATGCATTAATTGTTTATCATTATTGATTGTGTACATTCATATTTTGCATTGATATTCGGGACTTGCTATTGTCTCGGAACAGTTGGATTACAGGTGTGCCATGTGATATCGGTTTTATCAGGATTGGGATCCGATTGTGCGACCTAGCTGACAGAGTTAGTCTTGACCAGATTATTCTATACTCGAGATATGTTTATGTTTGGAAATCTTGGTAGTGTTTCGGATACAGTACAGGTGATTACATTTGAATTCGTTCATTACTTAAGGATGTGGGACGTGGATTATGGTAAGAACTGATTTGATATGGATTGTGATGGATCAGTAAGGTTACATTGGAATTATTCTTACCTTGTAATTACATTGCTATATATTTTTTTGTGATGTGATCGTTATCATTGTTGAGCATTATGGCTGACCCCGTCGTGGGCTTTATCTTTTAGGTAGTCGGAGTTCGAGCTAGTAGCGGCCGTGAAGGGATGAGCTTTCCGGTGATACTGGCTATGGCGTGATTGTTCGGATTGTGTATTCTTTTCTGGTTTTTCTAATTCCGCTACAATGTATTTAATTATGTTTTTTTCCGTTGTGTGTGTATATGTTTCTAATGGCTTTCGGTATTCTTTGAACTGTGTTTTTATCCACTGCGTGTGTGTGTGCTTCCAAAGGACCTTTTGGCGTTTTTAAACATTTGCGAAAATGATTTTACCCTTGTGGGTTCCAATATGGGTCCCACGGCGCTGTAATATTCCCGGTCGGTTTTGGGGGTGTTACAGTACCCCCAAGAGTATTGTATCAGATCGTGACGGGCGATTCGTGTCTCACTTCTGCAAAGCAGTTCATCGTGCGATGGGTACGCAGTTGAACTTCATTACGGCATTTCATTCGTAGACTGATGGTCAGTCTAAAAGGACTATCCAAACTCTAGAGGATATGTTGAGGGCGTGCGCTCTTGATTGGAAGGACGATTGGGAAGCCCAACTGCCTTTGGTGGAATTCACTTACAATAATAGTTGGCATGCTTCAATTAAGATGGCACCTTATGAAGCATTGTATGGCCATCGTTGTAGGTCTCTTTTGTGTTGGGACGACCTGTCTGAATCTCTGGGTGCGGAACCTGATATGTTGTTAGCAGCCCGTTAGAAGATTGTCCTGATTAGGAGTCATTTGGTAATGGCTCAAAGCCGACATAAGTCTTACACAGACAACCGTCGACGACCGCTTGAGTTTGAGGCTGGCGACCATGTGCTAACGAAGGTGTCCCCTACTTGAGGTGTTTTTAATTTTGGGAAGAGAGTCAAGCTGAGTCCGAGGTATATCGGGTCGTTTGAGGTTTTGGAACGAGTAGGCGATCTGGCCTATCGTCTGGCATTGCCACCAGCTCTGAGTTGGATTCATAACGTGTTTCATGTCTCCCAGTTGAGGAAATATGTTGCTCATCCGAGTCATATACTTCAGTTCGATAAGATCGACATAGCAGAGGATCATTCGTACGAAGAGCTTCCCGTACAGATACTTGAGAGGAGGATCAAACATTTGTGGAACAAGACGATTCACCTACTGAAGGTTCAGTGGTCACGACACGTAGTCGAGGAGGCTACGTGGGAGACGGAGAGCAGCATGCGAAAGAGGTATCGCGAGTTGTTTACCCCTTAGTTTCGAGGACGAAACTCCTTTTAAGGGGGGAGTTTGTAATATCCGACAGTAATTTCTCATCTACTATTGTATAATTCGGATAATTTGAGTATCATTGTAATCATGTTACATTCAGTTAATGTTTATTGATGTCGGGATATATCAGAATAGACTTGATTATGACTATCATTTGCATTGTGGTTGATTTCTTGACGTTGTATAAATTGTTACATTTTTGGGCTAGAATTTCTGTGTTTAACGTACGCTAAGGCTTTAACCTAACATACGCTATTTCGTTAGCTTTACGTACATAATTGAATGTTGGTTACATACGTAATGCTTGGAATCTTATCTGATCTCACTTTCCGCATGGGGGGTCGGACATGATCCGGATAAATGGCCTTTTCGAGGTAGCCAGGTTGACATACATTACGTACGTAATGCTGTGGCCCATAACGTACGTAATGATGTTGGTGTTTTGAGGCAGTAGCCTCTGGAGGCAGATTACGTACATAACATTTTCGGTGTAGAATATGTAAAGGGGTTAACGTATGTTATCCTCATGCGATAACGTATGTAACGAGCTGTGCACATTATAAAAGGACAGCTTGTGTCTTTCATTTGCACATCCAAACACCAGTTTTTCTCTCAAACAATCATCCCCCTGCCTCCCTAGAACGACTTTACTCCCTTCCAACTTGTGTTTGAGCCTTGCATCTTGGATTGGAACTTGTTGATTGGAAGTTTAGAGTTGTTCTTGAAGCTTGGAGTGTGTTCTTGTGGTTTTGGTGATTTGTTCTTCGTTTCTGAAGGTATCTTGTGCGATGCTACTCTATATTTTTGTAGTATTAATGTTAGTGATATGGTATACTACACCCAATGTTGAATTAATCAAGTAAAACATGTTTGTAGTTAAGCTTTTTAACACTTATTGATGAATATGGAAATTAAGGGTTTGGAATGAAGATATTCTTGATGTTTTAATGGTAATGATCATGTTTTTAAGAATCGTACTCTTCTTGCTCGACTATTAACATCATTAGGGCAATAATAATCATTAGCTTCTTCGTAGTTAAGTTAAATTGATGGAATTCTTGTCATAAAATGTATTAGAACACCTTGATGAATATTAGAATCTTAGAGTGATGTTCTTGAACCTAAGCTAGGTGAATTCATACATGATTATAGTTGATTCTCCAAGTTAGCAAGGGGTTGTAAGGATGTTTTTAATATGAGATAATCTTCATGATTATGATATGGTCTTATAACTAAATGAATTTAGTATAACCTTATTGTAGCTTAGTATATTCAATCTAAATTTGATGTAGTGATGAAACAAGGTCGTTTAGATTATCATTTTCAAACATTAGTGATGTTCTTGGAATGTTTAAACGATATAAGATGATATTAACGAACTTAAATGATTGTTTAACATGTTCTTGATAAATTCTTATTCATAAGAATCATGTGAGTATTTGAGAATATCTTGTAAACCTATCATAAGAATGAATTGAGGTAAAGAGAGTTCTTGGACTAGAATTTTGAATTCTTCAGATAGTTGAACTATTCAAATTGAATTTAGTGTGTCGTCTCAATGAATTCGATATCGATGATTATATGGATGTGTTATTAAGTGAAACGTATTTCATTCAAGGTCGATTGTTCGAGTAACTGATATTAGTCGAGGACCGTCCGTTCGTTTGATAAGGGATGATTATTCTCGTCACCGTATTGAGGCAAGTTATCTTGCTTGGTTATAATGACGGTTGAATTCTTGTGATGGTTATATGTTTCGTGTATTTGAAACACTTTTGAATCTGTGATTCGTAGTTCGATGTTGTTCTTGATGATGTTCCGTTTTTCACCATTGGATTGCATTCCCAAGTTTGTCACTTTTGAATCATTTATCTCGTTGATCCTTATTGTCACTTCGGTGAGTTCCTTGATCCTTAATCGGATATGTGATTTATTGAATTTGTTTGACATATCTGGAATCATATTTATGTGCCGATTGGTTATTGTGTAGGATTTTTAGCCAGGCACATATATAGTCATATGTGGATGTTTCTGTATTGGACTATGCACACGAGACGTGGTTCGTGAGGCTAATTAGGTACATTTCACACGTATATTCTGGATTCCGTATACGGGGTGGACATGTGCACGGACACATTTCCGGATCGAGCATATTATGATGTCTATCTTGAGCCATATTATTTGATCAATCAAATTCCATGTATGATTGGATATGTTCGACGGTTTGTGACTGATTGTTCATACGCCCAAGGGGTATGTTCAATAGTCGGGATGTTTTCTTTGAGATCTAATATATGTGAAGTTTATAATGTTTAAAGAATCATTTATCATGTATATCTGACCCTGTGGTTTAGGCGAAATACTTGTGTTGTATTTTAGGTCGAGGTAAAGACAAGGCACGGGAAGAACATGGTGACGGCGAAGGGTTTGAAGGATACTAGTTCGGGGGGCCCAAGTCTTTTGTTGTCCGGTTATATTCAAACTGTGTAATGTTACTTTTTTCGCTTCATTTAAACTATTGTCCGATTGTATTGTTATTTGAAGTATATTCCATCTCCATATGGTTTGTACTTGTATTTTGGATCCTGTGTATGTTAAGGTCGTTGGCCATACTATATATAAACTCCTAATCGGAGTAATGACTATTTATTGTGGTTCGGTATCACAAGGTAATGCATATTTAATCTGTATTTTGGTATCGCCTGGTGGGTCCCAGTGTGCGTTCCACGGCACTGCAATAGCGCCTTTTGGGGTGTTATAAATTAAATCATGGAAATTGTCATACTTATTATGTTCAAATGATTTTCTCGATCTTAAGTAGACTGATTGAATCAAATGACTCTTCATTTGAGCATCGCCATGTATTTACTTCAGTCCTACTTATCGAGGGTCCAAGTAGATATCTCTCTCCCTAAGGAGAGGGACAAATCCCCATCTTGATTATTCATTGTCCTCTACATGAGTCTGACTAATCCCGATCCCTAACCTTTATGATCACCATGCTTCAAATGACGTTGGATTACGTCAAGGCATAACAGCTATCACGTTGGACTCTATGATAATCTCAAGTCCAAGGATTTATGGACATACTATTATTTTGATATTCACTTATGTATTTCCATATTTTGATCTCAACACGGGTCTGTCCTGTATTGTGTTCTCCAACCAATACCCATAAATTTGATCCGTACCATACGCATAATCATCCCATGATTATCAATCAAACTTATAGTAGCATTTTAATCACTTGAGTCTCCACTCCACGTGATTGGACCAGGGACACATGAATAATCTTATTATTCATGAATAATTATTATTCGATTATTATAGTATTAAAACATGCACACATTATAATAATCAACGAGAAATAGATGATATCGAATAACTTTATTTAAATGTGACAATTACAAATCTAGGCACATCGAATATCCTAGGGCACTATTCCCAACAATCTCATACTTGCACTATGACCATTCATTCATGACTTCTAGTCCTATCGATCTAGCACGTTCTTCATGCTTTCCTTATGAGAGAGGCTTGGTAAGTGGATCAGCAACATTCTCTTCTATTTCTACTTTTCATATTGTAATATCTCCTCGCGTGACGATCTCTCTGACTAGGTGATATTTTCTGAGTATATTTTTGGAATTATGATGGGACCTAGGCTCCTTAGCTTGTGCAATAGCACCATTATTGTCACAATAAAGGCTTATGGGACCCTGGATGGTCACTACCACTTCTAGTTCAGTAACGAACTTCTTGATCCATACGGATTCCTTAGCTGCATCTGATGCTGCCAGGTACTCAACTTCTATTACAGAACCAGAAACCGTACATTTCTTGGAACTCTTCCAACTCACATCACCTCCATTCAATACAAACACTTAACCAGTTTGCGGTTTAAAATCTTCTTTATCGGTTTCAAAACTTGCATCGGTGTAATGATTTACAGCCAGCTCGTTTCCCACACCTCTATAAATTAGGAACGCATCCTTAGTTCTTTTTAAGTACTTTAGGATGGTTTTCACCGCTGTCCAGTGAATTTCACCTGGATATGATTGGTATCGACTTGTCATACTAAGGGCAAACGATACATCTAGTCGAGTACAAATTATGGCATACATGATCGATCCAATGACCAAAGCATATGGAATTCTTCTCATACGGGCTCACTCATCAGGACTCGAAGAAATCTGAGTCGTACCTAGATGAATGCCATATGACATTGGCAAGAGTCATCTCTTCGAGTCTGTCATAATGAACCTCTTCAATATTTTGTTAATGTAGTTACTCTGACTCAGACCAATCATTTTCTTTGATCTATCTCTATAGATTTTTATCCCAAGAATGTAAGTAGCTTCTCCTAAGTCTTTCATAGAGAAACAACTTCCCAACCATGCCTTGACTGTCTTCAAGGTCGGTATGTCATTTCCAATGAGTAATATGTCATCTACATATAAGACTAAGAAAATAACTATGCTCCCACTAACCTTCTTGTACACGCATGGTTCATCTTCATTTTGAATAAGCCCAAACTGCTTGACAGTTTCATCAAAACAAAGATTCCAGCTCCGAGTAGCTTGCTTCAACCCATAAATGGATCTTTGAATATTGCAAACCTTTTAAGATTTTTTTTGGATGAACAAAACCCTCAGGTTGTGTCATGTACACATCCTCGAGTAAGTTTCCATTAAAAATGTGGTTTTGACATCCATTTGCCATATCTCATAATCATAGTATGCGACAATAGAAAATAAAATTCTAATTGATTTAAGCATGGCTACTGTCAAAAATATCTCATCATAGTCAACACCATGAGTCTGTCTATAACTTTTGCCACTAGTCTAGCTTTATAGGCTTGCAGATTATCGTTCATGTCTTTCTTCTTTTTGAAGAGCCATTTGCACCCAATGGTTTTAACACCCTCGTGTGGACTGCATCTCTTACTTCATGGCCTCTAGCCATTCCTCGGACTTTAGTCCTGAAGCAGCTTCTGTATAGGTACTAGGCTTATCATCTATAAGCGATGTGTCATCATCCTCTGTTATGAGATACCCATATCTCTCAGGTTCATGTCGCACCCTATCAGATCTACGAGGAATTTGTGTACCTTAAATTAGCTCCTCAACTAATTGTTGAGCCTGTTCAGTTTCCATCGGTGAAGCAATGTCTTCTTGTGGTCACGAGTTTCCTCGAGAATTACTTTTCTCCCACTGTCTCTTTTGGGAATAAATTCCCTTTCTAAGAGGACAGCAATTCGAGCAACAAACGCTTTGCTCTTACGAACGCTTCGCAACCCCAGATCTTTAGAAAAGACAAGTTTGGTCTCTTACCAGTCCATTTCTCAAATGGTGTCTTTTCAACTGCTTTAGGTAGAACGCGGTTAAGGGTGAATGCTGTTGTTTCCAAGGCATACCCCCGAAATGATAATAGAATCTCCATTCGACTCATCATGGATCGAACATATCTAATAAAGTTTGATTCTTCCTCTAGGACACTCCGTTACGTTGAGGTGTTCCAGGAGGAGTAAGTTGTGCCACAATTCCATAACTCCTAAGATGATCATCGAATTCTTGGCTCAAATATTCGCCACCTCAATCCAATTGAATGGCTTTAACTGTCTTGCCAATTTGATTATGTATTTCACTCTGGAATATTTTTTGTAGCACCCGGTTGTGAATTAATTGATTATCATTCAGTAATTTTCACTCAGAATTTTTTCACTCAGTAATAACCATTCATCACTCATGTTCATTAAGTTGTGACCATCGTTCAGCGTACTTTGGAATCTTGTATCATTTATCATTTGTCATTCATCACTGTTTGAGATTGAGATGGGAATTTTGTCATCATCATCATCATTTTTGGTAGCCCGTGTGAGGTAGCGCACGCTAGGTACTCTTGTTAGCGCGCGCTAACTGAGTATTGGTAGCGCACGCTATCCCTCAATATTAGCGCACGCTAGCGCTAGAGAGGCAGACAATCCAGAAGGTACTGGGCTGAATTAGAAAATTCATAGCGCACGCCACGAGTGGTAAGTAGCATACGCTAACTGTCCTGGTAACACATGCTAAGGCATCAGAATAGCACAAGCTAACGCGACCAAGGCAGAGGACAGTAGGTTCTGGACTCCAGGTTGTGGGTATCGAACATCAGTTAGCGCACGCTAACATTTTGGGTTAACGCACGCTATTGGAAGGCATTAGCATACGCTACCAAGTTCGTAGCGCACGATAACGAAGCAGTCAGAGGTCACTGGACTGCCTAGTAACCCGCTAGCACACGCTAAATATCAGGACATAGCGGACGCTAAACTGGGATCAGTATAAATTGGACAGTTCAGTCAGTTTCGTCGTTTTCACTTCTCTCTTCCTCCTCCTATCGGTTTTGGGTGATTTTGGACTTTTGGTGGAAGGGTTCTTCGATCTGGAATCACCTATCGTCATTTTCAAGCTTGTAAGTCGGATTAATCATCATTCAATCCTTTCCAACAAACCAAATCAAGGTAAACATCTCTTGGATCTAGAATTTCGGAATTTGAGTGTTTTACTTCCAATCTCTTCAAGTTAGCTTGATATTATGTTGGAATATGTTAGATATGGATTATCTACCTTGGATACATGTACTTCTACGGATTCATTGATGTAATTTTCAGAATTTTTGAACATTTGGGGTTTTGTTCAAGAACACCTTGGGTGTTGACTTTGGAAGTTTGGGGGTTTCAACTAGAAGTTGTCGTAATCTCGAATGGAGTATTTCTATTGGATTATTGATGGTATTAATGATGTTTTGTTGGATTGAATCACTCGTCGGAGGTTGGTTTTCGGTATAATTGGGATTAGTTGTAAACAATGGGAGATTGTTTACAGCATGTTTGTTTTAATGCCCCAATGAATTTTGGGTAGTGTTGTATAGACTTTTGAGTTGGTCGTGATCATGCTTGATTCGTATATTAAGCAAATTGTTGGTACTTGTGTTATTCAAGGTTGTTCGAGCGGCCGATATTTCCATTAAGGACGTTGATCATGAAAGGACTTTCTCTCCGCCAGTTTGAGGTAAGTTTTATACTTGTACTAGTCAATGAGAATAATGTTATCACATATGTGTATGAATGTTTTGTATCATTCCGAGACTTAGTATCTTCATGAATTCATTGATATTAGGGGATCATTCGATACGATACTCTTTGGAAATTATGCTAAATGTTTATTATTGTTCATTAATGGCCGGTTCAAGGCATCGGGATACTCGTTGTTAATGTTATTGTCGATAGCCAGTTCGCGGTATCGATGTATCGATTCTTGTTGTTAATATTGATGTCGATCTAAGACACTATGGTAATCATTGTTATGAATGTTGGTGTTCTGTCATTCATGTTATATCGGCCGATTAAAGGCATTGGCGTATTTGTTCTCATCTTCGCCTTCGGTAACCGATTAAAGGTGCCGAGGATTCATTGTACCATTATTATCGATTGGCCGTTCTAAGGCAATCGAGGTGCTCAATCATTCTTCATATCACTGTTATCGATTGGCTGTTCTAAGGCAATCGAAGTATTAAATCATTCATGGGATCATTGTTATCGGTTGGTCGTTCTAAGACAATCGAGGTATTGAATCATCCACTGCATCGTTGTTATCGATTGGCTGTTTCAAGGCAATTGAGTTATTGGATTGGGTTTATCACGAATAGTTCCCGTCTGTTGTATCATTTTTATCGATTGGCCATTCTAAGGTAATTGAGGTATTGAATTGGGACCGCCAAGGACGGTGCCCATCCGTGAGTCATTGCTCTCGTGTTGGCCGACTCAAGGCAGCACACTATCATTCTTGTGAATTCGGTAATCTTTGGATCGTTGCCGTTTGTGATTAATTGTGTTTTGGAGGCTAGTCTAGACTAGTGCTCATTATGGGTAAGTTTGGGTCTTGAACCTTCACGGTTGGTTCCCAACACCTACAACTCAGTAGGTCACGGTCATTGGGTGATTTCATTATGGGTAAGTTTGGGTCTTGAACCTTCGCGGTTGGTTCCCAACACCTACAACTCAATAGGTCACGGTCACTGGGTGATTTCATTATGGGTTAGTTTGGGGCTCGAACCTTCGCGGTTGGTTCCCAACACCTACAGTTCAGTAGGTCACGGCCATTGGATGGTTTCATTGTGACACGGCTTCGTGCCATGGCTTTGGCCCTCACTGTGATACGGCTTCGTGCTGCTTCGGCCCTCATTGTGATACGGCTTCGTGTCGTGGCTTCGGCCCTCATTGTTATATGGATTCGTTCCGTGGCTTCGCCCCTCATTGGTACAGCTTCGGGCTATTTTGGCTTCGGGCCATCGTGATGATTTACAGTTTCGGCTGAGTAACTTTCAGGCGATTTTGTTCATTTACAGCTTCAGCTGCGTGACTTTCATACCTTCGTGATGTCTTGGTATTTCATTGGAGCCTTCGGACATTGTGATTCATATTTAATTCAATTTGGTTTGTTCCATCTTCGTGTAATTCATTGTGGTGTTCTATATCGATGATTCGCCATTGGGCGCTTATGTTCTAACATGTTGAGCAGGTATTAATAGTATGCCATGGGCATAGTGTTTCATGAATGCTTGGTTCTTACCTTGGTTTGTGCGCATCTCGTATTATTATTATTATTATCATTGCACCGTTTCATTCTGACTTTGGATGCATATCATGTTATACATGTATTTTATGTTCATTATCTGGATGACTGACCCCGTGGGGGCGGAACATGATTTCATATTTTAGGTGCTTGCGAGGAGAGAGTTGAGACACAGGGGGATGACCATGGCGACGAGGCATTCGAGCGATACTAGTCCGAGTTGTTCATGTTGGTCAGTCAGTTGGAGTGTTCTCCAGGTTGTCAGTCTTTGTCAATATGTATTACCCGAGCAGATGCTCGTGGATGTTGTTGTATTTTTATTTTGGCCATGTAGACCCATCGTTGTCGTTGAAATTCCTTATCGGAATATTGTTTCGGATATCATGGTAGGAACTGTGATCTCTCTTGTTCGTTAATTTAATGTAATTTAGTCATGTTTCGCCTGGTGGATCTCCGGGTGTGGGGTCCACGGCATTGTAATAACCCAATGGGGTTTGGGGGTGTTACAGAAGATGGTATCAGAGCTGTTGGATTGTGAGATACCCTGATATGTGAGTTATGTGGCTCTACCATCGCGGTAGTAGTCGGATTGTCAGGTTATGATAATCTGGACAGTCGGGTTTTGTGAGTCGTGATATTTGTACGACTACATAAGTGATTCATTCATCGAGTTGTCTTCAGTGAAGACTAGTATTACAAGACCTCGAACCTTCGTATGACCTGTGTAAGGACTCGATTCTCTTTATGTTCATACATTCATCATGTCGTTAATTATACATGTTTTGTTGAAACCTATATGTGATATTAGTGTTGCGATTGATTCATGACTAATTGGTTTGGGAGCATGTGTGACCTGTGTAAGTGATAAGGATCAACTCATTCATCAGTCAATAATCCTCAATCGTCATTTTGATCTTGTCGATCATGTTAATTCATTAATCACTCAGTCAATCTCATGGCTCAGTTGTGATCTTGTGGATCAAATTATCAATCATGTTAACTTGTTCAAGGTAATCATTTCAGGAATTTCATTAGATAATCAGGTCACCTCACTTGATCTTTCGTGCGATCTTATCATATCCCGGCGTCGTATTGACAATCATTTTATTGCATTAATAGTGCGTTCATTGTGTTAGAACATGTGTGATCATTATTATCATTCAGTAACGTGATCATGATGGGATATTCATGCGGGATCTATAATCATCATGTGACTTTCCTACTTCAGTATGGATAGAGCTGTTAGAGGACGCAGAGGGAGAGGCCGCGGTGTGGGCCGGAACCCGAGACCTCGCGTGAATACCCGCGCGAACACGAGGGATAACATTGGTTCAACAGTTAGCGATGCTACTCATTCACTGTCAGATAATCAGTCACTGTCAGGCAGTCGTACCCGAGATGCAGCTCACTCGGAAGGTGTTCGGGTTGACCCATTCATATTTATGCGGGGCATGATGGCCCCGATGGCTCAGATGACGTGGATGGTGGAGAACATACAGACCTCGATAGTTCATGGTCCACCGCAGCAGGGATTCCAGGTGCCATTTCATGGACAAACTGGAGGAGTGAGTCAGATTGTTGGCGATATCTCTCGTCAGAGGCCACCTACTTTTGAGGGTTTGTCGGAACCAGCCGATATGTGATAAACTATTTGGCATGGTTCAGTGTCCGGAAGAGAGTAAAGTGGCAGTAGCGGCTTACTACTTGAGTAGGGATGCTTATTCATGGTGGCTTTCTGTGAAACCACCGATCGTAATTGTGTTTGGAGCGAGTTCAAGACTCTCATGTTAGAGAGGTATTATCCGGCTCCACTTTGTGAAGCCAAGTTATCAGAGGTTTTGAATCCCGATTTCGTCGAGGATGAGGGTGTTATTGTCATTGCTGAGAAGTTTCAGGGACTTCTTCAGTTTGCTTCGTCTGTTATTCGTACTGAGGCGGATAAGATCAAATATTTTAGCATGAGGCTAAACCTTCAGTTGAAGATGCAGTTGTTCAATCACAATTGTAATTCACTTACTGAGTTTATCGAGAAGGCTCTTGGAGCAGAGCTTTTGATCAAGGAGCTTACTCGGAAGCATCCTTCAGCTTTTTATGTGTGGGAGGCAGGGACACCTATGGAAATACTGCAGGAGTTCTAGTGCTGGTAGACCTAGAAAGGGCTCACAAGCCTCGAGGGATTTTGTTACTCCAGCCCATGCAGCATCCAAGGGGTCCTATCAGGCTTCGAGTGCCAGAGGTAAGGACATTCATCACCGGTTTTGAACAAGTTAATTCTTGCTCGGTAATAGGATAATCATTCATTTCATTGTCGTTCATTCATTCATATAATTCATTCATCATACATCAATCATGTTGAGACTTCTAGTTATCAAACTGATCATTCAATTCACTAGGAACAACGGTCCCAATCACTTCATTTGAGCTATCACTCATTGCATTATTAATTCACCTTGGTGAGTCATTCTTGATTCTTGTCGGATTTCTAGTCATTTATCATTCATCGTACTCACTATCGTTTTTGTGACCTTCCGGAATCATATTAAGCAGTGAGTTCAGATTTGGTTCTTCCTTGAATCGATGAGATCGAGAAACTGGAGGATATCGATGTTGGGTACATTTGAGATGTAGCCTTGTGTTCCGGATTACTGTTTAACTTACCCTGCATCGTAGTATTGTGGTTGTGAACCATCTGTTGTCGATTTATCTTGTAGCTATGATAATTGAGAATCTTGAGATTTGGGTCATTGGTTGGGATTTCTTCCCTTTAGTGTTGTACTCTAGATTTTGTGATAATCTGGGTATTTGTTCATGGTGATTCAAGACGTCAAGTCATGAGAACTTTGGCGTACGATTGTTATGGTTCCAAGGACTATGTGTGCGTTGTTGCTTTTCTTTTGAGGCGCGAGTCAGTGCTTGCATGGACGTCCCACGCCGATGAGGACAGGGAAGTGTACACCAATGGATTGTAGACATGTACAATGAGCGGCTCCCTCGGGATGTGAATTCCGGTGTTTGAATCATGCGGTTGGTACGACTTTCTGGCTGGTATCCGGCTGAGTGTTTCGCGTTGAGGAGTATTCCTGGAGATGTTATTTTTAGATCCCGATGGATAGTTCATATCCCGAGCTGCGTACCCTTAGTTTCGGGGATGAAACTCTTTTAAGGGGGGAGTATGTAATACCCGGTTGTGAATTCATTGATTATCATTCAGTAATTATCACTCAGTAATAACCATTCATCACTCATGTTCATTCAGTTGTGACCATCGTTCGGCGTACTTTCCAATCGTGTATCAGTTATCATTTATCATTCATCACTGTTTGAGATCGAGATGGGAATTTTGTCATCATCATCATTTTTAGTAGCCCGTGTGAGGTAGCGCATGCTAGGTACTCTTGTTAGCGCGCGCTAACTGAGTACTGGTAGCGCACGCTATCGCTCAATATTAGCGCACGCTAGTGCTAGAGTGGCAGACAGTCCAGAAGGTACTGGGCTGATTTGGAAAATTCGTAGCGCAAGCTACGAGTGGTAAGTAGCGTACACTAACTGTGCTGGTAACGCACGCTAAGGCATCAGAATAGCGCACGCTAACGCGACCAAGGCATAGGACAGTAGGTTCTGGACTCCAGGTGCTGGGTATCGAACATCAGTTAGCGCACACTAACATTTTGGGTTAACGCACGCTATCGGAAGGCGTTAGCGTACGCTACCAAGTTTGTAGTGCATGCTAACGATGCAGTCAGAGCTCACTGGACTGCCCAGTAACCCGCTAGCTCATGCTAAATATCAGGACATAGCGCATGCTAAACTGGGATCAGTATAAATTGGACAGTTCAGTCCAGTTTCGTCATTTTCACTTCTCTCTTCCTCCTCCCGTCGATTTTGGGCGATTTTGGACTTTTGGTGGAAAGGTTCTTCAATATGGAATCACCTATCATCATTTTCAAGCTTCTAAGTCGGATTAATTATCATTCAATCCTTTCCAACACACCAAATCAAGGTAAACATCTCTTGGATCTAGAATTTTGAAATTTGAGTGTTTTACTTCCGATCTCTTCAAGTTAGCTTGATATTATGTTGGAATATGTTAGAAATGGATTATCTACCTTGGATACATGTAGTTTTATGGATTCATTAAAGTAATATTCAGAATTTTTGAACATTTGAGGTTTTGTTCAAGAATACCTTGGGTGTTGACTTTGGAAGTTGGGGGTTTCGACTAGATGTTGTCGTAATCTCGAATGGAGTATTCCTATTAGAATATTGATGGTATTAATGATGTTTTGTTGTATTGAATCACTCATCGGAGGTTGGTTTTCGGTATAATTGGGACTAGTTGTAAACAATGGGAGATTGCTTACAACATGTTTGTTTTAATGCCCCAATGAATTTTGGGTAGTGTTGTTTCGACTTTTGAGTTGGTCGTGATCATGCTTGATTCGTATATTAAGCAAATTGTTGGTACTTGTATTATTCAAGGTTGTTCGAGCGGCCGGTATTTCCATTAAGGACGTTGATCATGGAAGGACTTTCTCGCCGCCGGTTTGAGGCAAGTTTTATACTTGTACTAGTCAATGAGATTAATGTTATCACATATGTGTATGAATGTGTTGTATCATTCCAAGACTTAGTCTCTTCATGAATTCATTGATATTAGGGTATCGTTAGATACGATACTCTTCGGCAATTATGCCAAATGTATATTATTGTTCATTAATGGCCGGTTCAAGGCATTGGGATACCCGTTGTTAATGTTATTGTCGTAGCCGGTTCGCGGTATCGATGTATCGATTGTTATTGTTAATATTGATGTCGATGTAAGACACTCTGGTAATCATTGTTATGAATGTTGGCATTCTGTCATTCATGTTATATCGGCTGATTGAAGGCATTGGCGTATTCGTTCTCATCTTCACCGTCGGTAACCGATTAAAGGTGCCGAGGCATTCATTGTACCATTATTATCGATTGGCCGTTCTAAAGCAATTGAGGTGCTCAATCATTCTTCGTATCATTGTTATCGGTTAGCCGTTCTAAGGCAATCGAGGTATTGAATCATCCACTGCATCGTTGTAATCGATTGGCCGATCCAAGGAAATCGAGGTATTGAATTGGTATTATCACGGATAGTTCCCATCCGTTGTATCATTTTGATCGATTGGCCATTATAAGGTAATCGAGGTATTGAATTGGGACCGCCGAGGACGGTGCCCATCCGTGAGTCATTGATGTCGTGTTGGCCAACTCAAGGCAGCACACTATCATTCTTGTGAATTCGGTAATCTTTGGATCGTTGCCGTTTGTGATTAATTGTGTTTTGGAGGCTAGTCTAGACTAGTGCTCATTATGGGTAAGTTTGGGTCTTGAACCTTCGCGGTTGGTTCCCAACACCTACAACTCAGTAGGTCCCGGTCACTGGTTGATTTCATTATAGGTAAGTTTGGGTCTTGAACCTTCGCGGTTGGTTCCCAACACCTACAACTTAGTAGGTCACGGTCACTGGGTAATTTCATTATGGGTAAGCTTGGGGCTGGAACCTTCGCGGTTGGTTCCCAACACCAACAGTTCAGTAGGTCACGGCCATTGGATGGTTTCATTGTGATACGGATTCATACCGTGGCTTCGGCCCTCATTGTGATACGGCTTCGTGCCGTGGCTTCGGCCCTCATTGTGATACGGCTTCGTGCCGTGGCTTCCGGCCCTCATTGGTACAGCTTCGGGCTGTTTTGGCTTCGGGCTATCGTGATGATTTACATTTCCGACTCAGTAACTTTCAGGTGATTTTGTTCATTTACAGCTTCGGCTGCGTGACTTTCAGACTTCGTGATGTCTTGGTATTTCGTTGGAGCCTTCGGGCATTGTGATTCATATTTAATTCAATTTGGTTTTTCCATCTTCGTGTAATTCATTGTGGTGTTCTATATCGATGATTCGCCGTTGGACGTTTATGTTCTAACATGTTGAGCAGGTATTAATAGTATGCCTTGGGCATAGTGTTTCACGAATGCTCGGTTCTTACCTTGGTTTGTGAGCATCTCATATTATTATTATCATTGCACCATTTCATTCTGCCTTTGGATGCATATCATGTTATACATGTATTTGATGTTCATTATCTGGATGACTGACCCCGTGGGGGCGGAACATATTTTCATGTTTTAGGTGCTTGCGAGAAGAGAGTTGAGACACAGGGACATGACGATGGTGACGACACATTCGAGCGATACTAGTCCGAGTTGTTCATGTTGGTTAGTTAGTTGGAGTGTTCTCCAGGTTGTCAGTCTTTGTCAATATGTATTACCCGAGCAGATGCTCGTGGATGTTGTTGTATTTTTATTTTGGCCATGTAGACCCATCGTTGTCGTTGAATTCCTTATCGGAATATTGTGTCAGATATCATGGTAGGAACTGTGATCTCTCTTGTTGGTTAATTTAATGTAATTTAGTCATGTGTTCGCCTGGTGGATCTCCGGGTGTGGGGTCCACGGCACTGTAATAACCCAATGGGATTTAGGGGTGTTACATTTTTAACATTTCAAAAGATTCATGTTTATTCTTCATAAGATAAACATATCCATACTGGCTAAAATCATCGGTAAAAGTAATGAAGTATTGGTACCCGCCTCTGGAATGAGTGCTAAGAGGTCCTAATAGATCACTAGCCCTTTCTCCATGACCGGTGAAAGAATTCTTCGTCATCTTGCCCAATAGACAAGATTCGCATGTTTCATATGACTCATAGTCAAAGAAGTCTAAATGTCCATCGTGATGTAGTTTAGAAATGCGTTTCTCGTTTATATGGCCAAGTCGACAGTGCCATAAGTAAGTCGGATTAGAATCATTGAGCTTAGCTTTTTCGGTTGCAATGTTATAGACTTCCTAAGTATTGCACTTGTCTAGATCAATATTTTAAAGGCCAGTATATAACTTTGTAGTGCCATAACGCAAGTCATCATAGAATATATGAATAATCTTATTCATAATAAGAAAACTGTAACCTTCAAAATCTAATATAGAAACTGAAATAATTTTCTTATTCATATCAGGAACATAATAGCAATTGTTCAAAACTAACAAAACCCCATTCGGTTAAACTAGATTGTAAGTCCCAACGGCTAGTGCAACAACTCTTGCTTTATTTCCGACTCTTAGATCCACTTCCCCTTTCTTAAGACCTCTGTTGCTTCTTAACCCCTGCACATTTATACAAATGTGAGATCCACATCCCGTATCCAATACCCATGAGTTAGAAGTAGATGAGTTAACTTCTATAACAAATATAACTGTGGCAGTCTCACTACTCTTAGTGCGCTTTAGCTCTTCTAAGTAAACCTTGCAGTTTCTTTACAGTGTCCTGGTTATTGTAATGATGGAAATTTCCATCTTTGGGAGATTTTGCCTTGAAAACCGGTTTAGTTGGGTCTCTAGCTTTGGCAACTTTTGCTTTACCTTTCCCTTTGTTGACCAGCAGCACGTGGCTTGGTTTCTTCTTAACGTTTTCCTTAGTCGATTTAAGCATCCCATGCATCTCACCAATGGACTTAACCATCTCATTCATATTATAGTTCATAATGAACTGACCGAAGCTATCGAGTACTGAATTCAGGATCACATCCGTGGAGTGCTCCTTAGAAAGTGGAAAACCAAGCCTATCAAAATGATCAATATATCCTTTCCTCTTGAGTACATGAGCGTTGACAGATGTCCCGTCAACCATATTGCAATTATACAATGCTTGAAAGGTCTCATACCTCTCTTGCCTAGCATGCTTTGAGAGAGTTTCCTTGAGGTGAGCATTAAGCTCATAGGCTTCCATTTCTTTCAGATTCTTCCGAAGTTCTGGAAAAATGGTAGCCAGCATAAGACAACTGACAATAATGGAATCATCGTAATGTTTCTTCCATTTTTCTTTTGGTGCTTTGTTAACATTGTCAACAGGCTCATCGGGAATTTCTTCCTCGAGAACGTACAACTTTCTTTCTTGTTTGAAAACTATTCTCAAGCTTCGGATCCAATCCAGATATTTCTTCCTTTTTCTTTGAGCTTGTCCTTCTCAAGGACTGGTCATATGTAAATCTTAGATTATACTTTATGGGATTTGGCATCTTATCACAAGCATGTTATAATCCCATCTTATGCCTTAAGGTTCAAAACTATTTTGAGTTCTTATTTTATTAAAACACATAGGTATCACCATTACCTATCCTACCTTACTAACATAATCTGAGCACCCAGCTTTGGCATGGCTTGCTCAAAATGATCGAAGTCTTGATAGGTGTTTTGATTGAATGGAATTAAATTTTAACGTGGGGTTTTATCTTATATTCCATGTCTATATTGGCTAACATACATCTAAACATACATCGCATCACATACTTGCATAAATTTAAACATATATAGCATCACAGACATAATAAAGCATAGCACCGTGTATAGCATGACCATAATCCTAACGTGATTTTCTTGAGCCAACATGAAAATCGCAAAGGTCAATCTAAAGGGTATAATTGGTCTTCATTGATCTTCGAACTCCTTGGAACGTCATACGCGATCAATTGGCTCCTCGAGTCCGTCCTTCGTCTCCTTCTTGTCTTTATTACATTAATGAAAAAACTATACTACACTAGTAAAGTAAATTACAAGAGGGAAAACGACACGCAAGCCGTAAATTATAATAATAAATTAAAATACGACTCGAAGGCCATAAAAACCAATTATATTTAAATGACATGCAGGCCGTTAAAACCAACCTAAAAATTAAACTGAAAATCCAGTCACATTGGTCAATTTATGGTCATGCCATACACTAAACATATATTAAAATTAATTATTACATAATTAATTAAACACACAATATGAATCTTCCTGACAGTCAGGCATAAGATAAATATCCACATAAGAATCAACAATCGGATACGTTAACCCAGTGGGCCGAGCAGTCTCAGGCCGAAAAACGGCGGCGCGGGTTCGAAACCTGCCACCAACAAACACAACATTTTTAGCAGCATTTATTTGGAATTTTGAACAGGCTGTACCGGTCAAATAAAACTCAGTGAATAAAATTAACAAACAGGCGCCGCAACCCCATTGGCGAGATCCGGCCCGGGCGTCCGATTTACAAAACAGTTCTGGACAGAAAAATCACAAAAATAGTACAGAAAATTGATTTTGAACCATCCGATTTAGTCAAATTAAATCAAAAAAATATTTATAAAATCTCTATTATAAATATGATCAAGAACATAATTTTATATATTCAAAGGATATAAAACACGTTCTACATAAAAAATTATTTACTTGCAAGTCGGCTCTGATACCACTATTGGATTTTACGTGTATCTAATACAATAAATTTGAGCAAAAACGCAACGGAATAATTATCGGAAAACCCAAATAAGGATTTTCATGCAGTAATTTAATTGATTTAATTAAGAGTTCATCGAGTTACCTTAATCCGAAGACCAGATCTAAATCCAACCAGAAGCTGATGAAAATCGTCTTCCTCTTTCGGTGATCCACACACGAACAATTGGTACAAGCCCGATTGCTAGTCATTACGAATAATGTTGATAAAAAGTACAACAACTAATTCCTTGCTAGAAAGATTCATACTGTTGATCAAAATTAACTAAGTGAAGAAGACAGGATGACCGAAACGGGACTTCTTGGACAAGAAAATTCGGCCGATCTGTTTGTAGGGGGAAAGGATCAATTTTATCTTCCTTTTCTTATTATAACTTCTTGTCCAAGACCCAGTATTTATACTAAGTAAACCCTAGAGTTAAAACTCTAGTATTTGCTTAGTTACCCCTCAACTTATTAAATAATACAATATATATAATATCTTATATTATATATTACTTATTATTTAATCCTCTAATAAATATAATATTCAATATTATATTACCATTACCAGTTGATATAAGTAAATAATATAATATATAATATCATATATTATACGTCACTCATTATTTACTTTCTTTAATAATTATAATATCCAATATTATATCTATTAATTATTCTTGCTTGTCTTAATTGTCATATGTGCACCCAAAAGGCTTATATTATGTTGAATTTCATTTAATACCTCATTAAATGATAAATCATAAGCGGTCTCTTGCATGTCATTATGACTACCCAAATAATCTAAGTATATAGTCCATTTAACCATTTAATATGTCAGATCCCTTTGTCACGCGATATCATGTTTGAACTAAGTCATGAAAACTGTCATACTTATTATGCTCAAATGTTTTATCGATCTTCAGTAGACTGATTGAATCAAAAGAGTCTTCATGTCAGCATGACCATGCATTTCCTTCAGTCCTACTTGTCGAGGGGCCCAGCAGATATCTCTCTACCTAAAGAGAGGGACAAATCCCCATCTTAATTATTCATTGCCCTCTACGTGAATCCCACTAATCCCGATCGCTAACCTTTATGATCACCATATTTCAGATGACACTGGATTACGTCAAGGCATAGCGGTTAACATGTTGGACTCTACGATAATCTCAGGTTCAACGATTTATTGACATACTGTTATATTAAGATTCACTTATGATATTTCCATGCAGTAATCTTAATGCGGCTTGTACAACATTGTGTTCTCCAACCAATACCCATAAGTTTGAACCATACCATACGCATAATCATCCGATGATTATCAATCAAACTTATACTAGCATTTTAGCCGCTTGAGTCTCCACTGTATGTGATTGAACCAGAGACATATGAATAATCTTATTATTCGGGAATAACTATTTTTCCATTATTATAATATTAAAACTTCACACATTGTAATAATCAACGAGAACTAGATGATATCAAGTACCTTTATTTAAATATGGCAATTACAAATCTAGGCATATCGAATGTCCTAGGGCACTATTCCCAATAGTATCCACTAGGCCAAATAGGTTACTAGCCCTTTCTCCATGAACGATGAAAGGATTCTTCGTCATCTTGCCCAATAAACAAGACTCGCGTGTCCCAAATGCCTTATAGTCAAAGGAGGTCTAAAAGTCCATCGTGATGAAGTTTATAAATGTGTTTCTTGTTTATGTGGCCAAGTTGACAGTACCATAAATAAGTCGGATTAGAATCATTGAGCTTAGGTTTCTTGGTTGCAGTGTTATAGACTTCCAAAGTACTTGTCTCATCTAGATCAATATTGTAAAGGCCAATATATAACTTTGCAGTACCATAAAGCAAGTCATCAAAAAAATATAAATAATCTTATTCTTAATAAGAAAACTGTAACCTTCATAATCTAATGTAGAGACTGAAATAATATTCCTATTCATAGCGGGAACATAATATCAAGTGTTCAAAACTGACAAAAGCCAATTGTGTAAAACTAGATCATAAGTTCCAACGGCTAGTGCAGCAACTCCTGCCCCAACGGCTAGTTCTCAACCCCTGTGCATTTGTATAAATGTGAAATCCACATCCATTACCTAATATCCCAGAATTATAAGTCGATACGTTAACTTCTATAACAAATATACCTATGGTAGTGTCACTACCATTGGTACGCTTTAGCTCTTCCAGGTAAATCTTGCAATTTCTCTTCCAGTGTCCTGGTTTATTGCAATGATGGCAATTTCCAACTTTGGGAGCTTTTGTCTTGAAAGTCGGCTTTGTTGGGTCATTAGCTTTGGCAAATTTTGCTTTACCTTTACCCTTGCCTTTGTTCTTGAAGAACTTCCTTTTGCTGACCCTCAACACGTGGCTTTGTTTCTTCTTAATATTTTGCTCAGTCGTTTTGAGCATCCCATGCAGCTCAGGAATGGACTTCTCCATCTTATTTATATTATAGTTCATAGTGATCTGACCAAAATTATCGGTTAGTGAGTTTAGGATGACATCTGTGGAGTGGTCCTTAGAAAGTGGGAAACCAAGCCTATCAAGATGATTAATATATCCTTTCATCTTGAGTACATGAGCTGACAGATGTCTCCTCTACCATCTTGCAAGCATACAAGGCTTGAAAGGTCTCATACCTCTGTTTCCCAGTGTGCTTTGGGAAAGTATCTTTGAGGTGAGCACTAAGCTCATAAGCTTCCATTTCTTCGATATTCTTCTGATGTTCTGGACAAGTGGTAGCCAATATAAGACAACTGAAATTAATAGAATCATCACAATGTTTCTTTCATTTGTCTTTTGTTGCTTTATTAGCATTATCAGAGGCTCATCGGGAATTTCTTCCTCAAGAACATACAACTTCTTGCTTGCTTGAGAACTATTCTCAAGCTCCGGATCCAATCCAGATAGTTGTTGCAATTTTCATTGTGCTTGTCCTTCTAAAGGACGGATCGCAATGAAAGATAGATGTGTTGTTTGATGCATTCTATTATCTACAAAATTTTAATATGCAAAGTGTTCAATCCAATTTCTATTTCTCAAAAAATACTCTCACTAAGACAAAATACCCTTAATTTTACAACATTTGTAAGTTTAGTGGACGAAGACCCCATTTTGCGCAATTCTGAACTCAGTTGTGGCATGACGCTTAGAAATGAACTACTTTTGGTGGATAACTCTTTATCGAGTACGTCATATGCAGCTCTTAGATTATACTTATGGGATTCGGCATCTTATGCCCAAGCATGTTACAATCTCATCTTATGCTTTAAGGTTCAAAACTATTTTGAATTCTTAGTTCATTAAAACAGGTATCACCATTACCTATCCTACCTTACTAAGATAATCCGAGCACCCAGCTTTGGCATGCCCTGCTCAAGATGCTCGAATTCTTGATAAGTGTTTTAATTGAACGGCATTAAGATTTAAACGAGGGGTTTTGTCCTATGTTTTATCTATATCTTAGCTAACATACATCTAAACATACATCGCATCACATACATGCATAAATTTATACATATATAGCATAACACGATATAATAAATCATAGGACCGTGTATAGCATGACCATTATCCTACCGTGATTTTTATGTGCCAATATGAAAATCACAAAGGTCAATCTAAAGGGTATAATTGATCTTCATTGATCTGCCAACTCCTTGGAACGTCGTACGCGATCAATTGACTTCTTGAGTCCATCCTGTATCCCCTCCTTGTCGTTATTACATTAATGAAAAACTATACTACACTAGTAAAGTAAATTGCAAGAGGGCAAACGACACGCAGACCGTAAATAATAATAATAAATTAATACTTGCATGCCGTAAAAACCGATATATTTAAACGACACACAATCCATCAAACCAACCTAAAATTAAATTTAAACATCTAATCATATTGGTCAATTTATGGTCATGTCATACCACAAATATATACTAAAGATAATTATCATATAATTAATAAACACACAATATGAATCTGCCTACCAGTCACACATAAGAATAAATGTCCTGTTAAAATCAACAAAAAATGAATTTTGTCCTAGATGGCCACGCGGACGCCCGGATGCCGATATGTCGCGGATTCGAAACTCGTCGGATGTAGCTTATTGTTTTGAAATAATTATTTTAGCATTAAAAAAGACTTTCAGTTTTAGTAAAATAATAGTGAACAAGTTTCACAAAAGGAGCTGCAGCCGAGATGACGGGATGATGTGGCTATCTTCGGCAGTTTCTATTTTTGTTGATTTATCACAACATACGGGTCCTGGTCCGCGGTTCGTGACCCGAACCGTCCCTGACCCGGTCCGACGACCCACCAACCCGCCAGAAAACAGATTTGTCCTAGAACAGTTCTGGACAGAAATTTCAAAAACAATCTAGAAAATTTATTTTTAACAATCCGATTAGTAAAATGAAATCAGAAAAATATTTATAAAATCTTTATTTTATAAATATAATCAAGAAGACAATTTATATATTAAAAGCATATAAACATGTTCTATATAAATAATTAAATTACTTGCAAGTCGGCTACGATACCACTATTGGGTTATACATGTATCTAATACATCAAATATGAGGGAAATCGCAGCGGAATAGTTATGGAAAGACTCAAGATGAGGATGTTCATGCAGTAATTTATTGATTTAATACAGATTCGTTGAATTACCTTAATTCGAAGAACAAGTCTAGATCCGAATCAGAAGCTGATGAAAGTCTCTTTCAGTGATCCACACACGAACAATTGCACAAGCCGGATTGCTAGATCCTTACGAATAATATTGATAAATAGTACATCAAATGATTCCTTGTTAGAAGGATTGAACTGTTGATCAAGATCAACTAACGGAGGAATACGGGATGGCGAACCGGGTCTCCTACTGTAGAAGGGGAGGCCGAACTGGAGGAGAAGGTGGGCCGATTTTCTATTCACAACTAGGGTTGTGTAACTTATTCTTACGACGACTGCTTGTCTTAAACCCTTTTATTTATAGTAAGTGAACCATTGAGTTAAAACTCTAGTATTTGCTTAGTTACCCCTCAACTGATTAAATAATACAATATATCTACTCATATTATATATATTACTTAGTATTTAATCTATTAATAAATATAATATCCAATATTATATTTACCATTCCTATTTGATATAATTAAATAATATAATATATAATATCCTATATTGTATATTACTTATTATTTAATTTCTTGATAAGTATAATATCCAATATTATATCTATTAATTATTCTTATTTGTCTTTAATTGTCGTATGTGTCACACAAAAGGCTTATATTATGTTGGCAATTATTTAATATCTTATTAAAGAATAAATTATAAGCGGTCTCTAGTAATTATGACTACCCAAATAATATAAGTTTATAGTCCATTAAACCATTTAACGTGTCAAATCCCTTCCTCGTGAGATATCATATTTTAACTAAGTCATGGAAATTGTCATACTTATTATGTTCAAATGCTTTCTCAATCTTAATAAGACTGATTGAATCAAATGACTCTTCATTTGAGCATGACCATGCATTTCCTTCAGTCCTATTTATCGAGAGGCCCAGCAGATATCTCCCTCCCGAAAGAGAGGGACATATCCCCATCTTGATTATTCATTTCCCTTTACATTATAACACCCATAGATATTCAGGATTACTAAAGTGCCGTAAATCCTTTATATAAGGATTTACTAGGCTAAGAATTTTAAACAACATTATTAGATACCAACAATAAAGTTTATTATTACATACCGAGTTTCAAAATGACAAAAAGACAAACACCAAACAGTAAACAATACAATACCATCCAAACAACACAAAGCAACGACGTACTCGAGTACTTATTAAAAACACAATACGACTGAAAGGACCCCCTGGGCCGTTAACATTACTCTGCACCCCCATCATTGTGTAGCTCCTGTGGTTGATTTCTAGCTCTCTAGGATCCTGAACATAAAACACATGTTCAGCCACGAAGGGGTTAGCACAACGAAGCTAGTACAAGTACGATAATTATACAACAACAGATTATTCGATTTCTCGTGAAGAATAACGCAGTATCAACAACAACACAACAACAACAACAAACCTCTCTTACGAGAAGACTTTCAATGCATTACACAATAAGACAATCACAACATACACATGGTAATCCGATGATCCAGCGTTCACTGCATAGATACTAAGATGACCCCGTCGGATGAACATGAGGTGGAAAACTCGTCCAATGATCCACCACACACTAGCATAGATCCCAAGATGATCCCGTCGGACCAACACGAGGTGGACAAACGACAATGACACATATGCACAGGAACATGAATAATATTAATATAAAAACACAATTAAAGTACTTGCCTTATAATGACGATAAGGATAACTGAGACGGACCTACCGAGTCGTACATTAGGATAGACGACGGAATAAATCGAGCCTATTATCTCTTTACAAATATTAGATATTGGATATCTAATTTATTGGCCATTGAATGTCTAATTAATTTTGGGACATTGGATGTCTAAATTAATTTATTGGATAAATTAATTCACGGCCTAGTGAATCAAATAAATGACTGGAAATTAGTTTAATTAATTATTTTTTGGAGAAATTAATTATATTATTTGTATTTAATATAATTAATTAATTGTATTAATTAATTGATATAAATATATTTACACGAAATGGAGTTTTTCTATCAGATTGGACACACGGAGTTCAAAATGAAACGAACTCTTCCGTATGCTTATAGATATCCCCCTCCCCTATGGTTTTCCCCTTGGTCTATGATTCCACCTTAAATGGTGGAAGACCAAGGACTTAAGGGAAATGAATATTTTATGTAATAATTAAAATAAATAATGAGGTGAAGAGTTGACTTGAATAGTTAAGCTGAATGAAAAATAAATAAAAACTATCCTCCCTCATTTTGGTTTTTTAGCTGTGAGTGGTTTTGGAAAAGGAGAGAGATTTATATTTTCTTCCTCTTATTTCTAAAGAAATATTAAGAGAGGAAAGATTAATCTCACACTTATAGTGAAAGATTAATAATTAAAAGGCTTATTATATATTTTTCTAGCCGTGTTCTTGGAGAACAAGAAAATATTTTTGTTTCGATCATCTTCCGACGCGTGGCAAGCAGAGGCATGGTTATTTCAGTGCTCGGGATACCTAAAGCTTTTACGAATCGGATTCGAAGTGGACATCATCAACATCAACATTTAATCAAATGGATTCAGATCAAATTTATCTCGAATTACTTCCACTGCGCCATATGATCTTCGAAACGAATCACAATAGTGGTATCAGAGTCAGGTTAATTTGATCGTATATAAGATATTTGTATTTATCATGCTTCATTAAATGTCTAGTAATTTAGAATCACGGATCGTCAAATCGTTTATGTTTATTTGTTCGTTGAAAATTTTATTAATATGGTATGAATGCAACAACGCGCTTAAATGAACTAATTTGGAAAGTGTAACATCAACCGCGAAAATTCTCCCACGACAAAGTATTAAGTTTATAAGGTTTCGAGGTTTTTCTTCCCTCTATCGAGCTCTTGGAAAATTGAAAATCAATCCGGATGTGCTATGCTTCCGAGTTATTGGGGTAGTCGTTCATTCGGGAGGGTCAATAAATTCTGAGAGTGCATTAGATGCCTTCGGTTGGAACAAATTTTATCGGTGTGTTGGAAAGGAGGAACCAAACCATGTTGGACATGGTTCGTTCCATGCTTAGCTACACCGACTTGCCAATTTATCTGTGGGGTATGCGCTCCTTACTGCTGTTTATATCTTTAACAAATGTTCTTCCAAGTCCGTTCCTAAAACTCCACATGAGATGTGGGAGGGTAGGAAATAAGTATTAATCATATTAGGATTAGGGGATGCCCCGCCTATGTCAAGAAGACTAAGGTGGAGAAGTTGGAAGCTAGGTTCATGAAGGGACGTTTCATTGGATTCCCATATGGGAGAATAGGATATCTATTCTACATGCCCGAAGATCGAAGGATCATTGTTGCTTTACAAGCACCATTTATGGAAGATGAATTCATTTAGAAAGGTGGAGCAGGTAGAAGTATTTCTTTGGAAGAAAACAATGAAACTCTTCTGGAGACAACTGTGCAAGAAGATGGAACCGGACCTTCTGAAACACAAATATAACCACCCCGCAGGTCTAGTAGGGTGTCTCGATTACCTGAGAGGTATGGCTTTATTGTTAGGAATACTTGTTAGATTTTGATGATGTCATCCCTATACTTGTGATTTATTCAAACGTATACTCTAAGTACTTGGCATTGTAAATAAGAACCAAATGAGTATCTTCTATGAGCTATTAATGTAGGCTAAGATTGATCTTAAGTTGATATATCAGATAAGTTATCAGATGACCTTTTTATCAGGCGAGTTTTGATCAACAGAAATATCAGAGAGGTTTGACCAAAATTCTGTAGCAGCCGAAGAGCAGACGAGTTATCATCGGGCGAGAAAGGTTCAGCCGAGTCTTGGTCAACTCTAACAGGTCAGAGAAGGTTGACCACAGACAAGTTATCATTAGACAACCTATTATCAGATGAGTTCTGATCAACAGAGTTTATCAGAGAAGATTGACCCTAGACGACTTATTATCAGACAAGGTCTGGTCAACACAAAACATCAGCTGGGTTTGACCACATATGAGATATCATCAAACGATTTTTTTAGGCAACATTCAGTCAAAATAAAATATTAGTTGTAGGTTGACTACAAATAAGTTCTTTATCAGACAAGGTTTTCGGTCAAACAGAACATCAGAGGAGGTTGACCAAACTTATTCTGCAACCAAGTTTTGAAGAAGCTCAGTCCACGTCAGCAAAGCTTTGAAAAATAAAAACTAATGGAAAGATATGTGTACATAAATTGAAGGAGACAAAGCGAATGATTCCCGGAAAGTTAGGAATAAGTTATTCCTTAAGATCCACGCCAGTAAGACTTATGAATATACAAATCAAAAAAAGCGGCACAACGGGAAAATTCTTCAAACGGACAGATTTGAAGAAATGGAATCAATCCGTGCAAAGAGATAAAAGAATAAACAAAGAAGTCCACTCTCCAATGGACGGACTTGTTCCAAGATGCAGCGACTATGAAGAATCTCAAGATTCATACTCTAAATATCTGAATATCAGAATGAGCAAAGTACGATGCGAACAAAACATTCAAGCGAACAAATCAAACAAATCAATCAAGGAAAACAATAGCATTGTGAAGAGCAAAGCTTAACAGTCATATTCTGAAAATCTCTTAAAGTTGGAGAAGAAAAAAACTCTTGTCTTACAAGTTTGAGTGCGGGGTTGCTTTCTTGAACGAGGTTCTTGAAAGTAAAAGGACTGTAAATGCATCCACGGGTTCTTGATTGGAAGGTGATAGACAGCTTGTGGGTTGTCTACGCATCCATGGGTTTTCAATCAGGAGCTGCTAGGCAGTCAAGGGAGTTGCAATGGCCACTGGTTGGAAGTTGTTGTAACTGGTTTGAATCATTGTAACATTTACCACTGGTTGAGAGTTATAGTGGATTCATCTCTAATTGGTTTGGAGAAAAGTGGACAAGTAGAGGATTACCCCACCTCTGAAACCACTATAAGTGCTTGCGTGTTTTATTGCATTCATCATACTTATCTGCTGCATTCATATTAACTGTTCCATATAGTAGTCAACTGTCTTCCGCATATCTTAGTTTTACAGTTGACATAAGTCACCCGCAAACATCATTAGTCACCTGCATTATTATCAGCTGTGCTTCCACATTATCATCTGCAGTTAAGTTTTTAGCTGCTCATTTTATCAGTTAAGTAAACTCACCTGAGATTCAGGAAAATAGTTTAATAAGTCTATTCACCACCCTCTAGAATTATTCCTGGTGACTTGTGACCTACAAGTGGTATCAGAGAGGTTGGTTCAAATTTATAGAACCAGATCCATATATCTTAGCATATATATAAATCTCTCATTTAGAATGGAACACATGCAGCACATGCACTCTAGATTACCTGTATTTTCCACTGATGAATATGACCTCTGGAAAATAAGAATGCAGGCACATCTTTAATCTATGCACGACAACATGTGGTGTGTCATATAAGATGGTCCCTTCATCTATCTAAAAGACAACACACCTGAAGAAATTACAGTTGGGAAGCTATAGAAGATTTCCATGAAGAGAACAGAAATGTCACCTGAAGAGAGGAAGCTGGCCAACCTTGATAACTGGGCAAGAGATGTTCTATATCAGACCCTTGATAAAGCCACCATGGTAAAGATCAACAACTGCAAGAATGCAAAAGAAATCTAGGACACATTGGCAGTAATGTGTGAAGGAACCGAGCTAATCAAGGAGAACAAGTTGTCAATAGCCACCCAAATGTTTGACAACTTCAAAATGAAGAATGGAGGAACTACTAACCAGGTGGATGAAAGATTCACAAAGATAATAAATGAAATCAATTATCTTGGAAAAACATATGGCAATAGGGAGATAGCCCTGAAATTTCTAAGGTCTCTTAACCCCGAATGGAGCATGAAAGCCATATCCATGAGGGAATCAAAAGATATTAACAAGATAAAGATCCAAGAGATGTTCCCTGACCTGAAGGCATATGAGTTTGAGCTGCCCTGCTCATCATCAACTGAACCAACTGAGAAAGGACTATCATTTGAAGATGAGTCCCCTGCAAAGAACCTGTCTGAAGTTAAACCTCCAAATCCTCTAGATTTTGAGGAAGAAATGGCATTCATCATGTAAATATTCAGCAACTTCAGGAAAAACTACTCCAAGTAGAAGAAAAATTACAAAGACAATCCAAGGAGGAATCAAATTGAAGAAAGAGTATAATGAAGTGGTGGATTTTTCTCTGATGATGACGATGAATATAACTGCCTGATGGAAAATGTAGTTGATGAAGAGGTAACCTCCAAACCTCAAACTACAGAAGGTTTCAGCTCTGACATGTCTGAAGATATGAATCTTCACGAATCTATAAATCAGTTACTAAAAGGTTTTGAAACCTTAAAATCAGATCACCTAACTGTTACAGCTAAGAATGCACAGTTGAAGAGTGAGAAAGTCCAGCTGAAAAATGATTTTGACAAACTCAGCCAAGAGTAAGCAAGATTTAAAAACATTATAGCTGAGTTTGAAAACAATCTGAAAATATTTTGAAAAACTCAGCTGAAATACTGTAGCTGAAGTTCATAAGCTGACTGTTTTAAACAGTGAAAAGTCTGCTGCGCTTGCTCATATTAAAACTGAGCAATGTAAGTTGAAACAGCTAAATAGTACACAAGCCAAAGAGATAACATCTATGAAAGCATCTATAACTCTTGATGGTTTGTGTATGAACCAGAGGCCACTTTATTTAAGATCAGGCCTTGGATATGACCCCAGCACTCTCTCTAGTTCAAAAACCACTTTTGTCAAGGGAGAAAATTATGTCCCGACTGCTGAGCCTATAAACAAACCCGTATTTTAAAATAGGCAGCAACCCAGTCAAAAGTTTAGGCAGCAGCCAAGGCTTACAAGGCAGCCACCTAGACAGGAGACTAGGCAATGGCCAAGGTAGAAGAAGCAGTCAAAACATTATGCAAAATACTACCAAAGACTCCCCAAAAATAGATTTCAAAATGGGAGAGGCAAGTGGAAACCTTAAGGTTATCCAAACTTTCAAAATGAACGGGTGTGGAGACCCCAAAGATTTTACAAATGGTCTCAGCCAAGATTTAGGAATAGCCCACACCACAAATATTATGAGGCGTATCCAGTATACAAACCTAACCATGGATATAGACCTAGACACCAAATCCTTATAGGTGTAATCAACATAATTTTTATAACCCAAGGAGAAACCAATTCTCCAGGAAGCCTACTAACCCCAAAGTACCCACACAAATTTGGGTACCTAAATCTCTACTTCTCTGATTGCATAAAATGTGGAAGGACTACTACCATGTCACCTCAAGTTCAACAGGAGGAGGTGAACAATGGTTTGTAGATTCTGGATGCTCAAGGCACATGACATGGAACAAGAAGATGCTGTCAGAATATGTGAAAGAAAGAGGTCCAGATGTATCATTTGGAGATAGATCAAGAGGACAAACCGAAAGTTATGGGAAGCTGCTCAGAGGGAACATAATCAATACTAAAGTGCAGTATGCCAAAGGGCTCAAATACAATCTTCTAAGTATAAGCCAATTCTGTGATGAGAACAATATAGTAGTCTTCACAAGATGAAAATGCATGGTGATCGATCTTCTGACTGGAGAAGTGAAGCTACAAGGATTTAGAAGAAGAGATGTCTATCTGATAGACTGGAATTCAGGAGCACCAAATACTTGTTTCTTATAAAAAATAATTGTTGAGAATGGATGGCTTTGGCACAAGAGATTATGTCACCTGAACTTCAAACCCATCAACAAGATAAGTTCTCAAAAGTTAGTCAGAAGACTTCCAGCAGAAGCATTCAAGAAGGAGAGTATCTGTGATGCATGCCATAAGGGAAAACAAACTAGAGCATCATGTAAACCAGTTCAGTCTACCACTCTCACCACCAGAATCCTAGATCTACTTCATATGGATCTCTTTGGCCCCATCAAGCCAAGGAAATTGAGTGGAAGGAAGCATGACTTAGTAGTAGTACATGACTACTCAAGATTTAGATGGGTTGTTTTTCTCTATAAAAAGGGTGAAACATTAACAAAGCTACCTGAACTGCTGAGGAAGATCCAGAATGAGAAATCCCTCTTCATTATAAAGGTTCGATCAGACAGAGGTGCAGAATTTCTATACAAGGCAATCACTGGATATAGTGATCAAAATGTAATCCAGCATGAAGTCTCTGCCACAATAACACCACAGCAAAATGGTGTTGCTGAAAGAAGAAACAGAACCTTGAAGGAAGCAGCCAGGTCAATGATTGCTGAAGCTGACCTGCCAAAGAGGTTCTGGGCTGAAGCTGTCAACACAACATGTCATACTCAGAACAGGAGTATGATAGTAGGGAGACATGGCAAAACTCCCTATGAGGTTTGGAATGGCAGAACACCAACTGCTGCATACTTACATATATTTGGTTGTAAGTGTTTCATCCACAATAATGGTAAAACCCAACTGAATGCCTTTGATGCTAAAACTGATGATGGGCTCTTTATGGGATACTCACAAATAAGCAAGGCATACAGAGTATTTAATAAAACAATATTAGTTGTGGAAGAAATACCCCATGTTGTGTTTGATGAGTCTACTATTGAGTACATGAAACAGGTGGAATCAATTGAGAAAAAGCTCAAATCCGCCTCCCTGGAAGAAATTATCATCCATGACACAGGAATGATGGACTCACCTGAAGACCCAACTGCAGATCAGCCAGACAACCCAACTGCAGATCAGTTTAAAAACCAACTGCAGATCAGATAGGATCTCTAACCATACCAGTTCCAGCTGCAGTTGATAAAGACACACATGTAGAGCAGATAGGATCCCCATCTGCAGATGATAGGACCGCAGCTGAACCAGATGCAGTTCAAAAAGGCCAGAACCAAGCTGATGCAGAGAGAGACGAAGTTCATCAAAGCAACTCAACAGGGGGAACAAACCTTGAAGATGATATCCCCAAATGGCTCAGAGGTCATCCAATTCAACAAATGATTGGAAACTTAACTGATGGAGTCACAACCAGAAAATCTACATAACCAGCAGGAATGGCAATGTTCTCATGCTTCATGTCTCAGATGGAACCCAAGACAATAGATCAAGCAGTAAAAGATTACACATGGGTAATTGCAATGCAAGAGGAGCTAAACCAGATGGGAAAAAACAAAGTCTGGGAACTAACAGACAGACCAGATCACAAGAAAGTCATAGGCACCAAATGGGTATACAAAAACAAATGTGATGAAGTTGGAGCTGTTGTTAGGAATAAATCCAGACTAGTTGCAAAAGGATATGAAAAGTGTGAAGGAATAAATTTTGATGAAACATATGCACCTGTAGCAAGACTGGGGGCAAACAGACTATTCCTTGCATATACAACATACGAGGATTTTGTAGTCTACCAAATGGACATAAAAAGTGCATTTCTCAATGTGGTACTAGAAGAAGAAGTCTATATGGAGCAACCCCTGGATTTGTCAAATGAGACAAAGTATACAAGCTTTTGAAAGCTCTATACGGACTCAATCAGGCACTAAGAGCATGGTATGAGGCACTATCTGTGTTTATGGAGGAAAATGGATTTAGAGGAAAGGTGGACAAGACACTCTTCAGAATTGAACATGAAGATCACATATTACTTGTTCAAATATATGTCGATGATATCATATTTGGATCAACCAACCCTGAGCTATGTGAAAAATTCTCAACTCTCATGCAAGGAGAATTTGAGATGAGTATGATGGGAAAGCTAAATTTCTTTCTTGGTTTGCAAGTCAAACAAGTTGACAATGGAATTTTCATCAACCAAGCAAAGTACACAAGGGATTAATCAAAAGATTTGCCATGGACTCAGCCAAACCACTAAGAGTACCTATGAGAACCTCCCAACACATAGATGCAGATGAAGGAGGCATTCTAGTGGATCCAACACATTACAGAGGACTAATTGGATCACTTCTATACCTCACTGCAAGCAGACCTGATATTTCATATGTAGTAGGAGTATGTGCAAAATTTCAGTCAAAGCCGAAGCAGTCTCACCAGGAAGCATCCAAGAGGATATTCAGATTAGGGCTGGGGGCGGGGCGGTTTGGGGCGGGGCGAGAGTGTAACCGCACCCGCCCCGTGTTTTTTGTGCGGTGTGGTTTTATGCGGGGCGGGGCATTTTTACAACTTAAAATCCATAATCAATGTTGGTTTATGGTATCCCAAGGATGACAACTTCGAATTCTCAGGATATTCAGATGCAGACTTTGCAGGATGCAAGATAGACAGAAAAAGCACCAGTGGAACATGCCAGTTCCAAGGAATCAGACTTATTTCATGGTTCAACAAAAAGCATGTTGTCTCCACACTTGTTGATTTTGAAAATTAGGATAACCTTGAGGTTTCCATCTGCCCCTCCCATTTTGAAATCTGTTTTTGGGGAGTTTTTGATAATAATGGGCATGTTGTCTGGGCTGCTGCTTCTGCCTTGGCCATTGCCTAGTCGCTTGTCTAGGTGGCTGCCTTGTGAATCCTGGTTGCAGCCTAGACTTCTGACTCGGCTGTTGCCTATTTTTAAATATCGGTTTGTATATAGGCTCAGCAGACGATACAATTGTTTCTCCCTTGATGAAAGTGGTTTTAGAACTAGAGGGAGTGTGAGGATCATATCCAAGGCTAGATCTGGAATGTAGTGGCCTCTTATTAGTACACAGTTCGTCCAGAGTAAGAGACGCCTTCAGGGAGGTTATTTCATGCGCCTGAGTCTTATTTACCTGAGCCAGTTTAGTAAATTCGGCTTTGACATGAGAAAGTGCAGCTGATTTTTCACTATTTAAAATAGTTAATCGATGTATCTCAGCTGTAGTGACATAAGCCTGGTTTTTCAAGTTGACTGCAGCCTGGTTTTCAAAATCAGATTTTACTTTATTCAATTCTAGGCTGAGTTTTTCAAAATCATTTTTCAGCTGCCTATTCTCATCTTGCAGCTGAGTCTTCTCGTCTGATACAGATAGGTGTGCAGATTTTAGTGTCTCAAAGTCCTTAAGTAGCTGATTTACAGATTCGTGCAAGTTCATATCTTGTGACATGGCTGAACTATTATTTGAAACAGAGGATTTTGATGTTACCTCTTCATCAGCTAGGTTGGCCATCAGGCAATCATACTCTTCATCATCATCAGAGAAGAATCCGCTGCTTGATTCTACACGCTCTTGATCTTCTCCGATGAGGGCCTCCTTCAGTCTTCTTTTCTGCTCACCTCCTTCTTGCTCTAGTCCTTAAGATCAGGACAGTCGATTTGAATGTGTCCTGTCTTATGGCAGTTGTAAAACTCCATCTTCCAGCTTCCCGCCTTTTGGTTTCTTCTGGGATTCTCCTTATAATTCTTCTTATATTTGGAGTAGTTCTTCCGGAAGATACTGAACCTATGCATTATGAACGCCATTTCTTCCTCAAAATCTAATGGATTTGGAGGCTTTACATCAGATAAGCTCTTGGCGGGGGACTCGGCTGCAAAGGCTATTCCCTTCTCTACAGGCTCGGTTGATGATGAACTTGGGAGCTCGAACTCATAAGCCTTCAGATCAGAGAACAGCTCTTGGATCTTTATTTTATTAAGATCCTTGGATTCTCTCATGGCCACTGCCTTCATGCTCCATTCAGGATTGAGAGATCTTAGGACCTTCAGTGCCATTTCCCTGTTGCCATAAGATTTACCAAGGGAGTTGATCTCATTGATGATCTCAACGAACCTTGTGTCCACTTGGTCTATAGATTCGCCATTCTTCATTTTGAAGTTGTCAATTTTTTTAGTAGCAATTGACAACTTGTTATCTTTGATCAGCTCTGTTCCCTCACACATTAAGGCTAATGTGTCCCAGATTTCCTTGGCGTTTTTGCAGTTTTTGATCTTGACCATTGTTGATTTGTCAAGAGTTTGATACAGCACGTCTCTGGCCCGGTTGTCAAGGTTGGCCAGCTTTCTTTCTTCGGGAGTCAGCTCTGTCCTCTTCTTTGGGATCTTCTCTGGCTTCCCTGCTTCAATCTCCTCGGGAGTGTTGCCCTTCTCGAAGGTGATTGGACCGTCCTCTATGATGCACCACATGTCATCATGAATTGAAGATAAGTGTGCCCGCATCCTTATCTTCCAAAGATCATACTCGTCAACTGAAAACATAGGTAATCTAGAATGCATATGTTCCATTTTACAATGAGAGTTAAAAAAATACATATGCTCGATATATGGATCTGGTTCGTGAAATAAATGAACCAACCGCTCCGATACCACTTGTAGGTCACAAGTCATCCAGGAATAAGTCTAGGGGGGTGAATAGACTTATTGAAACTCTTAAACTTTTTTTCACGAAAAGTAAGTTTCTTCAGCTCATAGATATGCAAATGACTTAGAGTCTTTTGTTCTCAGTACGTGCGGAAGTCATCTGATGACGAATACAAAACAACCAATGAAACACTTAACAATGAATGCAGCAGTTAAAGTATGATGCTATAAAACAGTAAAATACGCAGGCAGTTATAGTGGTCTCAGGGGTGGGGTAATCCTCTACTAATCCACTTTTCTCCAAACCAGTTGGAGATGAATTCACTATAATTGTCAACCAGTGATAAAGATTACAGTTATTCAACCAAATTACAACAGCTTCCAACCAGTGGAAATCCTTGCCGTTGCAACTCCCTTAACTGCCTTGCACCTCTTGATCCGCGATCATTGGATACAGTCTAGAACTTCAACCAGTGAAGTACCCCGAACTCAGGATTAAAGACATGAGTTTTTGTCTTCTCCAACTAAGAGCTTCTTCAAGTATGAACTTTTGAGAACTGCTCTTTTCACGATGCTATAGTTCGCTTTTTGATTGCTTTGAATGCTTTGATTGCTTGAGATTTTGTTCGCACCAGTGTTTGCTCAACTTCAAATCTTCGGATATATATATATATAGGTGATGATCCTTGAGCATTCTTCATAGCCGTTGCAAATCTTGTAACAAATCCGTCCATTGGAGAAAGACTTCTTTGTTTATTTTTCTGAACGTTGCAAGGCTGGATTTCCATATTTTAATCCATCGTTCGACCGTTGTGAAGACTTTGCATGTGAGGCGCCGCATCTTTTGAATATAAAAATATTAAAGTCTTCAGTGGTAGGCCTGGATGAATTATTTAATTCATATCCTTGCGGGAATCTCTCCAATATGTCTCTTCACGCTTGCATGTGACTTTCCGTAATATTTGACTATTCAACGCATGCTGACGTAGACTTGGAGTACTTGGCTGATCTCAAGTTGGCTGATGTACAATCAACTTCTTTACAGTCTGGACTTCTTTGATGGTGACTGTTTGAGACTCGCCTGATCAGATGGCTTGTCTGAGGTCACTTGACTTCAGTCTGGTCAAACATCTCTGATTAATTTTTGTTGACCACAACTTCTCTGACTTGACTCGGCTGTACCTCTCTAATGAACTCAGCTGTACTTTTGTACTTAGCCGATTTGAGCCTAACTTATTTTGGCCTATAGAAGATACTCATTTGGTTCTTCTTTACATTTTGCCAAGTATTAAACTTAACATAATTTGGCCTATGGAAGATACTCATTTGGTTCTTCCTTACATTTTTGCTAAGTAATAAACATTTGAATTACATTAATGACATCATCAAAATCTAACAAGTATTCCTAACAGTTTTGTGATCTACGAGGATGGATTGATACGCTTCAAGAATCGATTTTGTGTACCCGCAGACGAAGAGTTGAGGAACTGTATCCTGAGAGAGGCCCATGCTACCCCGTACTCCATTCACCTGGGGGTCTAGCAAGATGTATAAGGATTTAAAGCAATGTTATTAGTGGGGGAATATCAAACATGAGGTTGAAGAGTTTGTATCGAGATGCTTAACCTGTCAGCAGGTTAAGATTGAGCATTAGCGACCCACAGGAATGCTGAAACCGCTCCCGATTCTCGAGTGGAAACGGCAGGACATATCGATGGATTTTATCACTAGCTTGCCAACGAGTCGTCGGGGGATGAATACGATTTGGGTGATTGTGGACCGTCTAACCAAATCAGCCCACTTTTTGGAGATTAAAGACACATAGGGACCCGAGAGATTGGCCCAGCTGTTTATTAAAGAGATTTTTGTTGGAATATAAAATGCAGTTGAAGCGAGATTGATGAATTAATAGATTCGGTTTTATAAAATAACCAACGTAAATAGCGGATCTATTTAGGCTTGTCAATTAATTAATTAAACAGATTAATTAACAATTTAAATATACGTACTTACGCAGTAGAATTGGTAATTCATACATTTGAAGTGAAGTGGTGGAGAATTCCCTTTTGGATCGATCGAGCTACTCCACGTACTCCTCTGCGATCTTCTTGTGTTTCTACCTAAATATCTTCTAGAGTATATCCCGCTTATGTCTGGATGTCGTGTGGGCAACAATCTACCGGATTGCTTGGACTGTGATATGGGTCGGCCGAACCACTTTTTCTTCCAAAAATTACCTTACAAATTCTCTCTATTTTTCTTGAATATTTGTGTATTTAGAAAAATATTATGTTAGCTAAATTGTGGAATCCAAGACACAAGTCAAGATCCAAAATTAAACACAAAATTATAGAAGAAAATCGAAATTTTTGTGCCAAGGAAGAGTGAAAAAATCGCCCCCCCCCCCCATGTGTCCTATTTATAGGTGTTTTGGGCTACTCTAAGGAGCTTAAGGAGGATAAGGTAAGGACTCCCAATAGTGGTCATCTTTCAAATATTAGGATTCTTCCTAATATGATGACTCTATTAATATCAACTTAGTCTACTAAAAGTTTGATATTTCACTTCCTACCAAAATCCCAAATTACGAAATTGGGCTCCTTTTTGAATTAATTATTTCCCGTATTTATGATATTCCATGTCCATTAATTAATTTAAGCCACTGACAGCTTAATTTAATTAATGTGTTATACATGAGTATACCACTCGAGCTTTATTATTATATCGGAAAATTAATTCCACTTGCAGGGTTTAATATAATAATACCTTCGAGTGCCTCAAGGGACATGATCAACCCGACTGGTCGAGACACGAATTTTAATTATAATACTAATTATTATATAAATAATAATATTGCCCAAAATATCGAACATATTGAGTCAATTATTTTGGCTCTCACCCATGATAAATCAAAGCAATAAATATTAAATATATAATTAATATTAATCACTAGAATTAAGAAATAATAATTGTTCAAGATGTACGTTCTTCTTATAGTCAGTACAGAAGAATCTATCTCACCTCGAGCCTATTCAACGTATACCGAATACGCTAATATATGCTAATGGTCAAGACCAACAAATCTCAAGCATATATTACAACCTCTCACATAACGGTCTAATGTTATATAGCTTGTGAACTAATTATTACTATATAAGGAACCGATAATGTGATCTTCTGTGTGACACACCACACCACATTATCTACAATATAAAGTAATTTAGACAACATTTGCATAACCATAGCCTGAACAAATATGCAAAACATGTGACAAATGAATTAAATATTCTCTTAGATAAAGACCGGAAAATTAGGTAATACAAGCATAAAGTATGCTTTGATGTATACAACCCTAACAATCTCCCAGTTATACTCAAAGCATGCTTTTGAAGTATACTATATAGACTATGTCTATCTATCTCCCACTTATACTCAAAGCAATGCTGCCATACATCTCAACCTCATTCCTTCCACATGCCCTTCAAATGACTTTGAGGGCAACCCTTTTGTGAAAGGATCAGCTAGGTTGTCTTCATATGCTATCTTGGAGACAATAATCTTCACTCTATTCACAAAATCTCGAATGATATGATATTTGCGCTTGATATGTTTGCTTTTTTTGTGGTCCCGTGGTTCCTTCGAATTTGCAACACTACCGGTATTATCACAATAAAGTGTAATACTCCCAGGCAAATTAAGAATCACACCCAAATCCTTTAGGAAGTACTTGACCCATACTGCCTCTTTAGCTGCCTTTGAGGCTGCTACATACTCGACTTCCATGGTAGAGTACACTATGCATTGCTGCTTCACACTCCTCCAACTGATGGCTCCACCTCCCAAAGTGAAAACATATCCGGAAGTTGATTTCGACTTTTCTTTGTCTGCACCGAAATCTGAGTCAGTGTAACCCAAAGGACAAAGTGTATCCGATTGATATACAAGCATATGCTCCCTAGTCCTTCTCAGGTACGTGAGTATATGCTTGACCGCAATCTAATGTCTCGGTCCTAGGTTCGACTGATATCTCGCCACCATGCCTACAACATGACAGATATTAGGCCTAGTGAAAAGCATATTATACATGAGGCTTCCCACTGCCGAAGCATAAGGGACCATCTTCATGTCATCTATGTCCTTCTATGTCCTTGGACACATAGCCTTAGATAGCTGAATTCCATGTCTGTAAGGTAAGAAACCATTCTTGGAATTCTCCATACTAAACCGCTTTAGCACCGTATCGATATAGGATCCCTGAGATAAGCACAACATCCTTTTCTTGCGATCTCGAAAGATCCTAATACCAAGGATGTGCCCATCTTCTCCCAAATCATTCATAGCGAATTTCTCAGACAACCATACCCTTACAACTGATAATACCTTCACATTGTTTACAATTAGAAGTATATCATCTACGTATAGCACAAGAAACACTAGCACATTTCCATCATACTTTTTTGTATACACAAACCTCACTAGTGTAATATCCGGAATTTCTACTACTGTGGTTTAATATTATTTTATCGGAGTTATGTTGTACAGCGTGGAATCTGTACAGTATGGATAAAATAAATGAAGGACTAAGACATTTGTATTGGTATAATTACTGTACTTGGTCGACAATTGCAGTTGGGGATATTGTGTATCGTATGAGAATATTATTGGAAGGAGTATGTATTCAGTATGCCGTATGATCGTATTTTGTATGTTGAGACGTTGGACAAGAGTAGCTGAAAATGGATAAGTATAGACTTATTAGCGCACGTTAATAGTTAAGATTAGCGCACACTACCATGCAGGGTTAGCGCACACTAAAGGTAAAATCATAGTGTGCGCTAATGCAGTCAGATCGGAAGGAATCTGCGTGTGGACCAGGTCACCGGCGCACGTTCTGATAAGTCAACGGATGTTGGTAATGTAGTACTAGCGCATGCTAAACCCTAAAGGTTAGCGCACGCTAATGGTATATTGGAAAAAAAGGAACGCTAAACGCAAGGACTTGCGTACGCTAGAGAGTGTAAGTTACGTACGCTAATGCATGGGCGTTACGTACGTAAGCACATGTACGAAGCTAGACTGTAGCCTTTGGACTGCGATAGCGCACGCTAAGGCCATAGCGCATGCTAAACATAAGGTTTAGCGCACGCTAGTAATATACTTTATGAAAAGGGACAGACGGGTGTTATGAAGCATTTCATCCATTTCTTTCCTTTCACTCGATAGAGAGAGCTCTGGGAGGTACTTGAGGTCCAGAAACACTCCGAGATGATGATCTTTATCAAGATTAAGATAGAGAACATGGATTAAATCCTTGTTCTTCAAGTTATTCATGGTTCTTGGAATGAAGTTCAAGTGTTCTTCTTCTTGGTTTGTCTAATCCAGGTAATTTCGTATCCCTTTGATAGTAGTTCGTTTTTAAGGATGATTACTTGTGAGAGAACATGTTGGATACTCATGTGGTGATTTTTATGAGACCTAATGGGATTATGATAAGGGTTTTCAGATGTTATGTAAGATTCTTCATGTTAATGGTGATTCGTTAAACTTGATGTGGTTGAATCATGGATTTCTGAATCATGATAATTTCAGTGGTCGATTTAGATGAGTTAAATCATGATATGAGGCTTAATTCCGGCTTGAGTATGATACGATCCTTGTTATCGAGTTGGTTTCATTGTTGATGTTGTTATTGATATAGGGACATTGATATGATTCTTGTGATAGTTATGGTGTTGTTTATCTTCAAGAGATATGGAGATTTATGTCTCCTTTCATTTCGGATTTTGATGTTAAGATGCTATAAGGATATATAATGGTTTTGATTATAAATATGGATAAGATGATTAAAACCAACATTATGATTTTAGTTTCGTATGTTCGTGATAAGATGTGGATCATGATGATGAGATTGAATTTAGAAAAGTTATTGTTAATGTTGGAGCATGATTTCCTTTTCATTCGGATTCGTAGTCGCAAGTGTTAGTCAGTGCTTGGAATGTATGCCTCTGTATAGCATTAGCGCACGCTAAGCCTACTGGCTAGCGCACACTAACGAGAGTAACTTAGCGCACGCTACGTTAAGGTATTAACGTGCTCTAAGTCAACAGGCAGGGTGGTATATTCTGTTTCGGATATGAATTCGTGATCGTTTAAGTTGGTTTGATCAGACTTGTGGTTAATCGAGATATGGTTGAACCGTTGGGTTTGTGAATTGATTTTATCGATTGTTGATTGTTATCGAACCTATTGTTTATCGAATTACTAGGTTGAGAATATTCATCGGTGAATATAACCGTGTGTTGCGGTCGAGTTCAAGGATGTTCGTGAATTGCTTTGGTCGGGACCGAGGAACTTGTAGATGACGGCAATAGATTTGGTAATAGCTTCCTCATCATTGTATCGGTATCAAGGTAAGTTATTACTTGCTCAGTTTATAATATTTAATGAATGGTTTCAGTTTCATTCGTTTATAATTTGTATAGCAATGTTTATAATCGTAATCACAGGAGATTTGGGATTATAAATCGTATTCGAGTTTTGGGAATCTAAATCATAATGTATATGATTTACTTTTGTTATTGGTGTACTTGTATATCGAGGATATATTGTGATAAAGACGAAGATATGAATTATCTGCAATTCGTGATACTTTGGACCGTCGAATATTGAGAATAATGGTTCGTGATGGTTTAGACATTGAGATCGCTCTCGAAGGACTCGGGGCAAGTACTCTAATCATTTTTATCATTTGTGTCGATCATGTCGTGATACATTCGTGTATCGTTGTTGTCATGCATTTGTGCATTGTTATTGTCGTGTATTGTGTACTGATGTTTTGTGCAGTTGTGCATTGTTGTCATATGTCCACCTCGTGTTGGTCCGACGGGATCATCGGGGGATCTATGCTAGCATGCGCTGGATCATCGGACGGGTTTTCCACCTCGGGTTGGTCTGATAGGATCATCGGGGGATCTAGGCAGTGAATGCTGGATCATCGGATTGCCATGCATTGTTGTTGTGCATATGTATATTATGGGTTTGCCATCAGTATACATTGTTGTTATTGATGTGAGCATATTGACGTTGTCATATGAGTATGCATTTGTAGGTCTTGTGTTAGGACTGTGTCCGTATGTTGTGTTGATCTGATCTCGGATTAGAGTGACGTGATGGTAATGGTATTTCGTGTCTTGAGGTATATTCCGTATTTCCTTGATACTTGTCTTTGATGGACAATCGATTATCGAATTAGAATTATTGACGTTATCCGATGGATTGAATTGGCCAGAGTTGGTATAATTTCCGTATCGTGAGTTATGATAATGTTTTGAGAACCTTGGGTATTGTTGAGATACCGTACAGATATTTCGGTATTATCTTATTGTGTTGTTAAGGATACGAATCGTGGATTTTCGTAAAGTTACGACAGTAAGATTACATTGGTCGTATTCTTACTTAGTATTTCCATTGATATGTAATTATTGACGTGATGTGATGGTTATCATTGTTGGATATTATGGCTGACCCCATCGTGGGCTTTCTTTTTAGGTTGTTGGATTATCAAGCATGTAGCGGTCGTGGAGAGATGAGCTTCCCAGAGGATACTGGCTAGGGCATTTATTTGTGTATTGAGTTTCCTGATCAGTTCTTGTATTCCGCTGTTAGAGTATTTTAATTGTTTGTCTCTTGGTATCTGGTAACTTAGGTTACTTTGGCAATCGTTTTCTAAACTATTTTGTTGGTACGTGTAAGCGATAGCTTAACATATGTTTTTAAACTGTTGAGTTTTGGCATTTCGGGCCTTGTGGTTTTAAATGAGATTTTACGACAGTTTTGATAAACGAGTTTTATATAGTCTTCGAATGTTTTAAATAGATAATACCGGCGTTAGCCTCTTGGATGTTTGTAAATGTTTGCGCAAATTTCCTTCAGCCTTGTGGGTTCCATCTCGGGGCCCACGGCGCTGTAATATTCCCGGTTAAATCTGGGGGTGTTACAACTAGGACACTGTTCAAAACCATATGATTGAATGACCTCATCAAATCTCATGTTCCATGACTTGATGCTTGCTTGAGACCATAAATGGCTCTCTTAAGCTTTCACACTAAGTGCTCATCTCCTTCAGCAATGAATCCCTTAGGTTGGCGTACATAGATTTCCTTATCAAGACTCCCGTTGAAGAATGAAGTCTTGACATCCCTCTTCCAAATCTCCATATCCAAATGTGCAGCTACGAGAATCCGGATCGATTTAAGCATAGCTACTAGCGAAAAGGTCTCATTGTAGTCGATGCCCTCCTTTTGAGTGTAACCTTTCGCAACAAGCCTTGCTTTGAAGGTTACCTTCCCTTTCGATCCTCTCTTACACTTGTAGACCCACTTACTTCCAATGGCTTTTACCCTATTGTGTAGCTCTACTAGCTCCCACACTTGATTATAATCCATAGATCCCATTTCAGATTCCATTGCTGTTTCCCAGGATTCAACATCCTTGTCTTGAACTGCCTGCTTATACGTACATGGATCCGTTTCATCCTGGTCCGGGAAGTGGTCCGAAGATGCTCCCATGCCAATGAAATGATCCTGTTGACGAACAACCCTCCCACTATGATGAGGCGTGTCCTTTGTTTGCGTACCCATAATAGTGTCGATACGTGGTACACTAGGTGTTTGTACAATTGGTATTGTCGAAATCTCCCCCCTAAGTTCCTCTAGAATGACCGCACTCCTAGGCTTGTGGCTTATTACATAGTCCTCCTCTAAGAACCGGGCATTGGTGCTAACAATGACCTTCTAATCTTTAGGACTATAGAATAAGCCACCCTTCGTTCCCTTTGGATATCCTACAAACACTCGTACTTCTGTACGAGACGCCAACTTATCACCTTCCTTATTCAGCACGTGTGCTGGAGAACCCCAAATCCGAACATGTCCTAGACTAGGATTGCGCCCATTCTACATTTTTGTGGATGTTTTTGGAACTGATTTCGAAGGCACCAAGTTTAAAACGTACGCCGCTGTTTCCAAGGCGTATCCCCAAGACGAAATAGGAAAATCAGAATAACTCATCACTGAACTAACCATCTCTAATAAAGTACAATTCCTTCGTTCAGCAATACCATTTTGTTGTGGTGTATTAGGCGCAGTTAGCTGGGAAGTAATCCCCTCATGTGCTAAGAAATACAAAAACTCTCCACTAAGATATTCTCCACCACGATCAGATCGTAATGACTTGATACTCTATCCATGATGCTTCTCCGTTTCAGCCTTGAATTCTTTTATCAAAAGATTTAGACTTACGTCGCATCAAATAGATGTATCCATATCTCGAATAATCATCTATAAATATGATGAAGTATTCAAAACCACCCTTAGTCTGGATGTTCTTTGGACCACAAACATCGATGTGTACCAATTCCAATACATATTGTGCACGATATCCATTGCTTTGGAAAGCCCTTTTAGTCATTTTCCCTTCTAGACAGGATTCTCAAATTGGAAATGACTCAACTTGGAGTGAATCCAATGGGCCATCTCTCACCAATCTTTGAATCCTTTTAAGGTTAATATGACCCAATTGTAAATACCACAAATATATTTGATTTATGCTCGAAGGTTCTTTTCTTGTATTAGGATTAATCAAAGAATTAAGCGATTTATAATTATGCAAGAGAGTTGGTGCAGCATTAATGACATAAAGTCCTTCATTATAAGTACTCGTGCAAACATATTCACCATTTTTTTTAATAACTGCATTATCTCCAAAGGAAACTGAATATCCATCACAACGCAATTTAGAAATTGAAATTAAATTCATTCTAAAATCAGGTACTAATAATACATTATTAAGGACTAGAGTCCTATCATTAACTTTTAACTGCTCGACTCCCACTGCAACAGCCTTCGGCCTGTAATAGTCGCCCCAGTTAATAGTAATCTCATCCGCACTAAGTACTTTGGTTACTTGGAACCCCTACGAGTCATGACAAACATGATCAGTGGAGCCTGAATCTACTATCCACGAAGTGATAGAACAGGCAGCCAAACATGTTTTGACTACTAGTGCATGAGACGTACCTTTCTTAGGGCAGTCACTCTTAAAATTCCCCTTCAGACCGCGCTTATAGCATTTGCCCTTCGGCTTTTTGTTTGCCTCGGATTGAGGAGCCTTGGATGGAGGAGGCTTGCCCTTAGCTTTGAAAGTTTCCACTTGCTTCTGACCAACCTGCTTTTTCTTCTTTCCTCATTTGGGTTTTGAAGAACTAGCACCGGTTGCCGCAAGAATTTGATGATAACCTTGTTTGAAGAGACCTTCAGCAGATTGAAGCTCTATCAGAAGTTCCGCCAAAGTGTAAGTCCTACGATTCATATTGTAGTTAAGGCGGAACCACTCAAATCTTCTTGGCAAGCTACCCAAGATAATATCGACCTGTGACTCGGCATCGATAGTGGCCCCTAGTACGCTTAGTTCGTTCAAATGAGACATCATTTTCATAACATGATCCCTCACTGGAGTCCCTTCAGACATTTGGGTTGACATCAACACCCGCATTGCATTTTGCCTAGCCGCCCGGTTTTGATGACCAAACATCTCGGTGAGATTTTTCATCATTTTTGCGGCTGAGGCCATCGTCTGATGTTGATGTTGCAATACATTTGTCAGTGAAGCCAAAATGTAATAGTGAGCCATCTCATCAGAATTTTTCCATTTTCGGAATTCAACCAACTCTTCAGGAGTGGCATCCAGTTCTGGTTCCAGAGGGCTCTCCTCAGTTAACACAAATTTATGCCCCTCGGCAGTCAGGACAATGTCAAGATTTCTTTTCCAATCGGCAAAGTTAGTGCCATCAAGTTTATTTTCTTTGAGAATAACAGCTAGTGGACTGAAAGACATCTGAGAATAAAATTAAAAACACCATTCATCACATAATTCGACGCAAAATATATTGAAAAATCTTAAAACACAATATATATGCAGTCAACCAACACATCAAAAAACCGCACATGCAAGCCACGTTAGTGTGGACGTTTACATATACATTTCTCAAGTAGATTTTAACGTCTTTAATTTTACTATACAGTCAAGATGCGTTTTGACTAGTAAAATTAATAGTTGGTTCCTCTTGGCCATGTATTAAATTAACATAGACTCCGATGGGGAGCTTATTAATTAATACACCTAAGTGAACACCATAATTTAACAAACCTTAGAATATTATTTAATGATATAGTCCCACAGATGGAGAGGTCCTATCATAAAAAATAATATTCACCTTTTTGCTATCTAATTGAAGTTTAAAACTAGTGAGCCAATAATCAGCACATCCGATGTGGAGGAAGATTCTAATGTCAACGCGCATGCTAATTATTTCAAAATTTAAACCAATTATGGAGGCCAATTTGATTTTGAAAAATCAATTATTAAAATCACTTAGTTATTTTGAACAATAAGGTTTTTAATTTTCTCGTCCTAACTTGCAAGAAACATATCACGCATACATCCATACATGCCATTCATCAAAACAGTAAAAACCAACATAAAAAAATTGGATAATTAAATCCAATTATCATAGCTTTTATTCCTCGTTTTGAGTAACGAGAAAATTCTTGGCTCTTTTGATCCCACTGCTTCAAGCATCTCGTCACCTCCTACCGGTTGGGGCACAAAAATTGCCAAATTTAGAAACTTTCTTCCATGCAAAATTAATTGCACAAGAAATTTCCAAATTAAAATTATTGTGCTCCAACGGACGCAACAAACGGCGGATAAACGAATAGGACCATACACCGAACGAACCTGGCCGCACAAAAACCCGACCCGCGGCCCGCCACCCTGCCCCTGGTCGACGCGCGGCAGGACAGATTCGGCCGAGACCGCCTGCATTGGCCGAGTCCCGATCAGTAGCAGCCTGGTCTCGGTCGGTTCATCCGATCAGGACTCCTTTTCGCGCTGGACTTCTTTTCCTTCGTTACTTTGTGTATTCCAATTCGATTACAATTTTACAAGGATTAAAATACATCGAATTTACATCAAAATTTACAAGGAAAAAAAAGTCCTATTCTACCCGTTGATTTTCTCACGGGAAAAACTTATACATGCCTCAAAAACCAAACCAAACCAAACCAAACATACCCAGTATATCCCACTCAGAGCAGGGTCTGGGGAGGGTAAGATATACGCAGACCATTCCCCTACTTATTACAGTAGGGAGGTTGTTTCCGTGAAGACCCCCAACTTAGTGCACAACAGAATCTCGTGTGATAAATACAAAGGAAAACATATGATTCGAAAAAAGTTCGAAACCATACCTGAGCCCATGGCTTAATCCACATGGGATTTACCTACGTGGAATTTGGCTACTTCACTCCCGATGGACGCTGCTCTAACAAAAGAGAGGTTGACTCTGCGTACAGCTCCCTGTCAAAAATACACCACGCAAAGACAATATGATAAAATATACAATAAAAGTAAAAAATACAATGCTCTAGGTCAAAGCTAACCGAGACTACCCAACCCTGAGGATCTCAACTACAGCACCGCTCCCTACAAAAGAATCCACAACTCTGATCTGGCGCCTCCAAGCGCATATCAATAGTTATGGTCTCGGAAAGGTTTAAGGCCTTCAAATCTAATCTCAGCTGCTCCTCCCACGGCCTCCTCGGTCTGCCTCTCCTCCTCTCCCCGACAACCAATAAACTCTCGACCCTCCTCACCGGAGCAGATGCCTGCCTCCTGCGGCTATGGCCAAACCATCTCAATCTCCCTTCCCTAACTTTCGCTGAAATGGGCGCCACTTCCAACGCGTTCCTGAAAACCCCGTTCGCGATTCTATCTAGCATTGTGCGACCACACGATCAACGTAACATTCTCATTTCAGCCACTTCCAACTTGCTCTCAAGCGACTTCTTCATCGCCCAATATTCGGAGCCATACAACATTGCAGGTCGGATTGCCGCTCTATAGAATTTACCCTTCAACTTTAGAGGGACTTTCTTGTCACACAGGACCCCTGTCGCTGCTCTCCACCTTAGCCACCCCGCCTTGATGCGATGCGTGACATCATCTTCACACTCACCTTCCTTCTGAATGATCGAACCCAAATACTTGAACTTATCCATACGGGGTACGATCCGATCCACAATCATTACCTCTACATCTTCCTTGTTGGCCTCACCACTAAAGTTACACCAGAGATACTCGGTCTTAGACCGGCTCACACGCAAGCCCTGGGATTCTAACTTAGCCCTCCAAAGCTCCAACTTGGAGTTTATCTCCCTCCTCGACTCCGCCACTAACACAATGTCGTCAGCAAAAAGCATGCACCACGGGATGCCATCTTGAATCCCTCGCGAAATGACGTCAAGGATTAGAGTGAAGAGAAGAGGGCTTAGCGCCGACCCCTGGTGTAACCCTATCTCAACCGGAAAATACTGGGTATCACCAATTGGGGTCCTAACGCACGTCCTAGTTTGGGAGTACATGTCTTGGATCGCCCTAACGAACGGCAACGAGACCCTCCTCTCTACTAGGATCCTCCAAATAACATCGCGCAGAATGCTATCATAAGCCTTCTATAGATCTATGAACACCATATGGAGGTCCTTACGCCGCTCTCTTAACTTCTCCATAAGGCGTCTGACGAGATGAATTGCCTCAGTCGTGGACCTCCCGGGCATGAAACCAAATTGGTTCTCTGAGATCTCAACTTCTCTTCTAACCCTGCATTCCACCACTCTTTCCCAAAGTTTCATAGTATGACTGAGGATTTTAATGCCCCTATAGTTACTACAACTCTGAGCATCACCTTTGTTCTTGAAAAATGGCACGACAATACTATGCCTCCACTCTGTCGGCATCTTAGAACCTCTGAGGAGGATGTTGAACAGCTCTACTAGCCACTGAACTCCGACTTCCCCAAGACAAAGACACACCTCAATAGGGATCTTATCCGGGCCTACAGCCTTAGCTCTACCCATTTTCATTAGGGCACCCTTTACTTCCTCCTTGCTGATGCTCTCACAGGAACTAAACGAACGAGCACAAGATAGACTAACTCCTTGCACCACCGAGTCACTACCTCTAGCCTCATTGAAAAGTTCGAAAAAATACCTATTCCACCGCTCCTTAATAGCCACGTCGTTCACTAACACTTGGCCCCAATCATCCTTAATAAACTTAACGGGACCCAGGTCGCGCCACCCTCTTTCCCTAGCTTTCGCTAGTTTAAAAATAGCATTTGCTCCTTCTTTGGTGTCTAGGCGCTTGTACATATCCTAGTAAGCCTCACCTTTAGCCTTAGCCACTGCCTTCTTAGCCTCTCTTTTCGCCACCTTGTACGCTACAATCTTCAAGATTCTCTCCTTCCCAGCACTAACCGACAAAAGCTCCTTAAATAGTGCTTGTTTTGCCTTAACCTTGTTTTGTACCTCCTCATTCCACCACCATGCCTCCCTAGGTCCACTACACCTGCCCGAAGAAACCCCTACCACCTTCTCGTCCACTCTCCTAATAGCATTGGCCATGCTGGTCCACATAAGGTTAGCATCGCCCTCACGCAAAAAACCTCCTTCGCGGGTCAGAGTCTCCTTGAATAGTGTGGCCTTCTCACCCTTCAGATCCTTCCAGAGAATCCTAGGTCTAGCTTCTCTAGCCCTGCTAACAACACGACCTACCATGGATAAATCCATAGCCAGCAGCCGGTGTTTAGAAGCACATGCCTCGCTCCGGAACACCTTGCAGTCCACGCACGCCCTAGCATCACGACTGCGCAAGAGAAGGTAGTCAATTTGCGTGTTGTGCCCCCCACTACTGAAGGTGATGCGGTGCTCAACTCTCTTCTGAAAAACAGAGTTAGCAATTACCAACTCATGCGCAGTGGCAAACTCCAATAGTGTGGAACCTCCTGAATTCCTAACTCCAAAGCCGAAACCCCCATGCGCACTATGATAACCATCCACCCCCTCACCAATGTGCCCATTGAAATCGCCCCCCAAAATAATAAATTGATCGTCCGGAATACACCCGACCAACTCATCTAAACAGACCCAAAAAGCTTCCTTATCAAGCACACCCAAACCAACATGTGGGGCATACGCACATACCACGTTAACCACCTTCTCCCCAACCACCACTCTCACGGACATAATCCTATCATTACACCTCTTCAATTCCACAACGTTGTCCTTAAGCTCCTTAGATAAAAGAATGCCCACACCATTGCTCGAGTTAGCAAGGCCTGAATACCACAATTTATAACCGTTCACCTCCCTGGAGTGCGCCCCCTTCCACCTAGTCTCCTGAATACAAGCCACATCAACCCTTCTCTTACCCAAAACATCCACAAGCTCTAAAAGCTTGCCCGATAAGGTACCCAAATTCCAACTACCAACCCGCAAATAGCGCGACATCGACCAACACAGAACACAACCACACTACGAAAAATAAAATGAGGTAGTGAAGACCAAAATGAAAATATGATGAGAATGAGAAAGATAACTTAAAAGCAAGCAAACCACATACAAATCACAATAGGTAGTAGATATATAGCTGACGAAAATGAAATTTAACATAAAAGTACAATGATACCAGACTTTGACATGCCTTGGAGGAGGAGAATCCGCGGGAGATGGAAACCGAGCGACTCCTAAACACCACCCAGTCTTCGAGACGACTTGAAAAAGAGGAAGGTTTGGAGAGGATTCCGTGCAGCTTGAAAAACCGACAAAGGAACCTGCAAAACAGACAACTATATGCTATAGGCTATACTAATGTTAGATTTAAGGGGAGGGAATGAATGTAGCGTTAAATGATTATTATTCCGGCGGTACGCCGGCCAGAAAATGACCAACAACGGCGCTAAAGCAGTTAATACACTTACAACAAGTACATTTGAATCAGATTAGAAATTAAATACCCCAAAACCTAGAAATTCAGGAAAAGACAATAATTCAAAATACTTATTAGAGAAGATTCAACAGAGTAAGAATAGGGTCCGGAACAGGGGCAGATGTGGCAATGAACAGGGGCAATAGCAGAAGATGGAGCCACGCCGCACAAAAAGGAATTGCTAGGAAAGACGAAGAAGACGAAGTATTTCGAGAAGCCGAAGATGGAGCAAGAATTGTCAAATACAAGCTCACACCTTCGGATCGAAAATCGAACAAAGCCCTTTTATTTTGAAATCAAAGGCGATTCATAGTATCTTACACAAAATCTTTTTAAAATCAAAACAAATTGACAAAGCCACAAGACTGAGAAGAATAGAAGAAGCAGATCCCAAATCGCAGAGCTGAGCAATCGGCAAAACCCCGACTGTTCGTATTACGATTTCGTTTGTATGTATTGACAAATAAAAATGGATAAGATCTAATGAATACACAAATGAAAAAATGAATAATGGACAGGCAGAACTCTGATAAAATGACCCGAATCCAATTGCTCTGTCGGAGAAGTATCCACAGATGAAAACAAAGGAGACCGATGCTGCAAACCCTATACTGTTGGCCCAACTGACTGGGATTAAAATCAGCCAAACTAGATTCTCTTCACCACCGCCAGTTCACAACTAGTCACCACTCTCCTCTCTCTCTCCGGGCCAAAACCGGGCCAAATTACCAAAATGCGTAAATAAATAAAAAAATCACATAGCCATGATAATTGGACCATATTCACCTGCAAGATAATATCTAGCAAAAATATTCCAAACATCATACCATATGAATATTTAAATTGCTAGCAAATTAATCACAAATTAACTAAATTGAACAGAACCTAAACACCAGCTTCGATACTAATTATTGGAATATAAAACGCAGCGGGAGCGAGATTGATGAATTAATAGATTCGGTTTTACAAACTAACCAACGTAAATAGCGGATCTCTTTAGGCTTGTCAATTAATTAATTAAAAAGATTAATTAACAATTTAAATATACGTATTTACGCACTAGAATTGGTAATTCATACCTTTGAAGCGAAGTGGTAGAAAATTCCCTTTTGGATCGATCGAGCTACTCCAAGTACTCCTCTTCGATCTTCTTGTGTTTCTACCTCAAGATCTTCTAGAGTATATCCCGCCTATGTGCGGATGTCGTGTGGGCAATAATCTACCGGAATGCTTGGATTGTGATATGGGTCGGCCAAACCACTTTTTCTTCCAAAAATTACCATACGGATTTTCTCTCTATTTTTATTTAATATTTATGTATTTAGAAAAATATTGTGTTAGCTAAATTGTGGAATCCAAGACACAAGTCAAGATCCAAAATTAAACACAATACTAAAGAAAAAAATCGAAATTTTTGTTCCAAAGAAGAGTGAAAAAATAGGCCCCCCAATGTGTCCTATTTATAGGTGTTTTGGGCTACTCTACGGACCTTAAGGGCGATAAGGTAAGGACTCCCAATAAAGGTCATCTTTCCAATATTAGGACTCTTCCTAATATGATGACTCTATTAATATCAACTTAGTCCACTAAAAGGTTGATATTGCACTTCCTACCAAAATCCCAAATTACGAAATTGGGCTCCTTTTTGAATTAATTATTTCCCGTGTTTAAGATATTCCATGTCCATTAATTAATTAAAGCTACTGACAGCTTTTAATTAATTAATGTGTTATACATAAGTATACCACTCGAGATTTATTACTATATCGGAAAATTAATTCCACCTGCAGGGTTTAATATAATAATTGTTTCGAGTGCCTCAAGGGACATGATCAACCCGACTGGTCGGGACACGATTTCTATCTATAATATTAATTATTATATAAACAATAATATTGCCCAAAATATCGAGCATATGGAGTCAATCATTTTGGCTCTCACCCATGATAAATCAAAGCAATAAGTATTAAATATATATAATTAAATATTAATCACTAGAATTAAGAAATAATAATTGTCCGAGATATACGTTCTTCTTATAGTCAGTACAGAAGAATCTATCTCACCTCGATCCTGTTCAACTTATATCGAATACACTAATATATGCTAATGGTCAAGACCAACCAATCTCAAGCATATATTACAACCTCTCACATAAAGGTCTAATGTTATATAGGTTGTGAACTAATTACTACTATATAAGCAACCGATAATGTGATCTTCTGTGTGACACGACACACCACATTATCTACAATATAAAGTAATTTAGACAGCATTTGCATAACCGTAGCGTGAACAAATATGCAAAACATGTGACAAATGAATTAAATATTCTCTTAGATAAAGACCTGGAAATTAGGTAATACAAGCATAAAGTATACTTTGATGTATACAACCCTAACAATTATAAGGTTGCATGGTACCTGTAATATCCTAGAATTTCACTATGAATTTTTCGCATTATTTTATCTGAGTTGTACTGTACAGAGTGGGACCAATACAGTATGGATAAATAATTTTGGAAACCGTGACAGTCGTACCAGTATGTCTATCGAGATTATTTTGATTCTAGGATATTACATGTTTGTTGTGTTTTTCGATGTCGGATATACCGTATAAGTGTTTGTATGATTTCCATACTTGGTCGACAGTTGTAATTGAGGATATCGTGCATCAGACGTACCGTATGAGAATATTTTTGAGATTTCGTATATGTGTTCAGTATGTCGTATGTTCATATTTGTTATGTCGAGACGTTGGACAGGAATTGCTGGAAATGGCTAAGTATGGATCTGTTAACGTACGTTAAAACTTTGAGATAACGTACGCTAAGTGGTACGTGTTACGTACGTTATGAGTAAGGTATTACGTACGTAACAAGAGGAATCGGATAGTTGGGCCTGGTGTCGGCAGCTTTCGGCGCGGATGTGGACAGGTCAACCGATGGAGTTACGTATGTTATACAGGGTGTATTACGTACGTAATATGAGTATAATACTGTAGCAAGTCAACGTACGTATTACGTACGCAATGGAATAAGTATTACGTGCGTTACGGGGCGGCTGGCCGAGTCGTGGCCGAGAGGACCTATAGTGGCCGAGCATGGTCGGCAGTGACTCGCATGGATGGCTGATCACGGTCGGCAGTGACTCGTTGGGGGCTAGGACTGGCCGATTACGTACGTAAGGTTGTGGCCGGTTACGGCCGTAAGTGCCCGTTACGTACGTAAGCAGCTGCCGGTTACGTACGTAAGGCTGTCGGCCAAACTGGGCAGTAGGGTAGGCCACGGCCGGCTACGTATGTAAGGACCCGCCGGTTACGTGCGTAACGTGCCGGCAGGTCTCGGCCTATATAAGGCCTGGACCGAGTCATCCTTGCCATTTTTTGTTTTTCTTCGCTCCTTCCGTGATTTCTTTAGCAAAGATGATGGTTTTGAGTAGAATAAACTTATTACAACATGTTTTGGAAGTTGGAATCATGGATTAACATCATCCTCCACCCGGATCGAAGGTAAGAAAACATGAACTTTTGGTTTTTGGATGTTCTTGAGGTTTCTTGGTGTTTTGGCCGATTTGCTTCGTTTTGATTCAAATTATTGATAGAACTTGATTGTATACTCGTAATCATTCAATACCCTTGAAGTTTTGTGGAACGAATTTGAGTATTTCCTTGAATAATCGATTGAATTGGACTATGCCTTCAAAGTGTTCGATGAAATGTCTCAATGAGTAGAACTTAGAAAATTCTACACGTTTTCGTATGAATGATGGTTGAATTGATATTGTTGTGATGATTCTTGGTATTTACGAGAATTTTGTTAAGGGAAGATAATGAATTGGTGATCAAATGATTCGATTATATTGTTATGATTATGGAAACGTAATATTCTCGATGTTCTTGGTAGTTTGTTGCGATTGATGATGTAATGAGAAGTATATCTGTTGAAGACATTGTTAGGACTATTGAACACCGAATTTTGGCTTGTGTTCGTATTTTTCAGAGTTGATATGGTTTGGTTTTGTATGATTGAGATATCGTTGAACCATCGAGTTTGATTAGTTGGTCATTTCGGTTGTTGATTGTTACTGAACGTATCGTTAATTGATTATTGTATTAGGTTGCGTTTAGTGATCGTTGAAGTTAACCATTGTGCTACGGATGAGTCAGGACTGAGCAGCTTGTAGATGAAGACGGCGGGATTGATAGCGGCTTCGTCGAATTGGTATCAAGGCAAGTTATGCTTGTTCAGTTTATAATGTTTAATAAATGGTTTCGCTTTCATTTCATTTATGATTCATATAGCAATGGTATTATCACTACTACAAAAAATACATTTTACTACGGTTATTTCATACATTTTACATCGGTTATAGAACTGATGTAAAATGTACCGTCGTAAAATAGGCGTTCAATCTACATCGGTTTATAAACCGATGTAAAATGTATACATTTTACATCGGTTGAATGTTAACCGATGTAAAAAGTGCAGATTTCGTACATTTTACATCGATTCTGATAGCAACCGATGTAAAAAACGATGTAAGATATTACATTTTTACATCGATTTCATTATTAACCGATGTAAAATGTCGGAAAAACTACATCGATTATATTTTAACCGATGTAAAATGTCTGAAAAACTACATCGGTTAAAATATAACCGATGTAAAATGTATACATTTTATTTTGTACATCGGTTTTAAATAACCGATGTAAAATGTAAAACTACATCGGTTAAAATATAACCGATGTAAAAAATAAAATGTATACATTATATCGGTTTCAAACAACCGATGTAATTTTTTTTTTATTATTATTTCACCTGTTTTTTCCGATTCCAGCCTGTATTTTCAAATTCCTGTTTTTAGCAAAACAACTGAAGACGTCCAAACGGAAAGTAATCAGCTGTTAAAACGACACATTCCTAAAAGACGTCCTAAAAAGAAGTAACAATGAGTATAACATAAGACAAGGAACCCATTAACATGTTCAACCATACATTCAGAGTTTTTTATCAAATCACAACATTAATTTAACAATCTTACTACCAAAACCTGTTCAACCAATAGGTTTGCTAATATCAACGTGGCCAGCTTATTCATTTTTTTTAACAGCAAAAACCAAAGCTAGGCAACGAGCTTCGGCATGGCCATCGAACTCTTGGCTTGCTCATCTTTAATTCCAATGAGCGAGAATCTGGAAGTATGGCCGGTCAACGAGAGAGAATGTGGGCCATTGGTGTGAAGAGCATACATGGAACATTCGGATGTACCCGCACATAGAGATGGGCCTACTTTAGCAGGATCAACTACAACCGATGACTATATAAGCTCCGGTAAGGTTGCATCATTAAATCACGATCTACAAGAAAGCCCAGACATCATTTCAAAAAAAAAAAAAAAGCCAAGACATCAAATAAAAAACTTTTGTTTTCTAATCAATCTTAACTGATGAAAAAAGATAGTGAACAAAGAAGAAAGATGTGATGTAGGTGAGAACTACAGAAGCATACAGAGAAACCGAGCCAGAAGCATCAAATGCTTTCCACCACCACTGCCAGTCCTCGACGCACAGATGCATGTTGGTGAGAACTACAGAAACTTCAGCACATACAATGACCAACAACAGAAGGACAACGAGCAAAAAGCCGAATACATAATAGAATCTGGCGACATGCAATCGATGTTCCTTTAAAGCGATAAGGATGACAAAACGATTCCCGGGAAGAAACATGCAATTGACCAAGAAACGGACCTCCATCCCTCCGAATTCGATGTTCCTTTAATGACTCGCCATAGATATACACCAAAGATACCCTGCTCCAGTTCCTAAAAAGAGGTAAAGGATTATCATTCCTGTTAAAAGCATACCCCGTGAAGCTGGCGACATGAACCCTAAAGCAGCAAATACAATGGTGACGACTGCCATTTGATATAACTTTTCACAAATTCAACCTCATAGCCAATGGCAGCAAAACAAACTAAATTAAACACCACACATACTACTAAATTAAACACCACACATTTTTAATCTTCATAGTTTTGGAGAATCTTTTCGGCATACATGTAAAAACATCCTCAAAAATACCAGCAAAGAACAGGGAAAAAAACCAAACAAAATCAAAATGACGGGGAAAAAAACAACCGTGAGGTTTTTGAATATTTTAAAAAAGTAGAGGTTTTTCCCAAACAAAATACACAAAAGCAATTTCATTCTTTCTTCATTTTAAAGAGAACACATACTTACAAGAAAAGATAGATATAGAACAACAGTCCATTCAAATTAACTTAGTGGTGCCACCTATGCGGAGGATATTAAATTAAAAAAGTAAGCTATATACCGTCCCGAGAAAAATGATTCTTCAGGAAATAAAAATAAACACAGTGTCGAATTGAGAATATCAACTTGCGAAAAAAGAACAGAGAGTGGTTCCACATATAGTAAAGAGAGGGATGACTCAACAAGTTTGAACAAATAGATCACAAGATTGTAAAGTCGTATCATCATATCATCTCCAACAAAAAAAAGTACATACTCATCTGTTATATTCCAAAAATGTCCTGCCCACCGAGTACGGATCTCTTCAATGCTCGTTTGAGGAAGTGCACTAGTGTCATTAAATATCTAGAACATAGAATAAAAAAAATAATGAAGAATAGTACAATAACCAAATAAGGATTATAAAAGTTGTGGCTATTTGAAAAAAAAAATACCTCTTGCCAACTGTTCTTGACACTTGCTCGAATAATAGTTAACATCCAATACATAACGTAATATCTGCATTCCCAAGATCCGACTTGTTTATTACACTACAAAATTAAATTTAAAGTTGAATTTAAAAAAAATTACAGCATCATGTAAAACTATTTAAATTGAATCTAAAATGACTTACTTTTGGATAAAGCCAAATAAGGTTATGCTTCGATTTGTTGTTGTGTATACCACCAAGCATTTTAAAAGGGCTCACGACACTGGTTTTGATGACAATTCTCATTAAAGTAATTTACAAATACAATCAAATTAAACTAAAAATACTAAAATTACATATTAAACTTACCTATGTACTATGGCTTTCATAGCGGCGTCTGGCCTAGCATGTAGTGAACAAAGCCACACTGACCAACGCGTTAGGAATAATTATTAAGAGTTGCCAATGATTCCTACATTACAGTAAAATATTTTTACAAATGAAATATAAACTTTTTACTATAATTAAATTTATTATGTGGTGACCGTACTTACCCATGATGATAAGCTCCTAAGTAGATCTTTTTGTTTGATTCCCGCATATGTTTCAGAATATACTTGGAGACTTCATTTTCTTTGTTCCCCATATATTGTATAGATTGGGGCTCAAGAAATCCGTGCACATCATCATTCCCCATATCCATACTTAACTTATGTAGCAACCTAATGTGTTCAAATAAATTTTACTTAAATAATATTGCTATCATAAATTGTAAAAGCAATGAATTACCTAATAACTTAAAAGTTTAGAACTTACAAGATCCAGAACTGTATAATCGATATGCTCAGCCACACATTGCCGTATAATATCCCCAAAACGTCGCTGTGGGAAAGGTATAATGGAACATCATGCTCAACACCAAAGAGACTCGAATCCCACACCACCTGCATAGGGTTACCATAAATGGATGCAGTAACCTTAAGCAATTCAACAATCGGGTTATCTATAAGCGCTGGTCCCTCAACTTTATTAACCCGCTTCTTTTGTCGCTCAATATCCTAAATAATAAACATGTCAACAATCAATCTTTAATTCACACATTTATTATAATAACCTTTTACTGAAAAGAAATAGCACCTCGCTAGATATAGCCTTGACAAGACGTTTCGGCCATGCAATAAAACCACCTAGGGCCTCTCCCACTATGCTAACCTCTGAAGTGGGAATAGGGACTGAGCATCAACATCTCGAACATCCTCAACTGTCACCCTAACCAAATCGTCGACAAGATCACACCATGTATGGTTGAACCACCTCGAGAACTCTCCCTAGGGCCACTAGGCGGAGGGGTTGACCATCAATATATAAACCACCGGCCATTGGCAAGGTGAGCCTCTCTAAAGAGCGATCATTAGGAGCAAGACAACTCGCGTTCGTGCTAACATGTCCAAGAGGTGTAACTGGAGGTGGTTGTGAATTTGCTCCTACGGATGCCAACGCCGGACCGAATTGCTTCATCAAATTCTGTGTAACCTCCATCGTGATCTTCTGTGTGAGGCTTTGCAAAAACTCAAGATTGATTGACTGGGGTCTGGTCGACCCACATGAACGTGATCCAAAATATTCTCGAATCTCTATACCAGATCCAACACCACGAACACGACCTGGGTGCTCTTGTCGCCCAATTGCATTACTAAGAATGTCATCACGTCCATGGGGAACAAATGAACCTTGTGAACACTCCTCCTCCAAATCATCCTACACCAACATTAAAACAACATTAGCATATTTGAAAAAACGCTACAGACCTACGCAACGCAACTGAAAACACTGATCACTGCGAATATTAAACTAAACATATTTGAAAACTTACAATCCTCTTTGCAATCTCACGTGCTGCGTCAGTAATCATCTCGCCCGATTTTCTTATGCGGCCTCGCTTCCATCTCTGGTGTCGAGTAGGAGGAGAAGGAGGATCAACAACCGCATCAGAACCAGATTGTGATGCTTCTTCTTGTCGTTTCTTTAATTTCTCGGCCATGATCTTCTCATCCACCAGGTCATAACCACCACGAGACATAGTGTGAGGGCAATTGTTCAATTTTTGAATTTCTTGTGCCTTACTTCTCTTTATCTGTAATAATTATAAAGCACAAAATATATTATTTACAGCATGAACAACACTGAGTTATACTACTTCATGAACAACACGTTGGATATTATTTGCGGCATGAACAAGATTGTTAGGAGACATCATTGTAGTCAGACATGAGAATTAGCATAACATTTTTTCCCCACTTATATATAGTACATGTAATCAATTTTGTAGTCAGACATGAGAAAAGAACTCCATTAGCATTACCCCTACCCCTACCCCTACCCCTACCCCCACCCACACACACAATTACAACACTGAGTTTATTTTGTTTATATATTCTATTTTGTTTATATATCCATTTTGAGTTTATTGTTGGTGTAAATGTGCTTTCCAAACCAGCACATTTACTGTTGGTGTAATGTATATTACAACCTGTTCAAAATTTTGAGTTTATTTTGAGTTTATATTACAACCTTTGAGTGTAAATGAGTGTAAATTTTGAGTTTATATTACAACACATTATATATTCAACCCCCACCCACACAGCCTGTCATGAACTAGCACTACTGTTGGTGTAAATGTGCTTTCCAAACCACTGCTCCAAAGACGAAATCGCTTTTCGATTACGCACATACTGAAAACGAGATGTGAAGTAATAACACACACTCAGTAGCAATAAAAACATTTACTCCTTTTAAATTTGAAGAGTAGTGAAAAAGTAAATACAAGTACAATGAATAATTTTTCTGAAGTTATACTAATATTGACTCGGATGAGATTTAATTACTTACCTCCCAGTTCGGGTCTAATCGACTTTTTTAAATTCATCCTAGTCATCCGAGGAGATATTATACTTCAAACAAGGATCCATGTTCTTGTAACCTCCGAACACCCATGCCCTAGACAGTATGATTTAAATTGTCTCCATTTTACGCCCACCGACCGTAGAATCTTTTCCTTTCTTTGTTTTTAGTTCGCGATATCGAAGTTGTTCTACATTTAATAAAAATATATAAACAGAGAATGATTGATATGAAACAAATTATTTTCAATTGTAATGAAATATTCGAGGAATAGAAATTACCAAAACATCCACCAAATCATCTCTTTATCATGATCGGGTACAAGTCTCCATGTAGGATGTAAAATGGAAATATGTTCTCGAGCAAGTTTCCCCAAATAACTTGACAACTTCACGTTATGAGTCCTTTTTGTTTTTCCTGTGACCGTATCGATGTTAAGCGGTAACTTATTCCCATTCATACGTGTTTTAGTCACATCCCTACATCGTGTGGGCTTCCTGATCATTTTTGATGAGGTTTGTGGAGGTGAAGTGGAACGAGACCTAGTGGAAGAATCAGACCTCGGTGGGGTAGCCATCATGTGCCTGTTCAGACAAAACATTTTCCACTTAAACGAGACAATGGCTAGCAATTAACATTTTCATTCTAGGAATGTATTTAAACTAAAAGCATATACTTTATAATGGCAGATAATTTATTAAGTTTTATTTACTCATATCAGATTACCATTCATATCTTTTTGTTCCTTATTCACCGTCTAAATATTTTACAGTGTTCATAATTCATTAACAATTACTTAACTTATTCATTCGACACTTTTGTAGCCATTTTTTTACCCACCTTTTTTTGGCTATAGTAAAATATGCCAATGATAATTATAAGTCATGGCGCTCGGACTTATTGCGCAGGGGAGGGAATTGGAAGCACTAATGGAAAACCTTTTATAACAAGTGCGTTGAATACTTCAATTTCATCGAATTAGTATAGGCTTCATGGCTCAAGTATGTTTATTTATTTTTCTAATGTGAAAGCAAAGATTCGGTTCCTCCACGAAATCACCGATTCGAGAGATTAGATTAGATATCATGCAAAGGGCCCTGATGACATACCAAGATAGTCGAAGCGCAGAGTACACGTATCTTGTTACAATTTCCAAGATCTAACGCAACTGTCAATAAAAATACATATAAATTAGTAAACAATCGAGAGCCTTGTTTAATTTGGGATCAATGAAAGAAAAATAACAATACAAACAAAGCTTCATTAGAAAACAACTGGAAATTACCTACTGACAAAATACACAAATCAGACTTTAATTGAAGCTTGATACAATTTGCACTAACCAATCATGCACGATCCAGCAGAGCAATGAAAATAAACCACAAGTACGGAAGCAGGAGAAAGATGGACATGTTATATGAAAATATAAGATTATATAGAAAACATGGTCATGGGGGAGAGCAAAAGCATTGGTACAACAAAATAATTAGTTGAGCATATATGCCAACCATAATTTATGGTTTTTATTTCATTACCTGCAAATTATCATGTGTATTCTCTACAATTTTCCTGACAAAATCTTCATCTTCCAGTTTTAACAGACCAACCTACAATAGCAGAAGAATCTTAGTTCGAGCATAGAGACAAAATCATTCATTAAATATAAATAATGCCTTAGGTTACTTGCGCAACTATTGGTTAAAAGTCCTAGACCACCAACACAGCAGACCCACCCAGTTTGCCATTTCGAATTGTGTAGAAATACATGTGGGCATGTAACATTAAATAGATGCACACACAGATGAAAGAAACAAGTGGAGAATGTATGCAAAAGTGGGAATGTAGTATAGAATCAGGAGACTACCAAAAGTCGGTGAATAAAGATTACCTCGGTTGCCGGTGAATATTCTACAATAACATATAGTAAGTGAAAAGATACATATAGTAAGTCAAAATTCAAGAAAATCCTGGAATGTTCGCTCAAAAGAATTGTGAATTTGGTCTACAAACTTGGAAATGAGTGAAATGTTTGTGATATAATGGTCGATCTTCCGAGAAGAACATACATTTGTTCTGACTGGTAGTTGGTGCTTGTTGGATAATATAATTCTTTGTTAATTACTATCAATTTATTGTCTTATGAACAGTATAAGACTTTGGAAGCAATGGTTCACGAAGTTAAAACAGATGTATCAAATGTATCCACTGCATCAACCTTAGACAGACCTGCAAGGACAAGAGGTTCAAGTTCACCTTTCAGATGCATTGCTGGTCTGGTCCAGCATATGAATCAAGAAAAGGATCAGGAATTATCAAGTGCTAGACTCCGTATAGAGAAGCTAGAGGCACTGGCGGCCAACAGATATAAAGAGGCAAAATGTCACGTATAGCCACTGGTAGGAGTTGTTGCATCAGTACGTGGCAATCATGAGACTTTAAGCCAACTAATTTAAGGTCTTGCAATGACACAAGACTCTTAATATTTGAAGAGTAACCTTGTGGCACTTTAACGCCTCGAAGACACTGGCAAAAACTTGTCCTTTCTTTTTTTGATAAAGTATGACATGTCAAAGGTGTATGTTCGCTACCTACCGATTCGGATATAACTCGTCGTATTCCCATCTCAACTAGATCTTTACGAGCGTTCACACCATCTTTAGTCTTACCTCTAATGTTGAGAAGCGTGCCGACTAAACTATCACACACATTTTTTCCACGTGCATAACATCTATACAAAGGTCGCACATCTAGATCACGCCAAGATGGAAGATCAAAGAATATCGACTTTTTTCCATATGTTTTTCTCAAGATCCTTCTTTAGTGGTCTTTCCGAATATTGTATTCATGTTCTTGACTCGCTCATAAACTTGGGCACCGCTTAAGGGTGTCGACGCCATGCCGTGCTCTTGACATCCATCAAAAGCTTTTTTCAATCTACTACGGTGATTACATGTGAGAAACTTCCGATGTCGAGTGTAGACCTTTTTTCCATGTTTCAAATTGTATGTAGCTTGTGTCTTCCTCACATATAGGACATGCTAGATGCCCCTTAACACTATAACCACTCAAGTTCCCATATGCTGGAAAGTCATTAATGGTACAGTATAATATTGCACGTAATCTAAAACTGTCCTGGCGGTATCCATCAAACACATCAACCCCTTTCTCCCACAACATTGGTAATTCTTCAACCAATGGGCTTAGATAAACATCAATATCATTTCCCGGTTGTCGCGGGCCTGAAATCATCATAGATAACATGATATATCTTCGCTTCATACACAACCAATGGGGGAGATTGTAAATTATGAGCATAACGGGCCACGAACTGTGTTTAGTGCTTAAGTTAGCAAAGGGATTCATTCCATCTGCAGCGAGTCCAAGCCTAAGATTTCTTGGCTCACTCCCGAAATCAGGAAAGAGCTGATCAATATTTTTCCATTGTGGAGAATCAGCTGGATGGCGAAGCTGTCCATCAGATATCCTTTTATCTGCATGCCACGAAAGGTTCATTGCATCATTTGAAAAGGCAAATAAACGCTTAAACCTTGGAATTATTGGAAGATACCATAACACCTTCGGGAGGACCCCGATTCGCTTCTTCATCACTATCACAATCGGTGGACTTCGATTTGTATCGTGAAACTCCACACCTCGGCACTTGTGCAAGGCTTCAAACTCTTTTCTATATAATATACAATCATTGGGGCATGAATGTATTTTCTTATTCTCCATACCCATCTGACATTATATTTTATTCGCATCATTTTTAAGTTTTGGCTTTGTTTTGTTTTCTGTTAGCATCTCCTTCATTAACTCAAGTAATTCAAGAAGCTCTTATCACTCCACCATTTCTTGCCTTCACATTGACCAATTTTAAAATCGCAGACGTGTGAAATTTTGGCACTGATACAATGGTGTCTCCGAGTCACTTTGTAGAGTTTCGTACACATGTGGTTGTTGAAAATATTCATGTCCGACGTCCCGAATCATGTCTTCAAATCGATCTTCCATATCTACATCGGCGTGCTTAGTTGGAATATCCGCCACTTCACCATGCCATATCCATGTTGTATAATTTTTATTAATTCCATCGCAAAGAAGATGTTCCCGAATAAGGTCAACTTCATGTCTCCTCCCATTCAAACAGCTTGATACAAGGACAAAAATATTTTCCATCATTGGGCTCGATTGATTGCGTTGAGCAAATTCTAGAAAATGTTCAACTCCATTCTCGTACTCATCGCTTATGCGACTTGCTTTCATCCAACTATGATTCATTTTTTCTATTCTCAGGAACACCATTTTCAAAATATAATATTAGAAAATTTGCATCAATAAAACTACATGAGTTGTTAAAACATAAGAAAAACTAAAAGACCTACTAGACTGTGTAAATTATTTGCAATTCTCTTCATTTAAAAATAAAATCCTTGTAGGATTATAATCAAATCCTGAATATAACAAACAGAAACACACATCCTAAAATCCAATTCGACGTTTGGATTAAATGAACATCTTGGTGCATTTTGTGGTGATGTGATGGACATGAGTCAATCATAATATGTTTGGTTGAGTGGTTAATTTTGGTTTTGGGAAAAAACAAGGCTAATAAAATGATATAAACTTGAGTTAAAGAGGTGCATATCAGAAAACAACAGGGCCTAATGGTTTGATTCAACCAGACTTGTTATGAAACTAGGACTGTGAACTACCCAACAAACTACGTAGTAGCCTAGTTTTACAATTTAATACAAACTACAATACTTAATACAAACCAAAACTTCAACAACCTAAACCATCGACTCAAAGAAGAAAAAGTTTTGCCACCAAAAAATTTCGTGCTAGTAGAAAAACTCCGACCAAGAAAAAGTCCGCCCACAGAAAGGGCAGCATTAGACTTCGTAAAAAAAATTCTACTGCAAAAAGTCCGACCAGTTTGAGAGTTATGCTTAAGAGAAGATGGATTACTGCACAATACAACTTCTTAAGGGTCTAACTTTGGTCGATTTAAAACCATATCAAATAATCTGATATTAGGCCGAAACTTTACACTAGCATAGAAGGCACATCATACTTACTACTCGACCAAATTTTGCGTTGATCAAATTATATTAAGCAATAACGAGTCATCGTAATCGACTGCAAAGACTCTTCTAAAAGTTTACTTGGCAATTTTGTAGAAGGAATGTTCTCGCACAAAGGCTACATTTAGATTCAAACTGTCTTTTCTCGACGTCATGAAAATAAATGATTCACACTTTCGTAATCTTACGAATGTCTAGTTTATGTTAGAAAAGGCGGTTTCAGATACGATCCCAACGAGCAAGAAATGTCGGTTCGAACAAAACTGCAAGTTTCGATTAAAAACTACTTGTGCTACCATTTTGTAAATCGTCATAAATTCTATACTCAATATATTGCTATCAAATTTTATAGGTTTTAAAACATATCGTGCTTATTTTAACAGATCTTAAATCCTCTTTTTTTTTTCCCGACTGTATATTTTATTATAGACAAAGTGCATTAAATCAACTACAAAAACAAAACTAAAATTATATTGGAAACCGTAACTAACTGGGTGCCGCTTTTTGAAACAAAACAAAAAGAACTCACTTGGATTAATGCATCGCCGAGTTCAACTTCCGGGTGTGCTGCCGTTTTTTGGTCTCGATGAGATCCCACGCGAATCCCGTGTGATAATAGCCGATGAAGAATTAAAGCAGAAAACCGGATATTTAGCAAGACCGCCGAAAGAGAATGAAGATCGACCGATGGAATCTCTCTCAAAGTGGATGCTCTTGCCGATGCAAATTCCTAGCCGCTTGGTGATGAAGTGAATCACCCCACGGTGGAGGTTGATTGAAGATGATGTTAGGCGGTTCGAATCGCGGTGAGGAAAAAAGTTCCTCCGCTTCCGATCTTTGTGGTTCAAAGAAAATACTAAAAAATTTAGTTAATAATACAATTGGAATTTTAATACGGTTCTCAAAAACCGTCGTAAAAAAGACAACTTTTACATCGGTTCTATTGGAAAACCGATGTAAATAAATACATCGGGTACTTTTAACCGATGTAAATAGGATAATATTACATCGGTTTTCCTACAACCGATGTAAATTCATAAACATTTTATATCGGTTATTATGAACCGATGTAAAGCTAATTTATACTCAACTTTTACATCGGTTATTTTTAACCGATGTAAATAAGGGTAATAGTACATCGGTTTTCCTGCACAACCGATGTAAATTCATCAACATTTTACATCGTTTTTTAGAAACCGATGTAAAAGTTCTGAAATTTTTTATTTACATCGGTTTTCTCTCATAACCGATGTAAAATCGATGCATTTTTTATTTTTACATCGGTTTACATTAAACCGATGTAAATTGAGTGTCGTAAAATGCATATTTTGTAGTAGTGTGTGGAAAATGAATTGTCGGGATGATGGTATGTATATTATTTTTGGACTAAGATAAATCATAATGTATATGATTTTAAGACGTCTAGAGGAAACGGAGATGTGAATTGAATTTGGTCTATTGCATGAGAAGTTGGATATCAAGGTTACTTATCATGTCGATATTGAACTCGAGGTGGCGGTTTGGTATTAGTTATGGACTGTACTTCATTTTGGATTTTTGGGATAAACCGTGTATTCGTTCAAGGCGGTTGGTCGTGGAAAGGTTAGCGTCTACAGCTTGAGGTAAATTAATATTGTTAGATTATGATAATCATCATGTTGCATTATTGCATGTGTGTGTTGATATTTCATGCGGTGAATGTGCACCATTATTTGTTACGTTTTGTGACGTGCTCTTTCTTTGAGCCGTAATATGTGGGGCCGATGTGTTGGGGATAAAACCTCTATGGTACCCGAATGGAAATGTGTTAGGGGATAAGACCTAAATGGCACCTATGTCCTGAGTATTCCTGAGTAGATGCTTCTGTGACCCTCGGTTGTTGCCTTGGGAGTTTATGTGATATTCTTTGGAGTATTCCTGAGTAGATGCTTTCGTGACCCTTGGCTGTTGCCTTGGGAGTTTATGTGCTATTATTATATGCATTGTTGAGCATGATGTGAACTGTTGTCTGACAGAATACGACATTGTGGTCGTGTCGGTCTTTCATGATCGAGTTATTGTTGACCTCATGGAAAATCTTCCGATCCTTGTTGGATATGCGTTTCTTCGAGATTGGTTGTCATGTTGTATCATGGCATATCTAGATTCAGATACGTTCTGATCGTTCATGTGTTGAATTTTCGGGACGGGCACGTGTAGCATATGTTGGTTTCGACCTCATATTGAACCGTGCACACGAGACGTACTTCGTGAGGCTGATTAGGTACGAGACTAGACGTGTATTGATCAATACCCGTGGTTGGCTTGTACATGGACACATGTCCGGATCGAGCATATCGTGACGTCCATCTTCAGTCTTATTGATTGGTAGTTCACAGTCTATGTATAATTGGATCTGTTCGATATTCGGGTTGTCCTTGAAATCCCGTATATATGATTAGTATATGGTTGACGATTTTATTCTCTCGTGTATCTTTCGCCATTGAACCTTTATTAATCTCGTTCGTAGTTACCATATCGATGGTCAACTCATTTGATATCAATTATTTATTAATGTCGTTGGAGTTCACCCTGTCATTGGTAATCTCATTCGTTATTGATCCTTATTGATTCCGTTTGGGAGTTGTCTCACCGTTGGTATTCTTGGTTATTAGTCCTTGATTGATCTTATTGGAGTTTACCGTGTCGTCGGTATTCTCGGTTGTCGATTTTTTATTGATCTTGTTGGAGTTTACCATATCGTCGGTATTCTCGGTTATTAATTCTTCATTGATCCTTACCGTGTCGTCGATATTCTCGGTTATTGATTCTTCACTGATCCTTATCGTGTCGTCGGTATTCTCGGTTATTGATTCTTCGATTGATCCTTACCGTGACGTCGGCATTCTCATTTGTCAACCTCTTGTTGATCTTGTTGGAGTTTACCGTATCGTCGGTATTCTCGGTTATTGATTCTTCATTGATCTTGTTGGAGTTACCACTGTTGTTGCCCGAAATATTATCCGAAGATAGATATTGCTGGAATGGACGGACAACAAACAAGGTTGCGGGAGCACGTCCGAGGGAATGAAAATACACAGGATTTGCCGGGTTTGTTAGGGCCGGGCTTGAATGCTCTCGCGAGATGTTATTAATACAAATATTCGTGGATACAAGTATTAATGTAAGAATCTAAATACAATGAGTGTAAAAGATCCTATTTATCTAACTCTTGAGCGAAGCTTTGGTGTTCTTGCTCTCTGCCGATCATCTTCCGTGTAGGAGATGCTGAGAGAGAAGAAGGAACCGAGAGATAGCTGTTGCCAAGAGTGAGAGAGCCAAGTTGTGAGTTGAACTCGTTAATAAGCAGCCCTCTGTCTAAATGCAGGAAGCCTTCTATTTATAGGGGCTGAGGTGCCTTGTTTTCCGGCGGGTGATCGCCTTTCGTGCAATATAATATAGGGGCGATCGTCTTTATGTCACATAGGTTGTCTCATTTAAAAGCTTGCGGCCGGGCAAACACCAGGCGGTCCAATGAGGAGCCAAAGACGCTGGCCCGCAGTTGTCGCCACGGCGGTCCCACTGACACCTTTCGCTGGTCTGCCGGTTGGTGGAAAGATGCCGACATGCCGTGGTCAACGCTCCATGCCGCAGCGCTTTTCCGGATCTCGCATGTGGGTCTTGCACCGAAGCCGCCTTTGCCGACCGGATGATCATCGGCTTCGTGGCATAAAGCGCCATCGGCCGGTCGGCCACTGTGAGTCGATCGCTAAGTACCGAGAGACTATCGCCTTAGATGTCGATCGCCGCACCGGACTTGTCCTGCGACCTTCGACGGGCGGCTAGTCGGTCACTGTGAGTCGATCGCTATACCGAGAGACGATCGCCTTAGGTGTCGATCGCTCGGCACTGACTCGCCCCGGGACCTTCGGCCGGCAGCTCGCCTTGCTGCGTGGCTATGGCTAGGTCGCCCGGTCTCTGAGGCGATCGCCGGTCGAGGCGTATAATTCTCGACACAACAACCACATCATGGTATTCTCGTTCGTGGTTGATCCTTTTGTCCATCTTGTGTGGAAATATCATGTCATTGATATTTCCGTTGTGATGCATTAATTGTTTATCATTAATGATTGTGTACATTCATATTTTTCATTGATATTCGGGACGTGCTATTGTCTAGGAACAGTTGGATTACAGGTGTGCCATGTGATATCGATTTTATCAGGATTGGGATCCGATTGTGCGACCTAGCTGACAGAGTTAGTCTTGGCCAGATTATTCTATACTCGAGATATGTTTATGTTTGGAAATCTTGGTAGTGTTTCGGATACAGTACAGGTGATTACATTTGAATTCGTTCATTACTTAAGGACGCGGGACGTGGATTATGGTAAGAACTGATTTGATATGGATTGTGATGGATCAGTAAGGTTACATTGGAATCATTCTTACTTTGTAATTACATTGATATGTATTGTTTTTGTGATGTGATCGTTATCATTGTTGAGTATTATGGCTGACCCCATCGTGGGCTTTATCTTTTAGGTACTCGGAGTTCGAGCTAGTTGTGGTCGTGAAGGGAAGAGCTTTCCGGTGATACTGGCTATGGCGTGATTGTTCGGATTGTGTATTCTTTTCTGGTTTTTCTAATTCCGCTGCAATGTATTTAGTTATGTTTTTATCCACTGCGTGTGTGTGCTTCCAAAGGAAGTTTTAGCGTTTTTAAACGTTTGAAAAAATGATTTTAGCCTTGTGGGTTCCAATATGGGGCCCACGGCGCTTTAATATTTCCAAATGGTTTGGGGTGTTACAGAAGATGGTATCAGAGCTTGGGTTTCGTAAAACCCGGGCGTGTGTGTTATGTGGCTCTACCAGTGCGGTAGTAGCGTGACTTTTGAAAATGATTTTCTGACTTTTGAGTCAAACCAATTTTAGAGGTTTCAAAATTTTTGAAATATTTTCAAATTGCTGTATTTTCGATGCCGGTGTGTTGTTAGTGTGTTGAGACTTTGTATGGGAGTCGTATGCTGGTATCACGGAAGATCATCGACTTCACGGACCTGTAAGTATGTTCTTTTAGTTATTTCAGTTTTGATGATGATTATTTGAGTATGGTGTTGTGATTTTGAGATATTTCGGGATTGAGATACTGATTATGACAGGTGTTGAGTTTCGAAGATGAAACTTATTTAAGTGGGTATATATGTAATATCCTAGAATTTCACTATGAATTTTTCGCATTATTTTATCTTAGTTGTACCGCATGTGGTGGGACCGATACAGTATGGATAAATAATTTTGGAAACCGTGACAGTCGTGCCAGTATGTCTATCGAGGTTATTTTTATTCTAGGATATTACATGCTTGGTGTGTTTTTCGATGTCGGATATACCGTATAAGTATTCGTATGATTTCCGTACTTGGTCGACAGTTGTAATTGAGGATATCGTGCATCAGACGTACCGTATGAGAATATTTTTGGGATTTCGTATATGTGTTCAGTATGTCGTATGTTCATATTTGTTATGTCGAGATGTTGGATAGGAATTGCTGGAAATGGCTAGGTATGGATCTGTTAACGTATGTTAAGACTTTGAGATAACGTACGCTAAGTGGTACGTGTTACGTACGTTATGAGTAAGGTATTACGTACGTAACAAGAGGAATCAGATAGTTGGGCCCGGTGTCAGCAGCTTTCGGCGTGGATGTGAACAGGTGAGTCAACGGATGGAGTTACGTACGTTATACAGGGTGTATTACATACGTAATACGAGTATAATACTGTAGCAAGTCAACGTACGTATTGTTGTGCGGCATTTAAACACGCCTTGAAGGCGATCGTCATAGCAGTCGGGAAGTCTACCATAAGAGATGTGCTCGGGGCAAACACCCTGAACTCGGCACCCACGGCGATCGCCTTTTGTTGATTGGCGATCGTCTTTTGTTGATTGGCGATGCCACGTTTTAATCCAACATCCGTCAACAGTCACCAAAGCCCAAATCTCGGGCTGGGACCCGCGTGCAGATCTCAAAAGGTGCTGACAAAAAAGATCGGTGCCCACAGCCTGTCACCTACTTCACCTACCAACAGGGCCGCAGACCTGCGAAAGGTACTGACAGACAGGACGTGTGCTCACAGTCTGTCACCAACCTCACCTACCAACAGTACCGCCGAAAAGGTGGGTGACAGCGGCTCAGGGCGCATGCGAGTTCCCTGCCGACTGCATAACAACTGTCAAGAATAACCGCGGACTTTAAGGGACAAGTCCCACGCGGCGAGACGATCGGCCATCTTATTATAATATAAATAACGACGATCGCCTGCGATCACAGGGGGGCCCCCAGGAACTTGGTCTGCTATAAATAGAAGGTCCATAACACAGAATAAGGACTTCGAAAACACAAAGAAACAAGAGAGAGAAAAGAGAAAGACATTCTCACACATAGAACATCCATAGCAAGAATTCACAGAACTCCATATCTGATTCTTCCGGCATTCTATACGCTCCACAGCTTAGAAAACTAGAATTCTTTACACTCTTTGTGATAGATTCTAACATTAATATTTGTACTCAACAGTATACTTATTAATAAAATCTCGCGAGAGCATTCAAGCCCGGGATTAACAACCCCGGCAAATCTTGTGTCATTTAATTTCTCACAGACGTGCTCCCGCACTTGTTGGTTACTCGATCATTCCAGCAACACTATCTTCGGATAATATTTTGGGTAACAACAATTGGCGCTAGAAGAAGGGCACTTATCTTCACTTTTATTCCGATCGTCTCGTAGAACACTCATTGTTCTCCGGACTCACACTTGAAGAAACACTCCCTGTTCTTCAAAAGATATAAACCTTCAGAAAAATGACGTCTGCAACAACTTCCAAGAGAGCCACCCTGAGATCTGCCGGAAATATCATTCCGACGCGACGTAATCCCACTGCGACGGAGGGCGACCGCGGCGACGCTAGGTCCTCACTCCCGCCCCTAAGTGACGGCCCTAGTCTTTCACTCGATCAGCCTGCATCAAGGAATGATTGAGGAGGCCATAGCCGTCCCTGTGGAGCGAAGGATTGCATGCGACTCGCCAACCATCACTCACAACCATCCGCCGAGCCGGCAAGCTTAAGCTCAAAGGGATATATGTTGAGAAATCAACAGAAACCCCGAGCCGCAAGCAAAGGCTCGTTAGGTGACGACTCCGTCTTCGCCGCCAGGGAGTGATCTCGTGGCGACCCGGCAATGGGCCCGAGTCGGGAGGCATCGGAGTCCGAATCCGTCACCAGGAGTTCGGCATATCCGACTCCCAGAAGACAGGCCCCCACTCGCCCAAGAAATGAATCCGCGGGCAGAGAACTCGTCATCCACCATGGGGGCAGGGGATCGGTACATGATCGCCTCGGCTCGCGCTCCGGTAGCCATTCAGTGAGCAGTCAGGCCACGGCGATGGCCGCAATGCAGCGCCAGCTCGACGAAATGAAGGCGCTACTAGACACTGGGGCAGGCGCCAGGAGATCGATCTCTGGACCAAGTGAACCACTCGCGGTCCAGATCGAGCTCGCCCCGGTTCAACCAACAATCGATCCCCCACAGACACCTCTATATGAGGGAAGAACGGACCCGGAGACCCACTTGAGCAAATTCCGGATCTACATGACCGGATGTGGAGCATCAGATGCGACGAAGTGTCGGATGTTCCCGCTGACTCTGGGCGACCTCGCCCACAGGTGGTACATCTCAGTGCCACCTCGCTCAATCAATTGCTTCGAGAAGTTGGCGAACGACTTTACGTCGTACTTCGCCGCCAAAGTCGCTCGTCCTGAAGGCCCCCACCGCATGATGAAAATCAAGCAGGGGAAGGACGAGCCAGATGAAGATTACATCGACCGGGTGAACGAGATAGTCCTCACCGGCGAGCCCATTAGCGACGAGCTCGCCCTCTATTCGATCCCGGGGATTCTACGCCACTCACCCATGTTCAGCATCTCACAAAGGATATCCCCCGACCTACTCGGTCTTCCGCGCGAGCCGCCGATTTCCCGGCCAGCAGAGGATGCTCTCCTCCGTTTAGATGAGGAACCCACCGGAGAGGGGAAGATGCCATCCCATGTTCAAGAAGGCGGTCGCCAAGCCCAGAAAGGCGGTCGCAAAGCCGCTGGCGAATTCAAAGCCTTCGGTGATGTAGAGGTTCACCTCCTCCACAACCTCAACTTATCTCCAGCCCACATCTTCAACGCAATTAAGGGGCGGGAGTGGTCAGCCCAAACCGAGCCAATAAGGGACCACGGCCATCTAGACCGTAGCAAATTCTCGTGCCTACCACAAAAGTCCCGCCACAACACTGCCCAATGCCGCGACCTCCTCAGTAACTCGAGACTGCTCAAGAAGGCAAATTAGACAACCTGGTCACCAAGCCGTAACCTCGAACAGAGAGGACCGGAGGGCGCGAGCGCCGGCAAAACGAAAGGACGCCTCCCAATCCGGCCGCCAGGATCGAACACGAGCGAGCATTCCGATGAATCGATTCCTCCGATCAACCCCGGCGGTCGGATTAATATGCTCCAAGGTGAGGTGTGAACCTCGGGGCCTTTCCCGGTTTCCACCGCCAAAAAGGAAGCGGAAGGCCGAACCGAGGGCATTCGCCGAGTCCATATTGTGGTGCCCCTGAGCCGACCATCGCTAGAGACGCGCTCATCACCTTCTCCAATAAAGACAGGAGGGGGTACATTTCCCCAAAGAGGATGCATTGGTGATCTCGCCCGTATCCTTGGGAAGGCTGGCCGATCACAGGCCGGTTGACAACGGAGCTTCGCAATATCATATTCAAAACAGCTCTGGATCAGCTCGGAAACTTAACCAAATTCATCAAGCCATTCGACACCGTGCTCCAAGGATTCGGCGACAGCACTGTCCAAGCCTATGGGAGGATCAAGCTCTCCGTCGAGATGATATGCATTTACGATCCCAAGGTTAGGATTACTAGGAACCAAAATTTTGTAATCATAGATAGACCCAGCATCTATAATGGGTTCCTAGGTCGTCCATTCTTAGAAACCTTTGAGGCGGTCGCTTCGTCCTTCTTTTATTGTATCAAATTCCCCACTGCCGATGGGACGGTGCATCAGAAAGGGGGATCAGCTAATGGCAAAAAGATGTTTAAATTACTCCTATGTCGTTACTGTTTTCAATACTTCCCCCGATATGTGTAACGTTAAAACGATCGACGATCGACCCCTGGAGATCGACGAACCAAACACATCATACCAACCCAACTCAGAGGACGCCATCTCGGATCAGTTAACGAACGACATCGAGCCAATGATCGGTTTCGAGCCGAGTCTCGACGTCGATCCAAGGATCGAGTCCGGAAATCGTTCCAAGCAAGAAGCAACCGTCCCCATCGAAGAGTTGGAGAGTATAACCATAGATCCGGCTCGTCCAGAACGGGAAGTACAGATCGGCGCAAGCATCGACCTCGCACTGAAAGGAGATCTGGTCAATTTGCTACGTAAGAACATCGGAGTCTTCGCCTGGTCGCATCAAGATATGGTTGGCATAAGTCCCGAGCACGCTTGCCACTATCTAAAGATCGACCCGGCGATGAAGCCTGTTCATCAAAAACGTAGAAAATTCGGCCCCAAAAAATACGCGGCGCTCGACATAGAGGTCCAAAAGTTGCTCGACAACAAGTTAATCGGGGTAGCTATGGACGACCCACAATGGGTCGCTAACGCGGTACTCGTCAAGAAGCCGACTGGTTCCTGGAGGTTATGCATCGACTTCACCGACCTCAACGCGGCTTGTCCAAAAGATCACTTTCCGATGCCTCATATTGATCACTTGGTCGAAAGTACTGCAGGCTGCGAAATGATGTCATTTATGGATGCCTTCGCCGGATATCATCAAATCCCAATGGCGGAGAAAGACATAAAACACACATCTTTCCACACGGAAAAAGACATATACTTTTGGGTCCGGATGCCGTTCGGCTTGAAGAATGCGGGGGCGACCTACCAGCGCCTGGTCAACAGGATGTTTGCTAATCAGATCGGCAAGACCATGGAGGTCTACATCCACGACATCGTGGTCAAAAGCCTCAAGAAGGAAGATCACCTCAATGATCTCGCCGAGACATTCGCCATCCTCAAAAAGTTCAACATGAAGCTGAACCCCAAGAAATGCAACTTTGGGGTGGGCTCCGGGAAATTCCTGGGGCACATTGTCAGCCAGAGGGGGATCGAGGCGAATCCCACCAAAATACAGGCGATCCTCGACATGCAGGAACCTCGGAACATCAAGGTGTACAACGCCTCACAGTTGTCCGCCGCCTCAACCGCTTCATATCTCGGCTCGCGATAAAAGCAAGCCTTTCTTCGCGACCATCAAAAACAAAAAGTTCGCATGGACGAGGGAGAGTCGATGGCGTTCGCCAAAATAAAGGAATATTTATCCAACCCCGCATCCTCGGCAAAGCCGATCCTGGGAGAAATTATTCCTTTACCTAGCGGCCTCTGAGGTCGCTACTGAGTGCGGTCTTGGTGCGAGCGGAGGGACTAGTCCATCCGCCGATCTACTATGTCGGGCCAAGCGCCCACGACGCTGAAACACGCTATACACCTTTGGAGAAGATCGCCTACGCTCTAGTCATGAGTGTCCGTAAGCTGAGAGCCTATTTTTTCGACCATCAAGTGGAGGTTTTGACAACTCTCCCTCTAAGGCAAGTTCTACATCGACCGGACACCAACGGGCGACTCCTCAAATGGTCACTAGAGATCGCCCAATACGGCATCACATACGCTCCTCGCACGGCGATCAAGGGCCAAGCTCTGGCGGACTTCGTGGTGGAGTTAACATTCCCTCACAGTCCGACCCATATCGGTCGTTGTGCCTGGAAGCTGTACGTTGACGGATCGGCGACCAACTCGCGATCAGGGGCAGGGATTGTCCTCATTAGCCCCAACGGACAAAGTTTCACAAATGCCGTGCGTTTCGGGTTTCGTGCGACCAACAATGAAGCCGAATACGAAGCCTTGGTAGGCGCGCTCGACCTGGCTCTCGCCCTAGACGTTCGTCGCCTCTATATCTTCATGGACTCCCTCCTGGTCGTGAACCAAGTCAAAGGAGAATATGAGGCACGTGGCGAACAGATGATCAAATACCAAGAGCTGGTCACCGAGATGTGCACGAAATTTGAAGAAGTACAAATCGAACAAGTCCCGAGAGAGCACAACTCTCAGGCCGATGCTCTATCCAAACTAGCGTCGTCGGATGGGGCAGCCAATTTCTCTAATATCCAAATTACAAAGTCAGCGAGGCCGGCAATCGAAAGAAACCTGGTGGCCACAGTTGCCGTTGCCGAAGAAAACTGGATGACCCCGTTCATCACATACTTGAAGGACGGGACGGTCCCTGACGACCGTATTAAAGCTCGCCAACTCCAGCTCCGAGCGACCAGATACACCCTATTGGACGATCGTCTTTATAAGCGAGCTTTCAGCCTTCCCATCCTCAAGTGTATTACACCGGAGGAAGGACAGCTCGTTTTAGCCGAGATCCACGACGGGATCTGTGGAAACCACGCTGGCGGACGAGCTCTCATCCATAAGACAACCAGGCAAGGTTTTTTTCTGGCCATCACTTCAGAATGATGCGATCGCCTATGCCAGGTCATGTCATAGATGTCAAGTAATGGGACCAAGTATTAAAATCTCCCCCGACCAGCTCACCTCAATGTGCAGCCCATGGCCATTCGCTCAATGGGGCATCGACCTTATAGGTCCCTTACCGACGGCTCCAGGAGGCTGTAAGTTCGCCATCGTCGGGGTCGACTATTTCACCAAATGGGCAGAGGCCGAACCGCTAAACAAGATCGGCCAAGAGCAAGTGATCAAGTTTATCTGGAGAAACATCATATGCCGGTTCGGTCTACCCCAGGCCATCATCTCCGACAATGGAAAGCGGCTGACGGTTTAGAAGTCATGCAATGCGTGATAAGTGGGGAATCAAAAGGTTGTTCTCGGCTCCTATCACCCTCGCATTTAACGAACGGTGTAGAAGCGGTGAACAAGATCCTCAAACACACAATTAAAGCGCGACTCAATCCAGACTAGACGATGGGCGAGCGATCTCCCGACGCTTTGTGGTCTTACCGAACAACGACCCGCAATTCAACGGCGAAACCCCATTCGCCTCGCCTTCGAATGGCGGTGATTCCTCGAGATCGCCGTCTCGCCATCGAACCGAGCAAGAGATGACGATCGATAATGATGTGGCCCGCGGATCGACCTCGACATGCTAGAAGAACGCCGATCGACCTAAATGAAGAACACTATCCACAAAAGGAGATCCGAAAAGTTCTTCAATTCGAAGGTCAGGGAAAGGCGGTTTCAAGTGGGCGATCTCGTCCTCAAAAAGATCCAAACCCACACAGGTGTCTTTGGACCAAGTTGGGAAGGCCCATTCAGAATATCGAAATGGCTAACTAAGGGAGCCTACGAGCTGGAACACCCTGACGGTACTCCGGACCGATATCCCTGGAACGCTGTACATCTGAAGAGATACTATCAATGATAACTTTGTATTCATTTTCGACTGCCAAATGTACAAGGAATATAATGAAATATTGTTGTTCTCTATCCCATCTATTCTGGCGATCGCCCCACTAGCATATTGCATACCGTCGAGGATCGTCATTCAAGAATGACAATCCGAGGTAGAAAACAATACAGCCACGGCACTGGAGGTCGATGGAACCGACAGCTTCGCCCATGCAAGGTTCCTTCGAGCTTAGATCGCCCGCCCTTCGTTTAAATACGAGGCCGGCGTAGCCGAAGGACCCTCCAAAACTAACCAGTGGACACGATCGCCCTCCCTCAGTGGTTCATCATCTAACATGGTGAACCCGGACAATGCGACGTGCCACTACCCCCATCTCAACGTACACCGTCGAGGGTCGCCATCTTCATGGCGGGCCGAGGTGGAAGCAGAGCTGACAAGCCGCGGGCGTGGAGTCGAATAAACCGACGATGCCCCGCGCAAGGACTCCTCCGGACCAAGATCGCCCACCTTTCGTTCTAACACGAGGCAGTCGTAGTCTAACGGAGGACCCTCACAGAAAGTGAGTCGCGGGATACACAACATCCCTCGCACACAAAGACACGATAAGGGAGGTCGATCCATCGAACACCCCAACCATACATAATTCTTCAGAACCGACGAAGATGAAGATAGCTCACGGATTTACCTAGTTTTTGTTTCCTTACTTACAATAAGTAAACAAAAACAAGGGGGCAGAGATGGGTCGAGCTAACCCCAAATACGATCGAACAAAAGGAACCACACACGATCGGCCTTACTCAAACACGCGCAGGAAGATCGAAGTCGTCCAACAAAAATTACAAGTAAGAATTCCGATTCAAAACATATCAATACTTTCAACACTCAGACAATCGATCGGATGAACAAAACGTCGAAAGCAATCATGCACATACTTGTAAAAGTTGCACGCAAACATTCAAAGGCGATCGTATGAAAAGAAGATCATTTTATTCATAACGCAAGTTTAGTACATTACGGGGCCCGAAGGCATTACAAAAGGAAAACGAAAAGTACAAAGTGCTGGAGGAAAACAAAAATGCCTCTCAAGGCTCGATCACGCCGGTCTCGCCTCGGGTTGCGGATCGGCTTCGGCCTCGGGATGAATGAGTTTACCCGTATACCAACGCAAGTCGATCCCGAAGTCGGCTAAGTCGAGGATCGGCAAGGAGAACTCCGGGTGCAGAGGATGCTCGAGGACATAGGATTTGAAGCTCTCCATCAGGGGACCGATCTCGATCCTCGCTTTTGGTGGCTCTGACACACAAGATAGGCCAAGTAATAGGCGAACTCGCCGGCGAGCGCCACACTTTGGTAAGGATCGGTCTCGATCGCCTTCAGTTGGCCCTTCAACTCCGCGGCCGTCTTCTCAGCCTCCGCCAGCTCGACAACCTTGGTGGCATTCTCACCTCGGGCCTTCTCCAGCTCCTTCCTCGCCGCGTCCAGCTCACCGCTGATCCGATCAACCATCGCCTTCAGTCCGGCCGCCTCCTCCTGCGACGCCGCGAGCTTCTGGCGAGTTTCTTTCTCCTCATCACGAGACCGATCGGCAGCCTCCTTGGAGCGGCTCAGCTCCTGCATCAATCGATCCACATCCTGCTTAGCCTTTTTGGCCGTCTCCTCGTACTCCTTCTCCATAGCCCGGATCCGGTTGGCATCCTCGATATTTTTGTTCCGGGCGGCCTCGAGGTCGCGATGGAGATGAGCAGTGGAGGGTCGCCCCTCAAAATCCCTTGCAGCTTGGACGGCCATCGTCGCCGTCTGAAGAGCCAGTGGCAACGGCCGCCGCATGGCGCCTCCCGATCGCCGACGAGCGATCGATCGAGGTCGGGCCGCCCAAGCCTTGGGCAAAGAGGTGATAGCCCGGCGAACGTAAGGTGGACGCCGAGAGATTGTTGCGGAGCCTTGCTCGACGTAAAGTCCAAGACCATGGGAGCAACGTCCGGATCGGCAAGACGAACTCGCAGCGCAAACCAAGGAAACCAAGGAGTTAGTTTAAACCTTACTCGTAACGCCTAGCTCAAGGTTCAAACCATTCTCACCGTTGACCACTCGGATCACGGCCGAAAAGGGCTTTCCCGAGGAGTCTCGCACAAGCAATCGCCGTCCTTTTCAAGTAGCCTAAGACGACTGAGCCGGACGCCGACGGCCTGGGACTAGACCCTCCGCCATCGGACAAGAAACGGGGAGCGGCGACGGCGGCTCCAGACAGCAATCCGCCTCCGACGGAAGGGACGCCCGCCTCCGCCTTGCGGTTGCGCTGAGTTGTTCCTCACCTTGAGATTCCGGTTCGCGACCGGCACCGCAACGGGCTTCACCACAGGTGGCGAGACGACGTCGCGCAACGCGACCCGCTTTCTTCCTGTGAAGGCGACCGAGAAAACCGGATTAGACATGGCGATCTCTGCGTAGCTCTGGCGATACGGGAAAATAAATCTCCGCCAAAGAAGAAACTAAAACAAGTTAGACACTTACGTAAACACGGCGACCTCTTTGAGACGATCGCCGCATAAAAGAGTGGATGAAAAGTCATACTGTGCCTTCAGTGGCGAGGGAAGCGAAACAATGAGCTCCCAACCGATGAGATTCGTGGTCGATCGATCAACGCCTTTATATGAGACCGCAATGCGCGAATCCGCTCCCGCACGATCGAGAAATCAAAGGGGAGATCGTATCGATGGAACAAGGGATCCCGCAAAAGGGAAATAAATTAGATCACCCAAGGAGTATCCAAATAAAGGGAGAAAGGAAACCCTTACTGGATTCCTCTCCGAAAATTGGTAGGGATATCCAACTCCTCCTCCGGCGGTTCGCTCGATGCCGACCTCCATGCACCACCAACCCAAAGACCATTTTTTCGTGTCGCCCGAGTCTTGCTCGGCACCCCGGTAACCACCCTACCCTGGCGACCTTGGATATGGTAACCGCCGATCGATCCCTTCTTCACAGTCAGCTTAAAAAGATAATTCATCTCCAGCGCAGAAGGCAAACGAAACAACCTGTGACCGCCAAATAATGTCAATGTGCTGATAATCTGCAGCAAAGCGCTCGGGCCATTAATCAGAGGCGCCAAATTCCAGTGCGATCAAGAAATACGAAACGGCGAACGGCAAGGGAAACCGCATCCGGGCAAATGTGGTCATTTCGTTGATGGCGACCATACCCTCGGGAGGCTGGTCGGCACGTTCGTTCTCGGAGGGCACGTGCAATGACACATCAGAGGGGATATGATATTTGGCCCTCCAGCAGGTCATGTCCTTCTAGGTCGCCGAACTCCGAATCTGACCGAGAGTCCATTGAGATGGTTCAGCAGCCCGAAACTCCGTCCGCTTCACATGTACGTAGGGATGAGCGACGGAGTAAGCCTCGAAATCAAACTCCGGACAGGGCCCGGCAATCCCCTCCATAAGTTTAGCAAAAGCCGTATAGACGGGGCCGGAGACGCTATCTTTTTCCCAAGACAAACGCATCAGTTCGTCTTCCTCCACCAGCGACGCATCTCGCTCCTCCGCGGCCGCAGAGCTCGCCACTACGGCCTCTTTGAAAAGCTCCTCAAGCTCTGCGGGTGCAATCCCCGCACGAATAGCCTCTGCGGCCGTTTCCACGGGGATTCCCACAGGAATTTCCTCCCGGTCCGGCGAAGCCGCGGCGGCAGAAGTGCTTCCGACCTCGAAGACCTTAGATCCTCCCGACATATTCTCAAAAAATTAAGGGAGAAAGAAAAATTGGGTTTCTTACCTAAAGAAAGGAAGACGGTCGGCACAACAAGCAACGGAAATTTTTGCAGAGCTTCAGCAGGAAGGCAAGGACGCGTAAAAGATGAAAATGGAGTAGCCCTAGCCCCTTTTATAGATGGAGGCAGGGGTCTCTGTGCAAATAGGCGAAAGTCCTAGGGCTGGGATGCAACCGACAGTTGGGAAACGCAATAAATGCGGCCCTCGAGTCCCGCGTACGCGTCTTTTCGAGGGCACGCCAATCGACAAAGTCTGACGAACCGTCGGGCTCCCTCAATAGAAACGCGACGCGTGTCCTTGCATTGTTTCGAGAGCCCACTTTTCTTTTCCCGCCGCTCCCAGCGCAAAAGGAGATCGTTCAAATTTGAAATCAGATCGCCCGGTCGTCTAAAACATTGGCGATCGCCAAAAGTGCCACCTCACCCCGTGTTTTCAACATCGAGCCGAGCTGGGGGGCAATTGTTGTGCGGCATTTAAACACGCCTCGAAGGCGATCGTCATAGCAGTCGGGAAGTCTACCATAAGAGATGTGCTCGGGGCAAACACCCTGAACTCGGCACCCACGGCGATCGCCTTTTGTTGATTGGCGATCGTCTTTTGTTGATTGGCGATGCCACGTTTTAATCCAACATCCGTCAACAGTCACCAAAGCCCAAATCTCGGGCTGGGACCCGCGTGCAGATCTCAAAAGGTGATGACAGACAAGATCGGTGCCCACAGCCTGTCACCTACTTCACCTACCAACAGGGTCGCAGACCTGCGAAAGGTACTGACAGACAGGACGTGTGCTCACAGTCTGTCACCAACCTCACCTACCAACAGTACCGCCGAAAAGGTAGGTGACAGCGGCTCAGGGCGCATGCGAGTTCCCCATCAGACCGTACAACCTACCGCAAGAATAACCGCGGACTTTAAGGGACAAGTCCCACGCGGCGAGACGATCGGCCGTCTTATTATAATATAAATAACGACGATCGCCTGCGATCACAGGGGGGCCCCCAGGAACTTGGTCTGCTATAAATAGAAGGTCCATAACACAGAATAAGGACTTCGAAAACACAGCAAACAAGAGAGAGAAAAGAGAAAGACATTCTCACACATAGAACATCCATAGCAAGAATTCACAGAACTCCATATATGATTCTTCCGGCATTCTATACGCTCCACAACTTAAAAAACTAGAATTCTTTACACTCTTTGTGATAGATTCTAACATTAATATTTGTACTCAACAGTATACTTATTAATAAAATCTCGCGAGAGCATTCAAGCCCGGGATTAACAACCCCGGCAAATCTTGTGTCATTTAATTTCTCACGGACGTGCTCCCGCACTTGTTGGTTACTCGATCATTCCAGCAACACTATCTTCGGATAATCTTTTGGGTAACAATACGTATTACGTACGCAACGGAATAAGTGTTACGTACGTTATGGGGCGGCTGGCCGAGTCGTGGCCGAGAGGACCTGTAGTGGCCGAGCATGGTCGGCAGTGACTCGCATGGATGGCCGATCACGGTCGGCAGTGACTCGTTGGGGGCTAGGACTGGCCGATTACGTACGTAAGGTCAGAAAGGTGTTACGGCCGTAAGTGCCCATGCACGTAAGTACCGCGGTTATGTACGTAAGGCTATCGGCCAAACTGGGCAGTAGGGTAGGCCACGGCCGGCTACGTACGTAAGGACCCGCCGGTTACGTACGTAACGTGCCGGCAGGTCTCGGCCTATATAAGGCCTGGACCGATTCATCCTTGCCATTTTTCATTTTTCTTCGTTCCTTCCGCGATTTCTTCAGCAAAGATGATGGTTTTGAGTAGAATCAACTTATTACAACATGTTTTGGAAGTTGTAATCATGGATTAACATCATCCTCCACCCGGATCGAAGGTAAGAACACATGAACTTTTGGTTTTTGGATGTTCTTGAGGTTTCTTGGTGTTTTGGCCGATTTGCTTCGTTTTGATTCGGATTATTGATAGAATTTGATTGTATACTCGTAATCATTCAATACTCTTAAAGTTTTGTGGAACGAATTCGAGTATTTCCTTGAATAATCGATTGAATTGGACTATGCCTTCAAAGTGTTCGATGAAATGTCTCAATGAGTAGAACTTGGAAAATTCTACACATTTTCGTATGAATGATGGTTGAATTGATATTGTTGTGATGATTCTTGGTATTTACGAGAATTTTGTTAAGGGAAGATAATGAATTAGTGATCAAATGATTCGATTATGTTGTTATGATTATGGAATCGTAATATTCTTGATGTTCTTGGTAGTTTGTTGGGATTCATGATGTTATGAGAAGTATATATGTTGAAGACATTGTTAGGACTATTGAACACCAAATTTCGGCTTGTGTTCATATTTTTCAGAGTTGATATGGTTTGGTTTCGTATGATCGAGATATCGTTGAACCATCGAGTTTGATTAGTTGGTCATTTCGGTTGTTGATTGTTATTGAACGTATCGTTAATTGATTATTGTATTAGGTTGTGTTTACTGATCGTTGAAGTTAACCGTCAGGTCATGATGAGTCGACCGAGGAGCTTGTAGATGAAGACGGCGGGATTGATAGCGGCTTCGTCGAATTGGTATCAAGGCAAGTTATGCTTGTTCAGTTTATAATGTTTAATAAATGGTTTCGCTTTCATTTCATTTATGATTCATATAGCAATGGTATTATGGAAAATGAATTGTCGGGATGATGGTATGTATATTATTTTTGGACTAAGATAAATCATAATGTATATGATTTTAAGACGTCTAGAGGAAACGGAGATGTGAATTGAATTTGGTCTATTGCATGAGAAGTTGGATATCAAGGTTAGTTATCATGTTGATATTGAACTCGAGGTGGTGGTTTGGTATTAGTTATGGGCTGTCCTTCATTTTAGATTTTTGGGATAAACCGTGTATTCGTTCGGGGCGGTTGGTCGTGGAAAGATTAGTGTATCCAGCTTGAGGTAAATTAATATTGTTAGATTATGAGAATCATCATGTTGCATTATTGCTTGTGTGTGTTGATATTTCATGCGGTCAATGTGCACCATTGTTTGTTACGTTTTGTGACGTGCTCTTTCTTTGAGCCGTAATCTGCGGGGCCGATGTGTTGGGGATAAAACCTGTATGGTACCCAAATGGAAATGTGTTAGGGGATAAGACCTAAATGGCACCTGTGTCCGGAGTATTCCTGAGTAGATGCTTCCATGACCCTCGACTGTTGCCTTGGGAGTTTATGTGATATTGTCCGGAGTATTCCTGAGTAGATGCTTCCGTGACCCTTGGCTGCTGCCTTGGGAGTTTATGTGCTATTATTATATGCATTGTTGAGCATGCTGTGAACTGTTGTCTGACAGAATACGACATTGTGGTCGTGTCGGTCTTTCCGATCCTTGTTGGATATGCGTTTCTTCGAGATTGGTTGTCATGTTGTATCATGGCATATCTGGAGTCTGATACGTTCTGATCGTTCATGTGTAGGATTTTCGGGACGGGCACGTGTAGCATATGTTGGTTTCGACCTCATATTGAACCGTGCACACGAGACCAGACGTGTATTGATCAATACCCGTGGTTGGCTTGTACATGGACACATGTCCGGATCGAGCGTATCGTGACGTCCATCTTCAGTCTTATTGATTGGTAGTTCACAGTCTATGTATAATTGGATCTGTTCGATATTCGGGTTGTCGTTGAAATCCCGTATATATGATTTGTATATGGTTGACGATTTTATTCTCTCGTGTATCTGTCGCCATTGAACCTTTATTAATCTCGTTCGTAGTTACCATATCGATGGTCAACTCATTTGATATCAGTTCTTTATTAATGTCGTTGGAGTTCACCCTGTCATTGGTAATCTCGTTCGTTATTGATCCTTATTGATTCCGTTTGGGAGTTGTCTCACCGTTGGTATTCTTGGTTATTAGTCCTTGATTGATCTTATTGGATTTTACCGTGTCGTCGGTATTCTCAGTTGTCGATTTCTTATTGATCTTGTTGGAGTTTACCATATCGTCGGTATTCTCGGTTATTTCTTCTACATTGATCCTTACCGTGTCGCCGGTATTCTCGGTTATTGATTCTTCCTCGATCCTTACCATGTCGTCGGTATTCTCGGTAATTGATTCTTTGATTGATCCTTACCGTGTCGTCGGCATTCTCGGTTGTCAACCTCTTATTGATCTTGTTGGAGTTTACCGTATCGTCGGTATTCTCGGTTATTGATTCTTCATTGATATTGTTGGAGTTACCACATCATGGTATTCTCGTTCGTGGTTGATTCTTTGTCGATCTTGTGTGGAAATATCATGTCATTGATATTTCCGTTGTGATGCATTAATTGTTTATCATTATTGATTGTGTACATTCATATTTTGCATTGATATTCGGGACATGCTATTGTCTCGCAACAGTTGGATTACAGGTGTGCCATGTGATATCGGTTTTATCAGGATTGGGATCCGATTGTGCGACCCAGCTGACAGAGTTAGTCTTGGCCAAACTATTTTATACTCGAGATATGTTTATGTTTGGAAATTTTGGTAGTGTTTCGGATACAGTACAGGTGATTACATTTGAATTCGTTCATTACTTAAGTACGCGGGACGTGGATTATGGTAAGAACTGATTTGATATGGATTGTGATGGATCAGTAAGGTTACATTGGAATCATTCTTACCTTGTAATTACATTGATATGTATTGTTTTTGTGATGTGATCGTTATCATTGTTGAGTATTATGGCTGACCCCGTCATGGGCTTTATCTTTTAGGTACTCGGAGTTCGAGCTAGTTGCGGTCGTGAAGGGATGAGCTTTCCGGTGATATTGGCTATGGCGTGATTGTTCGGATTGTGTATTCTTTTCTGGCTTTTCTAATTCCGCTGCAATGTATTTAGTTATGTTTTTATCCGCTGTGTGTGTATATGTTTCTAATGGCTTTCGGTATTCTTTGAACTGTGTTTTTATCCACTGCGTGTGTGTGCTTCCAAAGGACCTTTTAGCGTTTTTAAATGTTTGCAAAAATGATTTTAGCCTTGCTGGTTCCAATATGGGGCCCACGACGCTGTAATATTTCCGGTCGGTTTTGGGGGTGTTACAGAAGATGGTATCAGAGCTTGGGTTTCGTAAAACCCGGGCATGTGTGTTATGTGGCTCTACCAGTGCGGTAGTAGCGTGACTTTTGAAAATTATTTTCTGACTTTTGAGTCAAACCAATTTTAGAGGTTTCAAAATTTTTGAAATATTTTCAAATTGCTGTATTTTCGATGCCAGTGTGTTGTTAGTGTGTTGAGACTTTGTATGGGAGTCGTATGCTGGTATCACGGAAGATCATCGACTTCACGGACCTGTAAGTATGTTCTTTCAGTTATTTCAGTTTTGATGATGATTATTTGAGTATGGTGTTGTGATTTTGAGATATTTCGGGATTGAGATACTAATTATGACAGGTGTTGAATTTCGAAGACGAAACTTATTTAAGTGGGTATATATGTAATATCCTAGAATTGCACTATGAATTTTTCGCATTATTTTATCTTAGTTGTACTGTACAGAGTGGGACCGATACAGTATGGATAAATAATTTTGGAAACCATGATAGTCATGCCAGTATGTCTATCGAGGTTATTTTGATTCTAGGATATTACATGCTCGGTGTGTTTTTCGATGTCGGATATACCGTATAAGTATTTGTATGATTTCCGTACTTAGTCGACAGTTGTAATTGAGGATATCGTGCATCAGACGTACCGTATGAGAATATTTTTGGGATTTCGTATATGTGTTCAGTATGTCGTATGTTCATATTTGTTATGTCGAGACGTTGGATAGGAATTGATGGAAATGGCTAAGTATGGATCTGTTAACGTACGTTAAGACATTGAGATAACGTACGCTAAGTGGTACGTGTTACGTACGTTATGAGTAAGGTATTACGTATATAACAAGAGGAATCAGACAGTTGGGCCGGGTGTCGGCAGCTTTCGGCGGGGATGTGGACAGGTGAGTCAACGGATGGAGTTACGTACGTTATACAGGGTGTATTACGTACGTAATACGAGTATAATACTGTAGCAAGTCAACGTACGTATTACGTATGCAACGAAATAAGTGTTACGTACGTTATGCGGCGGCTGGCCGAGTCGTGGCCGAGAGGACCTGTAGTGGCCGAGCATGGTCGGCAGTGACTCGTATGGATGGCCGATCACGGTCGACAGTGACTCGTTGGGGGCTAGGACTGGCCGATTACATACGTAAGGCTGTGGCGGGTTACGGCCGTAAGTGCCCGTGCATGCACGTAGCGCATGCCGTTACGCACGTAAGGTCACACCCAACCGGCGATAGGGTAGGCCACGGCCGGCTACGTACGTAAGGACCCGCCGGTTACGTACGTAACGTGCCGGCAGGTCTCGGTCTATATAAGGCCTGGACCGATTCATCCTTGCCATTTTTCGTTTTTCTTCGTTCCTTCCGCAATTTCTTCAGCAAAGATGATGGTTTTGAGTAGAATCAACTTATTACAACATGTTTCGGAAGTTGTAATCATAGATTAACATCATCCTCCACCCGGATCGAAGGTAAGAACACATGAACTTTTGGTTTTTGGATGTTCTTGAGGTTTCTTGGTGTTTTGACCGATTTGCTTCGTTTTGATTCAGATTATTGATAGAACTTGATTGTATACTCGTAATCATTCAATACTCTTGAAGTTTTGTGGAACGAATTCGAGTATTTCCTTGAATAATCGATTGAATTGGACTATGCCTTCAAAGTGTTCGATGAAATGTCTCAATGAGTAGAACTTGGAAAATTCTACACGTTTTCGTATGAATGATGGTTGAATTGATATTGTTGTGATGATTCTTGGTATTTACGAGAATTTTGTTAAGGGAAGATAATGAATTAGTGATCAAATGATTCGATTATGTTGTTATGATTATGGAATCGTAATATTCTTGATGTTCTTGGTAGTTTGTTGGGATTCATGATGTTATGAGAAGTATATATGTTGAAGACATTGTTAGGACTATTGAACACCGAATTTCGGCTTGTGTTCGTATTTTTCAGAGTTGATATGGTTTGGTTTCGTATGATCGAGATATCGTTGAACCATCGAGTTTGATTAGTTGGTCATTTTGGTTGTTGATTGTTGTTGAATGTATCGTTAATTGATTATTGTATTAGGTTGTGTTTAGTGATCGTTGAAGTTAACCGTTGTGCTGCGGATGAGTCGGGACTGAGGAGCTTGTAGATGAAGACGGCGGGATTGATAGCGGCTTCATCGAATTGGTATCAAGGCAAGTTATGCTTTTTCAGTTTATAATGTTTAATAAATGGTTTCGTTTTCATTTCATTTATGATTCATATAGCAATGGTATTATGGAAAATGAATTGTCGGGATGATGGTATGTATATTATTTTTGGACTAAGATAAATCATAATGTATATGATTTTAAGACGTCTAGAGGAAACGGAGATGTGAATTGAATTTGGTCTATTGCATGAGAAGTTGGATATCAAGGTTAGTTATCATGTCGATATTGAACTCGAGGTGGTGGTTTGGTATTAGTTATGGACTGTCCTTCATTTTAGATTTTTGGGATAAACTGTGTATTCGTTTGGGGCGGTTGGTCGTGGAAAGGTTAGCGTATCCAGCTTGAGGTAAATTAATATTGTTAGATTATGAGAATCACCATGTTGCATTATTGCATGTGTGTGTTGATATTTCATGCGGTGAATGTGCACCATTGTTTGTTACGTTTTGTGACGTGCTCTTTCTTTGAGCCGTAATCTGTGGGGCCGATGTGTTGGGGATAAAACCTGTATGGTACCCGAATGGAAATGTGTTAGGGGATAAGACCTAAATGGCACCTGTGTCCGGAGTATTCCTGAGTAGATGCTTCCGTGACCCTCGACTGTTGCCTTGGGAGTTTATGTGATATTGTCCGGAGTATTCCTGAGTAGATGCTTCCGTGACCCTTGGCTGCTGCCTTGGGAGTTTATGTGCTATTATTATATGCATTGTTGAGCATGCTGTGAACTGTTGTCTGACAGAATACGACATTGTGTTCGTGTCGGTCTTTCATGATCGAGTTATTGTTGACCTCTTGGAAAATCTTCCGATCCTTGTTGGATATGCGTTTCTTCGAGATTGGTTTTCATGTTGTATCATGGCATATCTGGAGTCAGATACGTTCTGATCGTTCATGTGTAGGATTTTCGGGACGGGCACGTGTAGCATATGTTGGTTTCGACCTCATATTGAACCGTGCACACGAGACCAGACGTGTATTGATCAATACCCGTGGTTGGCTTGTACACGGACACATGTCCGGATCGAGCGTATCGTGACGTCCATCTTGAGTCTTATTGATTGCTCGTTCACAGTCTATGTATAATTGGATCTGTTCGATATTCAGGTTGTCTTTGAAATCCCGTATATATGATATGTATATGGTTGGCGATTTTATTCTCTCGTGTATCTGTCGCCATTGAACCTTTATTAATCTCATTCGTAGTTACCATATCGATGGTCAACTCATTTGATATCAATTCTTTATTAATGTCGTTGGAGTTCACCCTGTCATTGGTAATCTAGTTCGTTATTGATCCTTATTGATTCCGTTTGGGAGTTGTCTCACCGTTGGTATTCTTGGTAATTAGTCCTTGATTGATCTTATTGGAGTTTACCGCGTCATCGGTATTCTCGGTTGTCGATTTCTTATTGATCTCGTTGGAGTTTACCATATCGTTGGTATTATCGGTTATTAATTCTTCATTGATCCTTACCGTGTCGTCGGTATTCTCGGTTATTGATTCTTCACTGATCCTTACCGTGTCGTCGGTATTCTCGATTATTGATTCTTTGATTGATCCTTACCGTATCGTCGGCATTCTCATTTGTCAACCTCTTGTTGATCTTGTTATAGTTTACCGTATCGTCGGTATTCTCGGTTATTGATTCTTCATTGATCTTGTTGGAGTTACCACTATTGTTGCCCGAAATATTATCCGAAGATAGATATTGCTGGAATGGACGGACAACAAACAAGGTTGCGGGAGCACGTCCGAGGGAATGAAAATACACAGGATTTGCCGGGTTTGTTAGGGCCGGGCTTGAATGCTCTCGCGAGATGTTATTAATACAAATATTCGTGGATACAAGTATTAATGTAAGAATCTAAATACAATGAGTGTAAAAGATCCTATTTATCTAACTCTTGAGCGAAGCTTTGGTGTTCTTGCTCTCTGCCGATCATCTTCCGTGTAGGAGATGCTGAGAGAGAACAAGGAACCGAGAGATAGCTGTTGCCAAGAGTGAGAGAGCCAAGTTGTGAGTTGAACTCGTTAATAAGCAGCCCTCTGTCCAAATGCAGGAAGCCTTCTATTTATAGGGGCTGAGGTGCCTTGTTTTCCGGCGGGTGATCGCCTTTCGTGCAATATAATATAGGGGCGATCATCTTTATGTCACATGGGCTGTCTGCCTAAAGCATGCGGCTACTGCTGGCAGCCAGCTGTGCGGTCCAATGAGGAGCCAGCACGCGTCCGGAGTTGCTATCACGGGCGGTCCCACGGACACCTTTCGGCGGGTCTGTCGGTTGGTGGAAAGATGCTGACATGCTGTGGTCAACGCTCCATGTGCTGCAGCGCCTTTTCCGGATCTGCATGTGGGTCTTGCCCCGAGCTTCGGCCTTTGCCAACTGGATGATCATCGGCTTCGTGTGGCATAAAGCAGTCATCGGCTGGTCGGCCACCAGGAGTCGATCGCCAAGTACCGAGATACTATCGTCTTAGATGTCGATCGCTCGGCACTGGGACTTGTCCTGGGACCTTCGATCGGCAGCTAGTCGGTCACCAGGAGTCGATCGCCAAGTACCGAGAGACGATCATCTTAGGTGTCGATCGCTAGGCACCGGGACTCGTCCTGGGACCTTCGGTCGGCAGTTCTGCCTTGGCTGCAGGGCTCTGGCTAGGTCGCCCGGTCTCTGAGGCGATCGCCGGTCGACGCGTATAATTCTCGACACAACAACCACATCATGGTATTCTCGTTCGTAGTTGATCCTTTGTCCATCTTGTGTGGAAATATCATGTCATTGATATTTCCGTTGTGATGCATTAATTGTTTATCATTATTGATTGTGTACATTCATATTTTGCATTGATATTCGGGACTTGCTATTGTCTCGGAACAGTTGGATTACAGGTGTGCCATGTGATATCGGTTTTATCAGGATTGGGATCCGATTGTGCGACCTAGCTGACAGAGTTAGTCTTGGCCAGATTATTCTATACTCGAGATATGTTTATGTTTGGAAATCTTGGTAGTGTTTCGGATACAGTACAGGTGATTACATTTGAATTCGTTCATTACTTAAGGACGCGGGATGTGGATTATGGTAAGAACTGATTTGATATGGATTGTGATGGATCAGTAAGGTTACATTGGAATCATTCTTACTTTGTAATTACATTGATATGTATTGTTTTTGTGATGTGATCGTTATCATTGTTGAGTATTATGGCTGACCCCGTCGTGGCCTTTATCTTTTAGGTACTCGGAGTTCGAGCTAGTTGTGGTCGTGAAGGGATGAGCTTTCCGGTGATACTGGCTATGGCGTGATTGTTCGGATTGTGTATTCTTTTCTGGTTTTTCTAATTCCGCTGCAATGTATTTAGTTATGTTTTTATCCGCTGTGTGTGTATATGTTTCTAATGGCTTTCAGTATTCTTTGAACTGTGTTTTTATCTACTGCGTGTGTGTGCTTCCAAAGGACCTTTTAGCGTTTTTAAACATTTGCAAAAATGATTTTAGCCTTGTGGGTTCCAATATGGGGCCCACGGCGCTGTAATATTTCCGGTCGGTTTTGGGGGTATTACAGAAGATGGTATCAGAGCTTGGGTTTCGTAAAACCCGGGCGTGTGTGTTATGTGGCTCTACCAGTGCGGTAGTAGCATGACTTTTGAAAATGATTTTCTGACTTTTGAGTCAAACCAATTTTAGAGGTTTCAAAATTTTTGAAATATTTTCAAATTGCTGTATTTTCGATGCCAGTGTGTTGTTAGTGTGTTGAGACTTTTTATGGGAGTCGTATGCTGGTATCACGAAAGATCATCGACTTCACGGACCTGTAAGTATGTTCTTTCAGTTATTTCAGTTTTGATGATGATTATTTGAGTATGGTGTTGTGATTTTGATTATTTCGGTATTGAGATACTGATTATGACAGGTGTTGAGTTTCGAAGACGAAACTTATTTAAGTGGGTATATATGTAATATCCTAGAATTTCACTATGAATTTTTCGCATTATTTTATCTTAGTTGTAATGTACAGAGTGGGACCGATACAGTATGGATAAATAATTTTGGAAACCGTGACAGTCGTGCCAGTATGTCTATCGAGGTTATTTTGATTCTAGGATATTACATGCTTGGTGTGTTTTTCGATGTCGGATATACCGTATAAGTATCTGTATGATTTCCGTACTTGGTCGACAGTTGTAATTGAGGATATCGTGCATCAGACGTACCGTATGAGAATATTTTTGGGATTTCGTATATGTGTTCAGTATGTCGTATGTTCATATTTGTTATGTCGAGACGTTGGATAGGAATTGATGGAAATGGCTAAGTATGGATCTGTTAACGTACGTTAAGACTTTGAGATAACGTACGCTAAGTGGTACGTGTTACGTACGTTATGAGTAAGGTATTACGTATGTAACAAGAGGAATCAGACAGTTGGGCCGGGTGTCGGCAGCTTTCGGCGCGGATGTGGACAGGTGAGTCAACGGATGGAGTTACGTACGTTATACAGGGTGTATTACGTACGTAATACTAGTATAATACTGTAGCAAGTCAACGCACGTATTACGTACGCAACGAAATAAGTGTTACGTACGTTATTGGGCGGCTGGCCGAGTCGTGGCCGAGCATGGTCGGCAGTGACTCGCATGGATGGTCGATCACGGTCGGCAGTGACTCGTTGGGGGCTAGGACTGGCCGATTACGTACGTAATGCTGTGGCGGGTTACGGCCGTAAGTGCCGCTACGACGTAGCGCTGTTTGCGACGTACGTAAGGCCGCTTGGCCAAACCGGGCAAAGAGGGTAGGCCACAGCCGGCTACGTACGTAAGGACCCGCCGGTTACGTACGTAACGTGCCGGCAGGTCTCGGCCTATATAAGGCCTGGACCGAGTCATCCTTGCCATTTTTCGTTTTTCTTCGTTCCTTCCGCGATTTCTTCAACAAAAATGATGGTTTTGAGTAGAATCAACTTATTACAACATGTTTTGGAAGTTGGAATCATGGATTAACATCATCCTCCACCCGGATCGAAGGTAAGAACACATGAACTTTTGGTTTTTGGATGTTCTTGAGGTTTCTTGGTGTTTTGGCCGATTTGCTTCGTTTTGATTCAGATTATTGATAGAACTTGATTGTATACTCGTAATCATTCAATACTCTTGAAGTTTTGTGGAACGAATTCGAGTATTTCCTTGAATAATCGATTGAATTGGACTATGCCTTCAAAGTGTTCGATGAAATGTCTCAATGAGTAGAACTTGGAAAATTCTACACGTTTTCGTATGAATGATGGTTGAATTGATATTGTTGTGATCATTCTTGGTATTTACGAGAATTTTGTTAAGGGAAGATAATGAATTAGTGATCAAATGGTTCGATTATGTTGTTATGATTATGGAATCGTAATATTCTCGATGTTCTTGGTAGTTTGTTGTGATTCATGATGTTATGAGAAGTATATATGTTGAAGACATTGTTAGGACTATTGAACACTGAATTTTGGCTTGTGTTCGTATTGTTAAGAGTTGATATGGTTTGGTTTCGTATGATCGAGATATCGCTGAACCATCGAGTTTGATTAGTTGGTCATTTCGACTGTTGATTGTTATTGAACGTATCGTTAATTGATTATTATATTAGGTTGCGTTTAGTGATCGTTGTAGTTAACCGTTGTGCTGCGGATGAGTCGGGACTGAGGAGCTTGTGGATGAAGACGGCGGGATTGATAGCGGCTTCATCGAATTGGTATCAAGGCAAGTTATGCTTGTTCAGTTTATAATGTTTAATAAATGGTTTTGCTTTCATTTCATTTATGATTCATATAGAAATGGTATTATGGAAAATGAATTGTCGGGATGATGGTATGTATATTATTTTTGGACTAAGATAAATCATAATGTATATGATTTTAAGACGTCCAAAGGAAACGGAGATGTGAATTGAATTTGGTCTATTGCATTAGAAGTTGGATATCAAGGTTAGTTATCATGTCAATATTGAACTCGAGGTGGTGGTTTGGTATTAGTTATGGGTTGTACTTCATTTTGGATTTTTCGGATAAACCGTGCATTCGTTCAGGGCGGTTGGTCGTGGAAAGGTTAGCATCTCCAGCTTGAGGTAAATTAATATTGTTAGATTATGATAATCATCATGTTGCATTATTGCATGTGTGTGTTGATATTTCATGCGGTGAATGTGCACCATTGTTTGTTAGGTTTTGTGACGTGCTCTTTCTTTGATCCGTAATTTGTGGGGCCGATGTGTTGGGGATAAAACCTGTATAGTACCCGAATGAAAATGTGTGAGGGGATAAGACCTAAATGGCACCTGTGTCCGGAGTATTTCTGAGTAGATGCTTCCGTGACCCTCGGCTGCTGCCTTTGGAGTTTATGTGATATTGTCCGGAGTATTCCTGAGTAGATGCTTCCGTGACTCTTGGCTGCTGCCTTGGGAGTTTATGTGCTATTATTATATACATTTTTGAGCATGCTATGAACTGTTGTCTGACGGAATACGACATTGTGGTCGTGTCGGTCTTTCATGATCGAGATATTGTTGACCTCTTGGAAAATATTCCGATCCTTATTGGATATGCGTTTCTTCGAGATTGGTTTTCATGTTGTATCATGGCATATCTGGAGTCAGATACGTCTTGATCGTTCATGTGTAGGATTTTCGGGACGGGCACGTGTAGCATATGTTGGTTTCGACCTCATATTGGATCTGTTCGATATTCGGGTTGTCTTTGAAATCCCATATATATGATTTGTATATGGTTGACGATTTTATTCTCTCGTGTATCTGTCGCCATTGAACCTTTATTAATCTCGTTCGGAGTTACCATATCGATGGTCAACTCATTTGATATCAATTCTTTATTAATCTCGTTGGAGTTCACCCTGTCATTGGTAATCTCGTTCGTTATTGATCCTTATTGATTCCGTTTGGGAGTTGGCTCACCGTTGGTATTCTTGGTTATTAGTCCTTGATTGATCTTATTGGAGTTTACCGTGTCGTCGGTATTCTCGGTTGTCGATTTTTTATTGATCTTGTTGGAGTTAACCGTATCGTCGGTATTCTGGGATATTAATTCTTCATTGATCCTTACCGTGTCGTCGGTATTCTTGGTTATTCATTCTTCACTGATCCTTACCATGTCGTTGGTATTCTCGGTTATTGTTTCTTTGATTGATCCTTACCGTGTCGTCGGCATTCTCGGTTGTCAACATCTTATTGATCTTGTTGGAGTTTACCGTATCGTCGGTATTCTAGGTTATTGATTCTTCATTGATCTTGTTGGAGTTACCACATCATGGTATTCTCGTTCGTGGTTGATCCTTTGTCGATCTTGTGTGGAAATATCATGTCATTAATATTTCCGTTGTGATACATTAATTGTTTATCATTATTGATTGTGTACATTCATGTTTTGCATTGATATTCGGGACTTGCTATTGTCTCGGAACAGTTGGATTACAGGTGTGCCATGTGATATCGGTTTTATCAAGATTGGGATCCGATTGTGTGACCCAGCCGACAGAGTTAGTCTTGGCCAGATTATTCTATACTCAAGATATGTTTATGTTTGGAAATCTTGGTAGTGTTTCGGATACAGTACAGGTGATTACATTTGAATTCGTTCATTACTTAAGGATGCGGGACGTGGATTATGGTAAGAACTGATTTGATATGGATTGTGATGGATCAGTAAGGTTACATTGGAATTATTCTTACCTTGTAATTACATTGATATATATTTTTTTTGTGATGTGATCGTTATCATTGTTCAGCATTATGGCTGACCCCGTCGTGGGCTTTATCTTTTAGGTAGTCGGAGTTCGAGCTAGTAGCGGCCGTGAAGGGATGAGCTTTCCGGTGATACTGGCTATGGCGTGATTGTTCGGATTGTGTATTCTTTTCTGGTTTTTCTAATTCCGCTACAATGTATTTAATTATGTTTTTTCCGTTGTGTGTGTATATGTTTCTAATGGCTTTCGGTATTCTTTGAACTGTGTTTTTATCCACTGCGTGTGTGTGTGCTTCCAAAGGACCTTTTGGCGTTTTTAAACATTTGCGAAAATGATTTTACCCTTGGGGGTTCCAATATGGGGCCCACGGCGCTGTAATATTCCCGGTCGGTTTTGGGGGTGTTACAGTACCCCCAAGAGTATTGTATCGGATCGTGACGGGCGATTCGTGTCTCACTTCTGCAAAGCAGTTCATCGTGCGATGGGTACGCAGTTGAACTTCATTACGGCATTTCATTCGTAGACTGATGGTCAGTCCAAAAGGACTATCCAAAGTCTAGAGGATATGTTGAGGGCGTGCGCTCTTGATTGGAAGGACGATTGGGAAGCCCAACTGCCTTTGGTGGAATTCACTTACAATAATAGTTGGCATGCTTCAATTAAGATGGCACCTTATGAAGCATTGTATGGCCATCGTTGTAGGTCTCCTTTGTGTTGGGACGACCTGTCTGAATCTCTGGGTGCGGAACCTGATATGTTGTTAGCAGCCCGTTAGAAGATCGTCCTGATTAGGAGTCATTTGGTAATGGCTCAAAGCCGACATAAGTCTTACATGCATAACCGTCGGCACCGCTTGAGTTTGAGGCTGGCGACCATGTGCTAACGAAGGTGTCCCCTACTTGAGGTGTTTTTCATTTTGGGAAGAGAGGCAAGCTGAGTCCGAGGTATATCGGGTCGTTTGAGGTTTTGGAACGAGTAGGCGATCTGGCCTATCGTCTGGCATTGCCACCAGCTCTGAGTTGGATTCATAACGTGTTTCATGTCTCCCAGTTGAGGAAATATGTTGCTCATCCGAGTCATATACTTCAGTTCGATAAGATCGACATAGCAGAGGATCATTCGTACGAAGAGCGTCCCGTACAGATACTTGAGAGGAGGATCAAACATTTGCGGAATAAGACGATTCACCTACTGAAGGTTCAGTGGTCATGACACGGAGTCGAGGAGGCTACGTGGGAGACGGAGAGCAGCATGCGAAAGAGGTATCCCGAGTTGTTTACCCCTTAGTTTCGAGGACGAAACTCCTTTTAAGGGGGGAGTTTGTAATATCCGACAGTAATTTCTCATCTACTATTGTATAATTCGGATAATTTGAGTATCATTGTAATCATGTTACATTCAGTTAATGTTTATTGATGTCGGGATATATCAAAATAGACTTGATTATGACTATCATTCGCATTGTGGTTGATTTCTTGACGTTGTATAAATTGTTACATTTTTGGGCTAGAATTTCTGTGTTTAACGTACGCTAAGGCTTTAACCTAACATACGCTATTTCGTTGGCTTTACGTACATAATTGAATGTTGGTTACATACGTAATGTTTAGAATCTTATCTGATCTCACTTTCAGCATGGGGGGTCGGATATGATCCAGATAAATGGCCTTTTCGAGGTAGCCAGGTTGACATACATTACGTACGTAATGCTGTGGCCCATAACGTACGTAATGATGTTGGTGTTTTGAGGCAGTAGCCTCTGGAGGCAGATTACGTACGTAACATTTTCGGTGTAGAATACGTAAAGGGGTTAACGTATGTTATCCTCATGCGATAACGTATGTAACGAGCTGTGCACATTATAAAAAGACAGCTTGTGTCTTTCATTTGCACATGCAAACACCAGTTTTTCTCTCAAACAATCGTCCCCCTGCCTCCCTAGAACGACTTTACTCCCTTCCAACTTGTGTTTGAGCCTTGCATCTTGGATTGGAACTTGTTGATTGGAAGTTTACAGTTGTTCTTGAAGCTTGGAGTGTGTTCTTGTGGTTTTGGTGATTTGTTCTTCGTTTCTGAAGGTATCTTGTGCGATGCTACTCTATATTTTTGTAGTATTAATGTTAGTGATATGGTATACTACACCCAATGTTGAATTAATCAAGCTTTTTAACATGTTTGTAGTTAAGCTTTTTAACACTTATTGATGAATATGGAAATTAAGGGTTTGGAATGAAGATATTCTTGATGTTTTAATGGTAATGATCATGTTTTTAAGAATCGTACTCTTCTTGCTCGACTATTAACATCATTAGGGCAATAATAATCATTAGCTTCTTCGTAGTTAAGTTAAATTGATGGAATTGTTGTCATAAAATGTATTAGAACACCTTGATGAATATTAGAATCTTAGAGTGATGTTCTTGAACCTAAGCTAGGTGAATTCATACATGATTATAGTTGATTCTCCAAGTTAGTAAGGGGTTATAAGGATGTTTTTAATATGAGATATCTTCATGATTATGATATGGTCTTGTAACTAAATGAATTTAGTATAACCTTATTGTAGCTTAGTATATTCAATCTAAATTTGATGTAGTGATGAAACAAGGTTGTTTAGATTATCATTTTCAAACATTAGTGATGTTCTTGGAATGTTTAAACGATATAAGATGATATTAACGAACTTAAATGATTGTTTAACATGTTCTTGATAAATTCTTATTCATAAGAATCATGTGAGTATTTTAGAATATCTTGTAAACCTATCATAAGAATGAATTGAGGTAAAGAGAGTTCTTGGAATAGAATTTTGATATCTTCAGATAGTTGAACTATTCAAATTGAATTTAGTGTGTCGTCTCAATGAATTCGATATCGATGATTATATGGATGTGTTATTAAGTGAAACGTATTTCATTCAAGGTCGATTGTTCGAGTAACTGATATTAGTCGAGGACCGTCCGTTTGTTTGATAAGGGATGATTATTCTCGTCACCGTATTGAGGCAAGTTATCTTGCTTGGTTATAATGACGGTTGAATTCTTGTGATGGTTATATGTTTCGTGTATTTGAAACACTTTTGAATCTGTGATTCGTAGTTCGATATTGTTCTTGATGATGTTCCGTTTTTAACCATTGGATTGCATTCCCAAGTTTGTCACTTTTGAATAATTTATCTCGTTGATCCTTATTGTCACTTCGGTGAGTTCCTTGATCCTTAATCGGATATGTGATTTATTGAATTCGTTTGACATATCTGGAATCATATTTATGTGCCGATTGGTTATTGTGTAGGATTTTTAGCCAGGCACATATATATTCATACGTGGATGTTTCTGTATTGGACTATGCACACGAGACGTGGTTCGTGAGGCTAATTAGGTACATTTCACACGTATATTCTGGATTCCGTATACGGGGTGGACATGTGCACGGACACATTTCCGAATCGAGCATATTATGATGTCTATCTTGAGCCATATTATTTGATCAATCAAATTCCATGTATGATTGGATATGTTCGACGGTTTGTGACTGATTTTTCATACGCCCAAGGGGTATGTTCAATAGTCGGGATGTTTTCTTTGAGATCCAATATATGTGAAGTTTATAATGTTTAGAGAATCATTTATCATGTATATCTGACCCTGTGGTTTAGGCGAAATACTTGTGCTGTATTTTAGGTCGAGGTAAAGGCAAGGCACGGGAAGAACATGGTGACGGCGAAGGGTTTGAAGGATACTAGTTCGGGGGGCCCAAGTATTTTGTTGTCCTCAAACTGTGTAATGTTACTTTTTTCGCTTCATTTAAACTATTGTCCGATTGTATTGTTATTTGAAGTATATTCCATCTCCATATGGTTTGTACTTGTATTTTGGATCCTGTGTATGTTAAGGTCGTTGGCCATACTATTTATAAACTCCAAATTGGAGTAATGACTATTTATTGTGGTTCGGTATCACAAGGTAATACATATTTAATCTGTATTTTGGTATCGCCTGGTGGGTCCCAGTGTGCGGTCCACGGCACTGCAATAGCCGCCTTTTGGGGTGTTATAAATTAAATCATGGAAATTGTCATACTTATTATGTTCAAATGATTTTCTCGATCTTAAGTAGACTGATTGAATCAAATGACTCTTCATTTGAGCATCGCCATGTATTTACTTCAGTCCTACTTATCGAGGGTCCAAGTAGATATCTCTCTCCCTAAGGAGAGGGACAAATCCCCATCTTGATTATTCATTGTCCTCTACATGAGTCTAACTAATCCCGATCCCTAACCTTTATGATCACCATGCTTCAAATAACGTTGGATTACGTCAAGGCATAACAGTTATCACGTTGGACTCTATGATAATCTCAAGTCCAAGGATTTATGGACATACTATTATTTTGATATTCACTTATGTATTTCCATGTTGTGATCTCAACACGGGTCTGTCCTGTATTGTGTTCTCCAACCAATACCCATAAATTTGATCCGTACCATACGCATAATCATCCCATGATTATCAATCAACTTATAGTAGCATTTTAATCACTTGAGTCTCCACTCCACGTGATTGAACCAGGGACACATGAATAATCTGATTATTCATGAATAATTATTATTCGATTATTATAATATTAAAACATGCACACATTATAATAATCAACGAGAAATAGATGATATCGAATAACTTTATTTAAATGTGACAATTACAAATCTAGGCACATCGAATATCCTAGGGCACTATTCCCAACAATCTCCCACTTGCACTAGGACCATTCATTCATGACTTCTAGTCCTATCGATCTAGCACGTTCTTCATGCTTCCCTTATGAGAGAGGCTTGGTAAGTGGATCAGCAACATTCTCTTCTATTTCTACTTTGCATATTGTAATATCTCCTCGCCTGACGATCTCTCTGACTAGGTGATATTTTCTGAGTATATGTTTGGAATTATGATGGGACCTAGGCTCTTTAGCTTGTGCAATAGCACCATTATTGTCACAATAAAGGCTTATGGGACCCTGGATGGTCGCTACCACTTCTAGTTCAGTAACGAACTTCTTGATCCATACGGCTTCCTTAGCTGCATCCGATGCTGCCAGGTACTCAACTTCTATTACAGAACCAGAAACCGTACATTTCTTGGAACTCTTCCAACTCACATCACCTCCATTCAATACAAACACTTAACCAGTTTGCGGTTTAAAATCTTCTTAATCGGTTTCAAAACATGCATTGGTGTAATGATTTACAGCCAGCTCGTTTCCCACACCTCTATAAATTAGGAACGCATCCTTAGTTCTTTTTAAGTACTTTAGGATGGTTTTCACCGCTGTCCAGTGAATTTCACCTGGATATGATTGGTATCGACTTGTCATACTAAGGGCAAATGATACATCTAGTCGAGTACAAATTATGGCATACATGATCGATCCAATGGCCAAAGCATATGGAATTCTTCTCATACGGGCTCACTCATCAGGACTCGAAGAAATCTGAGTCGTACTTAGATGAATGCCATATGACATTGGCAAGAGTCATCTCTTCGAGTCTGGCATAATGAACCTCTTCAATATTTTGTTAATGTAGTTACTCTGACTCAGACCAATCATTTTCTTTGATCTATCTCTATAGATTTTTATCCCAAGAATGTAAGCAGCTTCTCCTAAGTCTTTCATAGAGAAACAACTTCCCAACCATGCCTTGACTGTCTTCAAGGTGGGTATGTCATTTCCAATGAGTAATATGTCATCTACATATAAGACTAAGAAAATAACTATGCTCCCACTAACCTTCTTGTACACGCATGGTTCATCTTCATTTTGAATAAGCCCAAACTCCTTGACAGTTTCATCAAAACAAAGATTCCAGCTCCGAGAAGCTTGCTTCAACCCATAAATGGATCTTTGAATATTGCAAACCTTTTAAGATTTTTTTTGGATGAACAAAACCCTCAGGTTGTGTCATGTACACATCCTCGAGTAAGTTTTCATTAAAAATGTGGTTTTGACATCCATTTGCCATATCTCATAATCATAGTATGCGACAATAGAAAATAAAATTCTAATTGATTTAAGCATGGCTACTGTCAAAAATATCTCATCATAGTCAACACCATGAGTCTGTCTATAACTTTTGCCACTAGTCTAGCTTTATAGGCTTGCAGATTATCGTTCATGTCTTTCTTCTTTTTGAAGAGCCATTTGCACCCAATGGTTTTAACACCCTCGTGTGGACTGCGTCTCTTACTTCATGGCCTCTAGACATTCCTCGGACTTTAGTCCTGAAGCAGCTTCTGTATAGGTACTAGGCTTATCATCTATAAGCGATGTGTCATCATCCTCTGTTATGAGATACCCATATCTCTCAGGTTCATGTCGCACCCTATCAGATCTACGAGGAATTTGTGTACCTTAAATTAGCTCCTCAACTAATTGTTGAGCCTGTTCAGTTTCCATCGGTGAAGCAATGTCTTCTTGTGGTTCACGAGTTTCCTCGAGAATTACTTTTCTCCCACTATCTCTTTTGGGAATAAATTCCCTTTCTAAGAGGACAGCAATTCGAGCAACAAACGCTTTGCTCTTACGAACGCTTCGCAACCCCAGATCTTTAGAAAAGACAAGTTTGGTCTCTTACCAGTCCATTTCTCAAATGGTGTCTTTTCAACTGCTTTAGGTAGAACGCGGTTAAGGGTGAATGCTGTTGTTTCCAAGGCGTACCCCCGAAATGATAATAGAATCTCCATTCGACTCATCATGGATCGAACATATCTAATAAAGTTTGATTCTTCCTCTAGGACACTCCGTTACGTTGAGGTGTTCCAGGAGGAGTAAGTTGTGCCACAATTCCATAACTCCTAAGATGATCATCGAATTCTTGGCTCAAATATTCGCCACCTCGATCCAATTGAATGGCTTTAACTGTCTTGCCAATTTGATTATGTATTTCACTCTGGAATATTTTCTGTAGCACCCGATTGTGAATTAATTGATTATCATTCAGTAATTTTCACTCAGAATTTTTTCACTCAGTAATAACCATTCATCACTCATGTTCATTCAGTTGTGACCATCGTTCGGCGTACTTTGGAATCTTGTATCATTTATCATTTGTCATTCATCACTGTTTGAGATTGAGATGGGAATTTTGTCATCATCGTCATCATTTTTGGTAGACCGTGTGAGGTAGCGCACGCTAGGTACTCTTGTTAGCGCGCGCTAACTGAGTATTGGTAGCGCACGCTATCGCTCAATATTAGCGCACGCTAGCGCTAGAGAGGCAGACAATCCAGAAGGTACTGGGCTGAATTAGAAAATTCATAGAGCACGCTACGAGTGGTAAGTAGCATACGCTCACTGTCCTGGTAACGCATGCTAAGGCATCAGAATAGCACAAGCTAACACGACCAAGGCAGAGGACAGTAGGTTCTGGACTCCAGGTTGTGGGTATCGAACATCAGTTAGCGCACGCTAACATTTTGGGTTAACGCACGCTATCGGAAGGCATTAGCGTACGCTACCAAGTTCGCAGCGCACGCTAACGAAGCAGTCAGAGGTCACTGGACTGCCCAGTAACCCGCTAGCACACGCTAAATATCAGGACATAGCGGACGCTAAACTGGGATCAGTATAAATTGGACAGTTCATTCAGTTTCGTCGTTTTCACTTCTCTCTTCCTCCTCCTATCGGTTTTGGGTGATTTTGGACTTTTGGTGGAAGGGTTCTTCGATCTGGAATCACCTATCGTCATTTTCAAGCTTGTAAGTCGGATTAATCATCATTCAATCCTTTCCAACAAACCAAATCAAGGTAAACATCTCTTGGATCTAGAATTTCGGAATTTGAGTGTTTTACTTCCAATCTCTTCAAGTTAGCTTGATATTATGTTGGAATATGTTAGATATGGATTATCTACCTTGGATACATGTACTTCTACGGATTTATTGATGTAATTTTCAGAATTTTTGAACATTTGGGGTTTTGTTCAAGAACACCTTGGGTGTTGACTTTGGAAGTTTGGGGGTTTCAACTAGAAGTTGTCGTAATCTCGAATGGAGTATTTCTATTGGATTATTGATGGTATTAATGATGTTTTGTTGGATTGAATCACTCGTCGGAGGTTGGTTTTCGGTATAATTGGGATTAGTTGTAAACAATGGGAGATTGTTTACAACATGTTTGTTTTAATGCCCCAATGAATTTTGGGTAGTGTTGTATAGACTTTTGAGTTGGTCGTGATCATGCTTGATTCGTATATTAAGCGAATTGTTGGTACTTGTGTTATTCAAGGTTGTTCGAGCGGCCGATATTTCCATTAAGGACGTTGATCATGAAAGGACTTTCTCTCCGCCAGTTTGAGGCAAGTTTTATACTTGTACTAGTCAATGAGAATAATGTTATCACATATGTGTATGAATGTTTTGTATCATTCCGAGACTTAGTATCTTCATGAATTCATTAGTATTAGGGGATCATTCGATACGATACTCTTCGGCAATTATGCTAAATATTTATTATTGTTCATTAATGGCCGGTTCAAGGCATCGGGATACTCGTTGTTAATGTTATTGTCGATAGCCAGTTCGCGGTATCGATGTATCGATTGTTGTTGTTAATGTTGATGTCGATCTAAGACACTATGGTAATCATTGTTATGAATGTTGGTGTTCTGTCATTCATGTTATATCGGCTGATTAAAGGCATTGGCGTATTCGTTCTCATCTTCGCCTTCGGTAACCGATTAAAGGTGTCGAGGATTCATTGTACCATTATTATCGATTGGCCGTTCTAAGGCAATCGAGGTGCTCAATCATTCTTCGTATCATTGTTATCGATTGGCTGTTCTAAGGCAATCAAAGTATTAAATCATTCATGGGATCATTGTTATCGGTTGGCCGTTCTAAGACAATCGAGGTATTGAATCATCCGCTGCATCGTTGTTATCGATTGGCTGTTTCAAGGCAATTGAGTTATTGGATTGGGATTATCACGAATAATTCCCGTCTGTTGTATCATTTTTATCGATTGGCCATTCTAAGGTAATTGAGGTATTGAATTGGGACCGCCAAGGACGGTGCCCATCCGTGAGTCATTGCTCTCGTGTTGGCCGACTCAAGGCAGCACACTATCATTCTTGTGAATTCGGTAATCTTTGGATCGTTGCCGTTTGTGATTAATTGTGTTTTGGAGGCTAGTCTAGACTAGTGCTCATTATGGGTAAGTTTGGGTCTTGAACCTTCACGGTTGGTTCCCAACACCTACAACTCAGTAAGTCACGGTCATTGGGTGATTTCATTATGGGTAAGTTTGGGTCTTGAACCTTCGCGGTTGGTTCCCAACACCTACAACTCAATAGGTCACGATCACTGGGTGATTTCATTATGGGTTAGTTTGGGGCTGGAACCTTCGCGGTTGGTTCCCAACACCTACAGTTCAGTAGGTCACGGCCATTGGATGGTTTCATTGTGACACGGCTTCGTGCCGTGGCTTTGGCCCTCACTGTGATACGGCTTCGTGCTGCTTCGGCCCTCATTGTGATACGGCTTCGTGTCGTGGCTTCGGCCCTCATTGTGATATGGATTCGTTCCGTGGCTTCGGACCTCATTGGTACAGCTTCGGGCTATTTTGGCTTCGGGCCATCGTGATGATTTACAGTTTCGGCTGAGTAACTTTCAGGCGATTTTGTTCATTTATAGCTTCAGTTGCGTGACTTTCATACCTTCGTGATATCTTGGTATTTCATTGGAGCCTTCGGACATTGTGATTCATATTTAATTCAATTTGGTTTGTTCAATCTTCGTGTAATTCATTGTGGTGTTCTATATCGATGATTCGCCATTGGGCGCTTATGTTCTAACATGTTGAGCAGGTATTAATAGTATGCCATGGGCATAGTGTTTCACGAATGCTTGGTTCTTACCTTGGTTTGTGAGCATCTCGTATTATTATTATTATCATTGCACCGTTTCATTCTGACTTTGGATGCATATCATGTTATACATGTATTTTATGTTCATTATCTGGATGACTGACCCCGTGGGGGCGGAACATGATTTCATATTTTAGGTGCTTGCGAGGAGAGAGTTGAGACACAGGGGGATGACCATGGCGACGAGGCATTCGAGCGATACTAGTCCGAGTTGTTCATGTTGGTCAGTCAGTTGGAGTGTTCTCCAGGTTGTCAGTCTTTGTCAATATGTATTACCCGAGAAGATGCTCGTGGATGTTGTTGTATTTTTATTTTGGCCATGTAGACCCATCGTTGTCGTTGAAATTCCTTATCGGAATATTGTGTCGGATATCATGGTAGGAACTGTGATCTCTCTTGTTGGTTAATTTAATGTAATTTAGTCATGTTTCGCCTAGTGGATCTCCGGGTGTGGGGTCCACGGCATTGTAATAACCTAATGGGGTTTGGGGGTGTTACAGAAGATGGTATCAGAGCTGTTGGATTGTGAGATACCGTGATATGTGAGTTATGTGGCTCTACCATCGCGGTAGTAGTCGGATTGTCAGGTTATGATAATCTGGACAGTCGGGTTTTGTGAGTCGTGATATTTGTACGACTGCATAAGTGATTCATTCATCGAGTCGTCTTCAGTGAAGACTAGTATTACAAGACCTCGAACCTTCGTATGACCTGTGTAAGGACTCGATTCTCTTTATGTTCATACATTCATCATGTCGTTAATTATACATGTTTTGTTGAAACCTATATGTGATATTAGTGTTGCGATTGATGCATGACTAATTGGTTTGGGAGCATGTGTGACCTGTGTAAGTGATAAGGATCAACTCATTCATCAGTCAATAATCCTCAATCGTCATTTTGATCTTGTCGATCATGTTAATTCATTAATCACTCAGTCAATCTCATGGCTGAGTTGTGATCTTGTGGATCAAATTATCAATCATGTTAACTTGTTCAAGGTAATCATTTCAGGAATTTCATTAGATAATCAGGTCACCTCACTTGATCTTTCGTGCGATCTTATCATATCCCGGCGTCATATTGACAATCATTTTATTGCATTAATAGTGCGTTCATTGTGTTAGAACATGTGTGATCATTATTATCATTCAGTAACGTGATCATGATGGGATATTCATGCGGGATCTATAATCATCATGTGACTTTCCTACTTCAGTATGGATAGAGCTGTCAGAGGACGCAGAGGGAGAGGCCGCGGTGTGGGCCGGAACCCGAGACCTCGTGTGAATACCCGCGCGAACGCGAGGGATAACATTGGTTCAACAGTTAGCGATGCTACTCATTCACTGTCAGATAATCAGTCACTGTCAGGCAGTCGTACCCGAGATGCATCTCACTCGGAAGGTGTTCGGGTTGACCCATTCATATTTATGCGGGGCATGATGGCCCCGATGGCTCAGATGACGTGGATGGTGGAGAACATACAGACCTAGATAGTTCATGGTCCACCGCAGCAGGGATTCCAGGTGCCATTTCATGGACAAACTGGAGGAGTGAGTCAGATTGTTGGCGATATCTCTCGTCAGAGGCCACCTACTTTTGAGGGTTTGTCGGAACCAGCCGATATGTGATAAACTATTTGGCATGGTTCAGTGTCTGGAAGAGAGTAAAGTGGCAGTAGCGGCTTACTACTTGAGTAGGGATGCTTATTCATGGTGGCTTTCTGTGAAACCACCGATCGTAATTGTGTTTAGAGCGAGTTCAAGACTCTCATGTTAGAGAGGTATTATCCGGCTCCACTTCGTGAAGCCAAGTTATCAGAGGTTTTGAATCCCGATCCCGTCGAGGATGAGGGTGTTATTGTCATTGCTGAGAAGTTTCAGGGACTTCTTCAGTTTGCTTTGTCTGTTATTCGTACTGAGGCGGATAAGATCAAATATTTTAGCATGAGGCTAAACCTTCAGTTGAAGATGCAGTTGTTCAATCACAATCGTAATTCACTTAGTGAGTTTATCGAGAAGGCTCTTGGAGCAGAGCTTTTGATCAAGGAGCTTACTCGGAAGCATCCTTCAGCTTTTTATGTGTGGGAGGCAAGGACACCTATGGAAATACTGCAGGAGTTCTAGTGCTAGTAGACCTAGAAAGGGCTCACAAGCCTCGAGGGATTTTGTTACTCCAGCCCATGCAGCATCCAAGGGGTCCTATCAGGCTTCGAGTGCCAGAGGTAAGGACATTCATCACCGGTTTTGAACAATTTAATTCTTGCTCGGTAATAGGATAATCATTCATTTCATTGTCGTTCATTCATTCATATAATTCATTCATCATACATCAATCATGTTGAGACTTCTAGTTATCAAACTGATCATCCAATTCACTAGGAACAACGGTCCCAATCACTTCATTTGAGCTATCACTCATTGCATTATTAATTCACCTTGGTGAGTCATTCTTGATTCTTGTCGGATTTCTAGTCATTTATCATTCATCGTACTCACTATCGTTTTTGTAACCTTCCGGAATCATATTAAGCAGTGAGTTCAGATTTGGTTCTTCCTTGAATCGATGAGATCGAGAAACTGGAGGATATCGATGTTGGGTACATTTGAGATGTAGCCTTTTGTTCCGAATTACTGTTTAACTTACCCTGCATCGTAGTATTGTGGTTGTGAACCATCTGTTGTCGATTTATCTTGCAGCTATGATAATTGAGAATCTTGAGATTTGGGTCATTGGTTGGGATTTCTTCCCTTTAGTGTTGTACTCTAGATTTTGTGATAATCTGGGTATTTGTTCATGGTGATTCAAGACGTCAAGTAATGAGAACTTTGGCGTACGATTGTTATGGTTCCAAGGACTATGTGTGCGTTGTTGCTTTTCTTTTGAGGCGCGAGTCAGTGCTTGCATGGACGTCCCACGCCGATGAGGAAAGGGAAGTGTACACCAATGGATTGTAGACATGTACAATGAGCGGCTCCCTCGGGATGTGTATTCCGGTGTTTGAATCATGAGGTTGGTACGACTTTATGGCTGGTATCCGGCCGAGTGTTTCGCGTTGAGGAGTATTCCTGGAGATGTTATTTTTAGATCCCGATGGATAGTTCATATCCCGAGCTACGTACCCTTAGTTTCGGGGACGAAACTCTTTTAAGGGGGGAGTATGTAATACCCGGTTGTGAATTCATTGATTATCATTCAGTAATTATCACTCAGTAATAACCATTCATCACTCATGTTCATTCAGTTGTGACCATCATTCGGCGTACTTTCCAATCGTGTATCAGTTATCATTTATGATTCATCACTGTTTGAGATCGAGATGGGAATTTTGTCATCATCATCATTTTTAGTAGCCCGTGTGAGGTAGCGCATGCTAGGTACTCTTGTTAGCGCGCGCTAACTGAGTACTGGTAGCGCACGCTATCGCTCAATATTAGCGCACGCTAGTGCTAGAGAGGCAGACAGTCCAGAAGGTACTGGGCTGATTTGGAAAATTCGTAGCGCAAACTACGAGTGGTAAGTAGCGTACACTAACTGTGCTGGTAACGCACGCTAAGGCATCAGAATAGCGCACGCTAACGCGACCAAGGCATAGGACAGTAGGTTCTGGACTCCAGGTGCTGGGTATCGAACATCAGTTAGCGCACACTAACATTTTGGGTTAACGCACGCTATCGGAAGGCGTTAGCGTACACTACCAAGTTTGTAGTGCATGCTAACGATGCAGTCAGAGCTCACTGGACTACCCAGTAACCTGCTAGCGCATGCTAAATATCAGGACATAGCGCATGCTAAACTGGGATCAGTATAAATTGGACAGTTCAGTCCAGTTTCGTCATTTTCACTTCTCTCTTCCTCCTCCCGTCGATTTTGGGCGATTTTAGACTTTTGGTCGAAAGGTTCTTCAATCTGGAATCACCTATCATCATTTTCAAGCTTCTAAGTCGGATTAATTATCATTCAATCCTTTCCAACACACCAAATCAAGGTAAACATCTCTTGGATCTAGAATTTTGAAACTTGAGTGTTTTACTTCCGATCTCTTCAAGTTAGCTTGATATTATGTTGGAATATGTTAGAAATGGATTATCTACCTTGGATACATGTATTTTTATGGATTCATTAATGTAATATTCAGAATTTTTGAACATTTGAGGTTTTGTTCAAGAATACCTTGGGTGTTGACTTTGGAAGTTGGGGGTTTCGACTAGATGTTGTCGTAATATCGAATGGAGTATTCCTATTAGAATATTGATGGTATTAATGATGTTTTGTTGTATTGAATCACTCATCGGAGGTTGGTTTTCGGTATAATTGGGACTAGTTGTAAACAATGGGAGATTGCTTACAACATGTTTGTTTTAATGCCCCAATGAATTATGGGTAGTGTTGTTTCGACTTTTGAGTTGGTCGTGATCATGCTTGATTCGTATATTAAGCGAATTGTTGGTACTTGTGTTATTCAAGGTTGTTCGAGCGGACGGTATTTCCATTAAGGACGTTGATCATGGAAAGACTTTCTCGCCGCCGGTTTGAGGCAATTTTTATACTTGTACTAGTCAATGAGATTAATGTTATCACATATGTGTATGAATGTGTTGTATCATTCCGAGACTTAGTCTCTTCATGAATTCATTGATATTAGGGTATCGTTAGATACGATACTCTTCGGCAATTATGGCAAATGTTTATTATTGTTCATTAATGGCCGGTTGAAGGCATTGGGATACCCGTTGTTAATGTTATTGTCGTAGCCGGTTCGCGGTATCGATGTATCGATTGTTATTGTTAATATTGATGTCGATCTAAGACACTCTGGTAATCATTGTTATGAATGTTGGCGTTCTGTCATTCATGTTATATCGGCTGATTGAAGGCATTGGCGTATTCGTTCTCATCTTCACCGTCAGTAACCGATTAAAGGTGCCGAGGCATTCATTGTACCATTATTATCGATTGGCTATTCTAAAGCAATCGAGGTGCTCAATCATTCTTCGTATCATTGTTATCGGTTGGCCGTTCTAAGGCAATCGAAGTGTTCAATCATTCATGGGATCATTGTTATCGGTTAGCCGTTCTAAGGCAATCGAGGTATTGAATCATCCACTGCATCGTTGTAATCGATTGGCCGTTCCAAGGAAATCGAGGTATTAAATTGGTATTATCATGGATAGTTCCCATCCGTTGTATCATTTTTATCGATTGGCCATTATAAGGTAATCGAGGTATTGAATTGGGACCGCCGAGGACGGTGCCCATCCGTGAGTCATTGCTGTCGTGTTGGCCAACTCAAGGCAGCACACTATCATTCTTGTGAATTCGGTAATCTTTGGATCGTTGCCATTTGTGTTTAATTGTGTTTTGGAGGCTAGTCTAGACTAGTGCTCATTATGGGTAAGTTTGGGTCTTGAACCTTCGCGGTTGGTTCCCAACACCTACAACTCAGTAGGTCCCGGTCACTGCTTGATTTCATTATAGGTAAGTTTGGGTCTTGAACCTTCGCGGTTGGTTCCCAACACCTACAACTTAGTAGGTCACGGTCACTGGGTAATTTCATTATGGGTAAGTTTGGGGCTGGAACCTTCGCGGTTGGTTCCCAACACCAACAGTTCAGTAGGTCACGGCCATTGGATGGTTTCATTGTGATACGGATTCATGCCGTGGTTTCGGCCCTCATTGTGATACGGCTTCGTGCCATGGCTTCGGCCCTCATTATGATACGGCTTCGTGCCGTGGCTTCCGGCCCTCATTGGTACAGCTTCGGGCTGTTTTGGCTTCGGGCTATCGTGATGATTTACAGTTCCGACTCAGTAACTTTCAGGTGATTTTGTTCATTTACAGCTTCGGCTGCGTGACTTTCAGACCTTCGTGATGTCTTGGTATTTCGTTGGAGCCTTCGGGCATTGTGATTCATATTTAATTCAATTTGGTTTTTCCATCTTCGTGTAATTCATTGTGGTGTTCTATATCGATGATTCGCCGTTGGGCGTTTATGTTGTAACATGTTGAGCAGGTATTAATAGTATGTCGTGGGCATAGTGTTTCACGAATGCTCGGTGCTTACCTTGGTTTGTGAGCATCTCATATTATTATTATCATTGCACCATTTCATTCTGCCTTTGGATGCATATCATGTTATACATGTATTTGATGTTCATTATCTGGATGACTGACCCCGTGGGGGCGGAACATATTTTCATGTTTTAGGTGCTTGCGAGAAGAGAGTTGAGACACAGGGACATGACGATGGTGACGACGCATTCGAGCGATACTAGTCCGAGTTGTTCATGTTGGTCAGTTAGTTGGAGTGTTCTCCAGGTTGTCAGTCTTTGTCAATATGTATTACCCGAGCAGATGCTTGTGGATGTTGTTGTATTTTTATTTTGGCCATGTAGACCCATCGTTGTCGTTGAATTCCTTATCGGAATATTGTGTCAGATATCATGGTAGGAACCGTGATCTCTCTTGTTGGTTAATTTAATGTAATTTAGTCATGTGTTCGCCTGGTGGATCTCCGGGTGTGGGGTCCACGGCACTGTAATAACCCAATGGGATTTAGGGGTGTTACATTTTTAACATTTCAAAAGATTCATGTTTATTCTTCATAAGATAAACATATCCATACTGGCTAAAAGCATCGGTAAAAGTAATGAAGTATTGGTACCCGCCTCTGCAATGAGTGCTAAGAGGTCATAGATCACTAGCCCTTTCTCCATGACCGGTGAAAGGATTCTTCGTCATCTTGCCCAATAGACAAGATTCGCATGTTTCATATGACTCATAGTCAAAGAAGTCTAAATGTCCATCGTGATGTAGTTTAGAAATGCGTTTCTCGTTTATATGGCCAAGTCGACAGTGCCATAAGGCCAGTATATAACTTTGTAGTGCCATAACGCAAGTCATCATAGAATATATGACTAATCTTATTCATAATAAGAAAACTGTAACCTTCAAAATCTAATATAGAAACTGAAATAATTTTCTTATTCATATCAGGAACATAATAGCAATTGTTCAAAACTAACAAAACCCCATTCGGTTAAACTAGATTGTAAGTCCCAACGGCTAGTGCAACAACTCTTGCTTTATTGCCGACTATTAGATCCACTTCCCCTTTCTTAAGACCTCTGTTGCTTCTTAACCCCTGCACATTTATACAAATGTGAGATCCACATCCCGTATCCAATACCCATGAGTTAGAAGTAGATGAGTTAACTTCTATAACAAATATAACTGTGGCAGTCTCACTACTCTTAGTACGCTTTAGCTCTTCTAAGTAAACCTTGCAGTTTCTTTACAGTGTCCTGGTTATTATAATGATGAAAATTTCCATCTTTGGGAGATTTTGCCTTGAAAACCGGTTTAGTTGGGTCTCTAGCTTTGGCAACTTTTGCTTTACCTATCCCTTTGTTGACCAGCAGCACGTGGCTTGGTTTCTTCTTAACGTTTTCCTCAGTCGATTTAAGCATCCCATGCATCTCAGCAATGGACTTAACCATCTCATTCATATTATAGTTCATAATGAACTGACCGAAGCTATCGAGTACTGAATTCAGGATCACATCCGTGGAGTGCTCCTTAGAAAGTGGAAAACCAAGCCTATCAAAATGATCAATATATCCTTTCCTCTTGAGTACATGAGCGTTGACAGATGTCCCGTCAACCATATTGCAATTATACAATGCTTGAAAGGTCTCATACCTCTCTTGCCTAGCATGCTTTGAGAGAGTTTCCTTGAGGTGAGCATTAAGCTCATAGGCTTCCATTTCTTTCAGATTCTTCCGAAGTTCTGGACAAATGGTAGCCAGCATAAGACAACTGACAATAATGGAATCATCGTAATGTTTCTTCCATTTTTCTTTTGGTGCTTTGTTAACATTGTCAACAGGCTCATCGGGAATTTCTTCCTCGAGAACGTATAACTTTCTTTCTTGTTTGAAAACTATTCTCAAGCTCCGGATCCAATCCAGATATTTCTTCCTTTTTCTTTGAGCTTGTCCTTCTCAAGGACTGGTCATATGTAACTCTTAGATTATACTTTATGGGATTTGGCATCTTATCACAAGCATGTTATAATCCCATCTTATGTTAAGGTTCAAAACTATTTTGAGTTCTTATTTCATTAAAACACATAGGTATCACCATTACCTATCCTACCTTACTAACATAATCCGAGCACCCAGCTTTGGCATGGCTTGCTCAAAATGATCGAAGTCTTGATAGGTGTTTTGATTGAATGGAATTAAATTTTAACGTGGGGTTTTATCTTATATTCCATGTCTATATTGGCTAACATACATCTAAACATACATCGCATCACATACTTGCATAAATTTAAACATATATAGCATCACAGACATAATAAAGCATAGGACCGTGTATAGCATGACCATAATCCTAACGTGATTTTCTTGAGCCAACATGAAAATCGCAAAGGTCAATCTAAAGGGTATAATTGGTCTTCATTGATCTTCGAACTCCTTGGAACGTCATACGAGATCAATTGGCTCCTCGAGTCCGTCCTTCGTCTCCTTCTTGTCTTTATTACATTAATGAAGAAACTATACTACACTAGTAAAGTAAATTACAAGAGGGAAAACGACACGCAAGCCGTAAATTATAATAATAAATTAAAATACGACTCGAAGGCCATAAAAACCAATTATATTTAAATGACATGCAGGCCGTTAAAACCAACCTAAAAATTAAACTGAAAATCCAGTCACATTGGTCAATTTATGGTCATGCCATATACTAAACATATATTAAAATTAATTATTACATAATTAATTAAACACACAATATGAATCTTCCTGACAGTCAGGCATAAGATAAATATCCACATAAGAATCAACAATCGGATACATTAACTTAGTGGGCCGAGCAGTCTCAGGCCGAAAAACGGCGGCGCGGGTTCGAAACCTGCCACCAACAAACACAACATTTTTAGCAGCATTTATTTGGAATTTTGAACAGGCTGTACCGGTCAAATAAAACTCAGTGAATAAAATTAACAAACAGGCGCCGCAACCCCATTGGCGAGATCCGGCCCGGGCGTCCGGACACCGCGGGATCGAATCCTGCCAGCAGCACAAATGTTTTGTGAATTTTTCATACCCACGGGTTCAGGTCCACGGTTCGCAACCTGACATGGACCCGACCTGGTACACCGACCCACCAGAAATAGATCTGTTCCAGAACAGTTCTGGACAGAAAAATCACAAAAATAGTACAGAAAATTGATTTTGAACCATCCGATTTAGTCAAATTAAATCAAAAAAATATTTATAAAATCTCTATTTTATAAATATGATCAAGAACATAATTTTATATATTCAAAGGATATAAAACACGTTCTACATAAACAATTATTTACTTGCAAGTCGGCTCTGATACCACTATTGGATTTTACGTGTATCTAATACAATAAATTTGAGCAAAAACGCAACGGAATAATTATCGGAAAACCCAAATAAGGATTTTCATGCAGTAATTTAATTGATTTAATTAAGAGTTCATCGAGTTACCTTAATCCGAAGACCAGATCTAAATCCGACCAGAAGCTGATGAAAATCGTCTTCCTCTTTCGGTGATCCACACACGAACAATTGGTACAAGCCCGATTGCTAGTCATTACGAATAATGTTGATAAAAAGTACAACAACTAATTCCTTGCTAGAAAGATTCATACTGTTGATCAAAATCAACTAAGTGAAGAAGACAGGATGACCGAAACGGGACTTCTTGGACAAGAAAATTCGGCCGATCTGTTTGTAGGGGGAAAGGATCAATTTTCTCTTCCTTTTCTTATTATAACTTCTTGTCCAAGACCCAGTATTTATACTAAGTAAACCCTAGAGTTAAAACTCTAGTATTTGCTTAGTTACCCCTCAACTTATTAAATAATACAATATATATAATATCTTATATTATATATTACTTATTATTTAATCCTCTAATAAATATAATATTCAATATTATATTACCATTACCAGTTGATATAAGTAAATAATATAATATATAACATCATATATTATATGTCACTCATTATTTACTTTCTTTAATAATTATAATATCCAATATTATATCTATTAATTATTCTTGCTTGTCTTAATTGTCGTATGTGCACCCAAAAGGCTTATATTATGTTGAATTTAATTTAATACCTTATTAAATGATAAATCATAAGCGGTCTCTTGCATGTCATTATGACTACCCAAATAATCTAAGTATATAGTCCATTTAACCATTTAATATGTCAAATCCCTTTGTCACGCGATATCATGTTTGAACTAAGTCATGAAAACTGTCATACTTATTATGCTCAAATGTTTTATCGATCTTAAGTAGACTGATTGAATCAAAAGAGTCTTCATGTCAGCATGACCATGCATTTTCTTCAGTCCTACTTGTCGAGGGCCCCAGCAGATATCTCTCTACCTAAAGAGAGGGACAAATCCCCATCTTAATTATTCATTGCCCTCTACGTGAATCCCACTAATCCCGATCGCTAACCTTTATGATCACCATATTTCAGATGACACTGGATTACGTCAAGGCATAGCGGTTAACATGTTGGACTCTACGATAATCTCAGGTTCAACGATTTATTGACATACTGTTATATTAAGATTCACTTATGATATTTCCATGCAGTAATCTTAATGCGGCCTGTACAACATTGTGTTCTCCAACCAATACCCATAAGTTTGAACTATACCATACGCATAATCATCCAATGATTATCAATCAAACTTATACTAGCATTTTAGCCGCTTGAGTCTCCACTGTATGTGATTGAACCAGAGACATATGAATAATCTTATTATTCGGGAATAACTATTTTTCCATTATTATAATATTAAAACTTCACACATTGTAATAATCAACGAGAACTAGATGATATCAAGTTCCTTTATTTAAATATGGCAATTACAAATCTAGGCATATCGAATGTCCTAGGGCACTATTCCCAATAGTATCCACTAGGCCAAATAGGTTACAAGCCCTTTCTCCATGAACGATGAAAGGATTCTTCGTCATCTTGCCCAATAAACAAGACTCGCGTGTCCCAAATGCCTTATAGTCAAAGGAGGTCTAAAAGTCCATCGTGATGAAGTTTATAAATGTGTTTCTTGTTTATGTGGCCAAGTTGACAGTACCATAAATAAGTCGGATTAGAATCATTGAGCTTAGGTTTCTTGGTTGCAGTGTTATAGACTTCCAAAGTACTTGTCTCATCTAGATCAATATTGTAAAGGCCAATATATAACTTTGCAGTACCATAAAGCAAGTCATCAAAAAAATATAAATAATCTTATTCTTAATAAGAAAACTGTAACCTTCATAATCTAATGTAGAGACTGAAATAATATTCCTATTCATAGCGGGAACATAATATCAAGTGTTCAAAACTGACAAAAGACAATTGTGTAAAACTAGATCATAAGTTCCAACGGCTAGTGCAGCAACTCCTGCCCCAACGGCTAGTTCTCAACCCCTGTGCATTTGTATAAATGTGAAATCCACATCCATTACCTAATATCCCGGAATTATAAGTAGATACGTTAACTTCTATAACAAATATACCTATGGTAGTGTCACTACCATTGGTACGCTTTAGCTCTTCTAGGTAAATCTTGCAATTTCTCTTCCAGTGTCCTGGTTTATTGCAATGATGGCAATTTCCAACTTTGGGAGCTTTTGTCTTGAAAGTCGGCTTTGTTGGGTCATTAGCTTTGGCAAATTTTGCTTTACCTTTACCCTTGCCTTTGTTCTTCAAGAACTTCCTTTTGCTGACCCTCAACACGTGGCTTTGTTTCTTCTTAATATTTTGCTCAGTCGTTTTGAGCATCCCATGCAGCTCAGGAATGGACTTCTCCATCTTATTTATATTATAGTTCATAGTGATCTGACCAAAATTATCGGTTAGTGAGTTTAGGATGACATATGTGGAGTGGTCCTTAGAAAGTGGGAAACCAAGCCTATCAAGATGATTAATGTATCCTTTCATCTTGAGTACATGAGCTGACAGATGTCTCCTCTACCATCTTGCAAGCATACAAGGCTTGAAAGGTCTCATACCTCTGTTTCCCAGCGTGCTTTGAGAAAGTATCTTTGAGGTGAGCATTAAGCTCATAAGCTTCCATTTCTTCGATATTCTTCTGATGTTCTGGACAAATGGTAGCCAATATAAGACAACTGAAATTAATAGAATCATCACAATGTTTCTTTCATTTGTCTTTTGTTGCTTTATTAGCATTATCAGAGGCTCATCGGGAATTTCTTCCTCAAGAACATACAACTTCTTGCTTGCTTGAGAACTATTCTCAAGCTCCGGATCCAATCCAGATAGTTGTTGCAATTTTCGTTGTGCTTGTCCTTCTAAAGGACGGATCGCAATGAAAGATAGATGTGTTGTTTGATGCATTCTATTATCTACAAAATTTTAATATGCAAAGTGTTCAATCCAATTTCTATTTCTCAAGAAATACTCTCACTAAGACAAAATACCCTTAATTTTACAACATTTGTAAGTTTAGTGGACGAAGACCCCATTTTGCGCAATTCTGAACTCAGTTGTGGCATGACGCTTAGAAATGAACTACTTTAGGTGGATAACTCTTTATCGAGTACGTCATATGCAGCTCTTAGATTATACTTATGGGATTCGGCATCTTATGCCCAAGCATGTTACAATCCCATCTTATGCTTTAAGGTTCAAAACTATTTTGAATTCTTAGTTCATTAAAACAGGTATCACCATTACCTATCCTACCTTACTAAGATAATCCGAGCACCCAGCTTTGGTATGCCCTGCTCAAGATGCTCGAATTCTTGATAAGTGTTTTAATTGAACGGCATTAAGATTTAAACGAGGGGTTTTGTCCTATGTTTTATCTATATCTTAGCTAACATACATCTAAACATACATCGCATCACATACATGCATAAATTTATACATATATAGCATAACACGATATAATAAATCATAGGACCGTGTATAGCATGACCATTATCCTACCGTGGTTTTTATGTGCCAATATGAAAATCACAAAGGTCAATCTAAAAGGTATAATTGATCTTCATTGATCTGCCAACTCCTTGGAATGTCGTACGCGATCAATTGACTTCTTGAGTCCATCCTTTATCTCCTCCTTGTCGTTATTACATTAATGAAAAACTATACTACACTAGTAAAGTAAATTGCAAGAGGGCAAACGACACGCAGACCGTAAATAATAATAATAAATTAATACTTGCATGCCGTAAAAACCGATATATTTAAACGACACACAAGGCATCAAACCAACCTAAAATTAAATTTAAACATCTAATCATATTGGTCAATTTATGGTCATGCCATACCACAAATATATACTAAAGATAATTATGATATAATTAATAAACACACAATATGATTCTGCCTACCAGTCACACATAAGAATAAATGTCCTGTTAAAATCAACAAAAAATGAATTTTGTCCTAGATGGCCACGCGGACGCCCGGATGCCGATAAGTCGCGGATTCGAAACTCGTCGGATGTAGCTTATTGTTTTGAAATAATTATTTTAGCATTAAAAAAGACTTTCAGTTTTAGTAAAATAATAGTGAACAAGTTTCACAAAAGGAGCTGCAGCCGAGATGACGGGATGATGTGGCTATCTTCGGCAGTTTCTATTTTTGTTGATTTATCACAACATACGGGTCCTGGTCCGCGGTTCGTGACCCGAACCGTCTCTGACCCGGTCCGACGACCCACCAACCCGCCAGAAAACAGATTTGTCCTAGAACAGATTCCGATGTAAATTTCAAAACAATCCAGAAAATTTATTTTTAACAATCCGATTAGTAAAATGAAATCAGAAAAATATTTATAAAATCTTTATTTTATAAATATAATCAAGAAGACAATTTATATATTAAAAGCATATAAACATGTTCTATATAAACAATATGATCTCCGACAACGGAAAGCAGTTCGACGGCTTGGAAGTCATGCAATTCTGCGAAAAATGGGGAATCAAAAAGTTGTTCTCGGCCCCTTACCACCCTCAGACGAACGGGCAGGTAGAGGCTATAAACAAGATCCTCAAACACATGATCAAAGCAAGACTTGAAGCCAAACAAGGACGATGGGCGAGCGAGCTCCCATATGTTTTGTGGTCCTACCGAACGATGACCCGAAACTCGACTGGCGAAACCCCATTCGCCCTCGCCTTCGGAACAGAAGCAGTGATCCCTTCGGAGATCGCAGTCCTCAGCCAACGAATAATATTGATAAATAGTACATCAAATGATTCCTTGCTAGAAGGATTGAACTGTTGATCAAGATCAACTAACGGAGGAATACGGGATGGCGAACCGGGTCTCCTACTGTAGAAGGGGCGGCCGAACTGGAGGAGAAGGTGGGCCGATTTTCTATTCACAACTAGGGTTGTGTAACTTATTCTTACGACGACTCCTTGTCTTAAACCCTTTTATTTATAGTAAGTGAACCCTTGAGTTAAAACTCTAATATTTGCTTAGTTACCCCTCAACTGATTAAATAATACAATATATCTACTCATATTATATATATTACTTAGTATTTAATCTATTAATAAATATAATATCCAATATTATATTTACCATTCCTATTTGATATAATTAAATAATATAATATATAATATCCTATATTGTATATTACTTATTATTTAATTTCTTGATAAGTATAATATCCAATATTATATCTATTAATTATTCTTATTTGTCTTTAATTGTCGTATGTGTCACACAAAAGGCTTATATTATGTTGGCAATTATTTAATATCTTATTAAAGAATAAATTATAAGCGATCTCTAGTAATTATGACTACCCAAATAATATAAGTTTATAGTCCATTAAACCATTTAACGTGTCAAATCCCTTCCTCCTGAGATATCATATTTTAACTAAGTCATGGAAATTGTCATACTTATTATGTTCAAATGCATTCTCAATCTTAATAAGACTGATTGAATCAAATGACTCTTCATTTGAGCATGACCATGCATTTCCTTCAGTTCTATTTATCGAGAGGCCCAGCAGATATCTCCCTCCCGAAAGAGAGGGACATATCCCCATCTTGATTATTCATTTCCCTTTACATTATAACACCCATAGATATTCAGGATTACTAAAGTGCCGTAAATCCTTTATATAAGGATTTACTAGGCTAAGAATTTAAAACAACATTATTAGATACCAACAGTAAAGTTTATTATTACATACCGAGTTTCAAAATGACAAAAAGACAAACACCAAACAGTAAACAATACAATACCATCCAAACAACACAAAGCAACGACGTACTCGAGTACTTATTAAAAACACAATACGACTGAAAGGACCCCCTGGGCTGTTAACATTACTCTGCACCCCCGTCATTGTGTAGCTCATGTGGTTGTTTTCTAGCTCTCTAGGATCCTGAACATAAAACACATGTTCAGCCACGAAGGGATTAGCACAACGAAGCTAGTACAAGTACGATAATTATACAACAACAGATTATTCGATTTCTCGTGAAGAATAACGTAGTATCAACAAAAACACAACAACAACAACAACAACAAACCTCTCTTACGAGAAGACTTTCAATGCATTACACAATAAGACAATCACAACATACACATGGTAATCCGATGATCCAGCGTTCACTGCATAGATACTAAGATGACCCCGTCGGACGAACATGAGGTGGAAAACGCGTCCAATGATCCACCACACACTAGCATAGATCCCAAGATGATCCCGTTGGACCAACACGAGGTGGACAAACGACAATGACACATATGCACAGGAACATGAATAATATTAATATAAAAACACAATTAAAGTACTTGCCTTATAATGACGATAAGGGTAACTGAGACGGACCTACCGAGTCGTACATTAGGATAGACGACGGAATAAATCGAGCCTATTATCTCTTTACAAATATTAGATATTGGATATCTAATTTATTGGACATTGAATGTCTAATTAATTTTGGGACATTGGATGTCTAAATTAATTTATTGGATAAATTAATTCACGGCCTAGTGAATCAAATAAATGACTGGAAATTAGTTTAATTAATTAGTTTTTGGAGAAATTAATTATATTATTTGTATTTAATATAATTAATTAATTGTATTAATTAATTGATATAAATATATTTACACGAAATGGAGTTTTTCTATCAGATTGGACACACGGAGTTCAAAATGAAACGAACTCTTCCGTATGCTTATAGATATCCCCCTCCCCTATGGTTTTCCCCTTGGTCTATGATTCCACCTTAAATGGTGGAAGACCAAGGACTTAAGGGAAATGAATATTTTATGTAATAATTAAAATAAATAATGAGGGGAAGAGTTGACTTGAATAGTTAAGCTGAATGAAAAATAAATAAAAACTATCCTCCCTCATTTTGGTTTTTTAGCCGTGAGTGGTTTTGGAAAAGGAGAGAGATTTATATTTTCTTCCTCTTATTTCTAAAGAAATATTAAGAGATGAAAGATTAATCTCACACTTATAGTGAAAGATTAATAATTAAAAGGCTTATTATATATTTTTCTAGCCGTGTTCTTGGAGAACAAGAAAATATTTTTGTTTCGATCATCTTCCGACGCGTGGCAAGCAGAGGCATGGTTATTTCAGTGCTCGGGATACCTAAAGCTTTTACGAATCGGATTCGAAGTGGACATCATCAACATCAACATTTAATCAAATGGATTCAGATCAAATTTATCTCGAATTGCTTCCACTGCGCCATATGATCTTCGAAACAAATCACAATAGTGGTATCAGAGTCAGGTTAATTTGATCGTATATAAGATATTTGTATTTATCATGCTTCATTAAATGTCTAGTAATTTAGAATCACGGATCGTCAAATCGTTTATGTTTATTTGTTCGTTGAAAATTTTATTAATATGGTATGAATGCAACAATGCGCTTAAATGAACTAATTTGGAAAGTGTAACATCAACCGCGAAAATTCTCCCACGACAAAGTATTAAGTTTATAAGGTTTCGAGGTTTTTCTTCCCTCTATCGAGCTCTTGGAAAATTGAAAATCAATCCGGATGTGCTATGCTTCCGAGTTATTGGGGTAGTCGTTCATTCGGGAGGGTCAATAAATTCTGAGAGTGCATTAGATGCCTTCGGTTGGAACAAATTTTATCGGTGTGTTGGAAAGGAGGAACCAAACCTTGTTGGACATGGTTCGTTCCATGCTTAGCTACACCGACTTGCCAATTTATCTGTGGGGTATGTGCTCCTTACTGCTGTTTATATCTTTAACAAATGTCCTTCCAAGTCCGTTCCTAAAACTCCACATGAGATGTGGGAGGGTAGGAAATAAGTATTAATCATATTAGGATTATGGGATGCCCCGCCTATGTCAAGAAGACTAAGGTGGAGAAGTTGGAAGCTAGGTTCATGAAGGGACGTTTCATTGGATTCCCATATGGGAGAATAGGATATCTATTCTACATGCCCGAAGATCGAAGGATCATTGTTGCTTTACAAGCACCATTTCTGGAAGATGAATTCATTTAGAAAGGTGGAGCAGGTAGAAGTATTTCTTTGGAAGAAAACAATGAAACTCTTCTGGAGACAACTGTGCAAGAAGATGGAACCGGACCTTCTGAAACACAAATATAACCACCCCACAGGTCTAGTAGGGTGTCTCGATTACCTGAGAGGTATGGCTTTATTGTTAGGAATACTTGTTAGATTTTGATGATGTCATCCCTATACTTGTGATTTATTCAAACGTATACTCTAAGTACTTGGCATTGTAAATAAGAACCAAATGAGTATCTTCTATGAGCCATTAATGTAGGCTAAGATTGATCTTAAGTTGATATATCAGATAAGTTATCAGATGACCTTTTTATCAGGCGAGTTTTGATCAACAGAAATATCAGAGAGGTTTGACCAAAATTCTGTAGCAGCCGAAGAGCAGACGAGTTATCATCGGGCGAGAAAGGTTCAGCCGAGTCTTGGTCAACTCTAACAGGTCAGATAAGGTTGACCACAGACAAGTTATCATCAGACAACCTATTATCAGAGGAGTTCTGATCAACAGAGTTTATCAGAGAAGATTGACCCTAGACGACTTATTATCAGACAAGGTCTGGTCAACACAAAACATCAGCTGGGTTTGACCACATATAAGATATCATCAAACGATTTTTTTAGGCAACATTCAGTCAAAATAAAATATTAGTTGTAGGTTGACTACAAATAAGTTCTTTATCAGACAAGGTTTTCGGTCAAACAGAACATCAGAGGAGGTTGACCAAACTTATTCTGCAGCCAAGTTTTGAAGAAGCTCAGTCCACGTCAGCAAAGCTTTGAAAAATAAAAAATAATGGAAAGATATGTGTACGTAAATTGAAGGAGACAAAGCGAATGATTCCCGGAAAGTTAGGAATAAGTTATTCCTTAAGATCCACGCCAGTAAGACTTATGAATATACAAATCAAAAAAAGCGGCACAACGGGAAAATTCTTCAAACGGACAGATTTGAAGAAATGGAATCAATCCGTGCAAAGAGATAAAAGAATAAACAAAGAAGTCCACTCTCCAATGGACGGACTTGTTACAAGATGCAGTGACTATGAAGAATCTCAAGATTCATACTCTAAATATCTGAATATCAGAATGAGCAAAGTACGATGCGAACAAAACATTCAAGCGAACAAATCAAACAAATCAATCAAGGAAAACAATAGCATTGTGAAGAGCAAAGCTTAACAGTCATATTCTGAAAATCTCTTAAAGTTGGAGAAGAAAAAAACTCTTGTCTTAAAAGTTTGAGTGCGGGGTTGCTTTCTTGAACGAGGTTCTTGAAAGTAAAAGGACTGTAAATGCATCCACGGGTTCTTGACTGGAAGGTGATAGACAGCTTGTGGGTTGTCTACGCATCCATGGGTTTTCAATCAGGAGCTGCTAGGCAGTCAAGGGAGTTGCAATGGCCACGGGTTGGAAGCTGTTGTAACTGGTTTGAATCATTGTAACATTTATCACTGGTTGAGAGTTATAGTGGATTCATCTCCAATTGGTTTGGAGAAAAGTGGACTAGTAGAGGATTACCCCACCTCTGAAACCACTATAAGTGCTTGCGTGTTTTATTGCATTCATCATACTTATCTGCTGCATTCATATTAACTGTTCCATATAGTAGTCAACTGTCTTCCGCATATCTTAGTTTTACAGTTGACATAAGTCACCCGCAAACATCATTAGTCACCTGCATTATTATCAGCTGTGCTTCCACATTATCATCTGCAGTTAAGTTTTTAGCTGCTCATTTTATCAGTTAAGTAAACTCACCTGAGATTCAGGAAAATAGTTTAATAAGTCTATTCACCACCCTCTAGACTTATTCCTGGTGACTTGTGACCTACAAGTGGTATCAGAGAGGTTGGTTCAAATTTATAGAACCAGATCCATATATCTTAGCATATATATAAATCTCTCATTTAGAATGGAACACATGCAGCACATGCACTCTAGATTACCTGTATTTTCCACTGATGAATATGACCTCTGGAAAATAAGAATGCAGGCACATCTTTCATCTATGCACGACAACATGTGGTGTGTCATATAAGATGGTCCCTTCATCTATCTAAAAGACAACACACCTGAAGAAATTACAGTTGGGAAGCTATAGAAGATTTCCAAGAAGAGAACAGAAATGTCACCTGAAGAGAGGAAGCTGGCCAACCTTGATAACTGGGCCATAGATGTTCTATATCAGACCCTTGATAAAGCCACCATGGTAAAGATCAACAACTGCAAGAATGCAAAAGAAATCTGGGACACATTGGCAGTAATGTGTGAAGGAACCGAGCTAATCAAGGAGAACAAGTTGTCAATAGCCACCCAAATGTTTGACAACTTCAAAATGAAGAATGGAGGAACTACTAACCAGGTGGATGAAAGATTCACAAAGATAATAAATGAAATCAATTATCTTGGAAAAACATATGGCAATAGGGAGATAGCCCTGTAATTTCTAAGGTCTCTTAACCCCGAATGGAGCATGAAAGCCATATCCATGAGGGAGTCAAAAGATCTTAACAAGATAAAGATCCAGGAGATGTTCTCTGACCTGAAGGCATATGAGTTTGAGCTGCCCTGCTCATCATCAACTGAACCAGCTGAGAAAGGACTATCATTTGAAGATGAGTCCCCTGCAAAGAACCTGTCTGAAGTTAAACCTCCAAATCCTCTAGATTTTGAGGAAGAAATGGCATTCATCATGTAAATATTCAGCAACTTCAGGAAAAACTACTCCAAGTAGAAGAAAAATTACAAAGACAATCCAAGGAGGAATCAAATTGAAGAAAGAGTATAATGAAGTGGTGGATTTTTCTCTGATGATGATGATGAATATAACTGCCTGATGGCAAATCTAGTTGATGAAGAGGTAACCTCCAAACCTCAAACTACAGAAGGTTTCAGCTCTGACATGTCTGAAGATATGAATCTTCACGAATCTATAAATCAGTTACTAAAAGATTTTGAAACCTTAAAATCAGATCACCTAACTGTTACAGCTAAGAATGCACAGTTGAAGAGTGAGAAAGTCCAGTTGAAAAATGATTTTGACAAACTCAGCCAAGAGTAAGCAAGATTTAAAAACATTATAGCTGAGTTTGAAAACAATCTGAAAATATTTTGAAAAACTCAGCTGAAATACTGCGCTTGCTCATATTAAAACTGAGCAATGTAAGTTGAAACAGCTAAATAGTACACAAGCCAAAGAGATAACATCTATGAAAGCATCTATAACTCTTGATGGTTTGTGTATGAACCAAAGGCCACTTTATTTAAGATCAGGCCTTGGATATGACCCCAGCACTCTATCTAGTTCAAAAACCACTTTTGTCAAGGGAGAAACTTATGTCCCGACTTCTGAGCCTATAAACAAACCCGTATTTCAAAATAGGCAGCAACCCAGTCAAAAGTTTAGGCAGCAGCCAAGGCTTACAAGGCAGCCACCTAGACAGGAGACTAGGCAATGGCCAAGGTAGAAGAAGCAGTCAAAACATTATGCAAAATACTACCAAAGACTCCCCATAAATAGATTTCAAAATGGGAGAGGCAAGTGGAAACCTTAAGGTTATCCAAACTTTCAAAATGAACGGGTGTGGAGACCCCAAAGATTTTACAAATGGTCTCAGCCAAGATTTAGGAATAGCCCACACCACAAATATTATGAGGCGTATCCAGTATACAAACCTAACCATGGATATAGACCTAGACACCACACACCTTATAGGTGTAATCAACATAATTTTTATAACCCAAGGAGAAACCAATTCTCCAGGAAGCCTACTAACCCCAAAGGACCCACACAAATTTGGGTACCTAAATCTCTACTTCTCTGATTGCATAAAAGGTGGAAGGACTACTACCATGTCACCTCAAGTTCAACAGGAGGGGGTGAAGAATGGTTTGTAGATTCTGGATGCTCAAGGCACATGACATGGAAAAAGAAGATGCTGTCAGAATATGTGAAAGAAAGAGGTCCAGATGTATCATTTGGAGATAGCTCAAGAGGACAAACCAAAAGTTATGGGAAGCTGCTCAGAGGGAACATAATCATTACTAAAGTGCAGTATGCCAAAGGGCTCGAATACAATCTTCTAAGTATAAGCCAATTCTGTGATGAGAACAATATAGTAGTCTTCACAAGATGAAAATGCATGGTGATCGATCTTCTGACTGGAGAAGTGAAGCTACAAGGATTTAGAAGAAGAGATGTCTATCTGATAGACTGGAAATCAGGAGCACCAAATACTTGTTTTTTATAAAAAATAATTGTTGAGAATGGATGGCTCTGGCACAAGAGATTATGTCACCTGAACTTCAAACCCATCAACAAGATAAGTTCTCAAAAGTTAGTCAGAAGACTTCCAGCAGAAGCATTCAAGAAGGAGAGTATCTGTGATCCATGCCATAAGGGAAAACAAACTAGAGCATCATGTAAACCAGTTCAGTCTACCACTCTCACCACCAGAATCCTAGATCTACTTCATATGGATCTCTTTGGCCCCATCAAGCCAAGGAAATTGAGTGGAAGGAAGCATGCCTTAGTAGTAGTACATGACTACTCAAGATTTACATGGGTTGTTTTTCTCTATAAAAAGGGTAAAACATTAACAAAGCTACCTGAACTGCTGAGGAAGATCCAGAATGAGAAATCCCTCTTCATTATAAAGGTTCGATCAGACAGAGGTGCAGAATTTCTATACAAGGCAATAACTGGATATAGTGATCAAAATGTAATCCAGCATGAAGTCTCTGCCACAATAACACCACAGCAAAATGGTGTTGCTGAAAGAAGAAACAGAACCTTGAAGGAAGCAGCCAGGTCAATGATTGATGAAGCTGACCTGCCAAAGAGGTTCTGGGCTGAAGCTGTCAACACAACATGTCATACTCAGAACAGGAGTATGATAGTAGGGAGACATGGCAAAACTCCCTATGAGGTTTGGAGTGGCAGAACACCAACTGTTGCATACTTACATATATTTGGTTGTAAGTGTTTCATCCACAACAATGGTAAAACCCAACTGAATGCCTTTGATGCTAAAACTGATGATGGGCTCTTTATGGGGTACTCACAAATAAGCAAGGCATACAGAGTATTTAATAAAACAATATTAGTTGTGGAAGAAATACCCCATGTTGTGTTTGATGAGTCTACTATTGAGTACATGAAACAGGTGGAATCAATTGAGAAAAAGCTGAAATCCGCCTCCTGGAAGAAATTATCATCCATGACACAGGAATGATGGACTCACCTGAAGACCAAACTGCAGATCAGCCAGACAACCCAACTGCAGATCAGTTTAAAAACCAACTGCAGATCAGATAGGATCTCCAACCGTACCAGTTCCAGCTGCAGTTGATAAAGACACACATGTAGAGCAGATAGGATCCCCATCTGCAGATGACAGGACCGCAGCTGAACCAGATGCAGTTCAAAAAGGCCAGAACCAAGCTGATGCAGAGAGAGACGAAGTTCATCAAAGCAACTCAACAGGGGGAACAAACCTTGAAGCTGATATCCCCAAATGGCTCAGAGATCATCCCATTCAACAAATAATTGGAAACTTAACTGATGGAGTCACAACCAGACAATCTACATAACCAGCAGGAATGGCAGGAATGGCAATGTTCTCATGCTTCATGTCTGAGATGGAACCCAAGACAATAGATCAAGCAGTAAAAGATTACACATGGGCAATTGCAATGCAAGAGGAGCTAAACCAGATGGGAAAAAACAAAGTCTAGGAACTAACAGACAGACCAGATCACAAGAAAGTCATAGGCACCAAATGGGTATACAAAAATAAATGTGATGAAGCTGGAGCTGTTGTTAGGAATAAATCCAGACTAGTTGCAAAAGGATATGCAAAGTGTGAAGGAATAAATTTTGATGAAACATATGCACCTGTAGCAAGACTGGGGGCAAACAGACTATTCCTTGCATATACAACATACGAGGATTTTGTAGTCTACCAAATGGACGTAAAAAGTGCATTTCTCAATGCGGTACTAGAAGAAGAAGTCTATATAGAGCAACCCCTGGATTCGTCAAATGAGACAAAGTATACAAGCTTTTGAAAGCTCTATACGGACTCAATCAGGTACTAAGAGCATGGTATGAGGCACTATCTGTGTTTATGGAGGATAATGGATTTAGAGAAAAGGTGGACAAGACACTCTTCAGAATTGAACATGAAGATCACATATTACTTGTTCAAATATATGTCGATGATATCATATTTGGATCAACCAACCCTGAGCTATGTGAAAAATTCTCAACTCTCATGCAAGGAGAATTTGAGATGAGTATGATGGGAAAGCTAAATTTGTTTCTTGGTTTGCAAGTCAAACAAGTTGACAATGGAATTTTTATCAACCAAGCAAAGTACACAAGGGATTAATCAAAAGATTTGCCATGGACTCAGCCAAACCACTAAGAGTACCTATGAGAACCTCCCAACACATAGATGAAGATGAAGGAGGCATTCTAGTGGATCCAACACATTACAGAGGACTAATTGGATCACTTCTATACCTCACTGCAAGCAGACCTGATATTTCATATGTAGTAGGAGTATGTGCAAAATTTCAGTCAAAGCCGAAGTAGTCTCACCAGGAAGCATCCAAGAGGATATTCAGATACCTTAAATCCATAATCAATGTTGCTTTATGGTATCCCAAGGATGACAACTTCGAATTCTCAGGATATTCAGATGCAGACTTTGCAGGATGCAAGATAGACAGAAAAAGCACCAGTGGAACATGCCAGTTCCAAGGAATCAGACTTATTTCATGGTTCAACAAAAAGCAAGTATCTATCTCAATATCCACAACTGAGTCAGAATACTTACCTGCAGGTAGCTGTTGTGCTCAAATTCTATGGATCAAACAACAGCTAAGGGACTACAATATTATTGCAAATGAAGTTTCTATCTGGTGTGACAACAATAGCGCAATTGCTATTACCAACAATCCAGTCCTGCACTCAAGAACAAAGCATATAGATGTCAAACACCACTTCAGAGATCATGTGCTTAACAAAAGAGTAAGAGTGGAAAGAGTCAGCACAAAGTATCAAATTGCTGACATATTTACCAAGCTGTTACCAGACAAAATATTTCTGGAACTTAGCAGGGATCTTGGATTACCATATTGGGAATCTACTACTTAGATGAAGAACAGAAGAAAAGTAATTTGACTTGAAGAAAAGTCATCTGACCTAAAGCAGACAATAGACGAGTAAAGCCACATGATCAGAGCAGACAAAGAAGTCACCTGATCAGACCAGATGAGGATCCGAAGGACACACAAGGAAATCTAGATGATATCAACCACAGGCAACATACCTCACTTGATGCAGAAGACGAAGGAAAGCTAGCTGATCAGAGCACACACAGAAAACGCCCCTGATCAGAGCAGAGAAGAAATTAAAAACACAGCTGTATCAGAAATGTCAACCAGCTAAGTTTCGCATTCCTTGACCAACATATAATTATTATATTATTTACACATGGACAAATCACATGATCACACTACCTCCACGATGTCCAATCAACTCTAACCGTCATTCCTATTTATTAAAAATCGGATCGCCGCTTGCTTATTTAATTATTAAATTCAAAAGGTCTTTTCAACTGGGTATATAAGATGGCGAAAATCATTTTATAAAAACCTTATCTTCTTCAAGCTCAAGAACCCTAGATTTTTCAAAAGCAAAGAACCCTAGAAGTTTCACTACACTAAATTGAAACATCTTCTCTGCAGAAATAGACTCGACCACTTATTTTGAAGGAGTCAACATGAAGCTGGTAAAGGAACAAATCATCTTCATCATCGTAGTCGACTTTGAAGGACTATTGGAAACCAACGACATGATGGAGATGGTGCACGTTATCCGTAGAATGAAGAAAAACGGCATCTACCATTCTCTGGATATTTCCCCCAAGCAACTTTTCAAGGAAGTTGTCATCTGCTTCTATAGGGAAGCACGAGTCACGGAGCATTGCATCATGATCTCTATTTTTAGAGAAGAAGTCACCATAACTCCACATACCATCGTCGACGCCTTCAAAATAGAGAACAGGGGCATAGCTGTCGAAGCCCTGAAGCAGAGCCCAACCGAAACCTAGTATGAAATCAAGTCTCCTGAACAACCTATAAAGTTCAAAGTCACGTCCAAGAAGGGAGATCTCAAGAAGGAATACAAGTATGTCCTTGACATCACCAAAAAGATAGTCATGGGCATGGCATGTAGTTTTGATCAACTTTCCTCCGCCAAATACAAGGTGATGGGAGCCCTAATCCAAAGGGAGAGAATTAATTGGCCTGACTACATTTACATACAACTAGTCAGGGAAGTTAATAAAGTCAGATGGGATGAGAGTGCAAAGAAATTCAGACAGAAATTGGCTTATGGAACTCAAATTAGTTGGATTTTGGAGTTCCTTGGCAAGGCCAAAGGAAAAGCTGAAACATTTCAGATCAACAAAAAACATGGTCATCTGGACCAAGATACTTTGATGAAATAGGGAGATAAGCAGCTGAAGGAAGCTAAGATGTTGAGGGAAATGACAAGCGGCACCTCACCTTACAGAGGACCTTCGGACTCAGATGAGGTCCAATCAGATGCAGTTGCCCAACACCCATCTGAAATAATTGCAGAGGAGATGATGTCAGCTCCCCCTGCAGCTGAGATTCTGTCAAAGTCACCTGCACCTGACATCCCACCTACAGATGACTCTGACTTAGACAACATTCATCTGCCCATGATATTCAAGAAGAAGAAATTAAGAATGCCACATCACCTGCACTTGCACAGATTGCAGAACAACTTGATCAGATACAGATGGTCATATGACCTGCAACAGCTAGATCAATCTGGAGATGAACCTGCTCACTCCTCAGAGCTAGTGGCAGAGATAATCCCTCTCGTAACACTTACAAGAGTTATTGAGGAAAATGAAGCTGAGGAAACCATTGATATACCAGAAGCTGGATATTATCTCAATCTCAGGGAGAACAATCCCATGAACCTCACTTAGAGCAATTGAAAATGGTAAAACAACAATCTCTTAAATTTTCATTTGTCAATATTTTTGAAGAGTGGAAGGAATTAAAAACACTCACCTTCACTCAATTGAGAGAGTTTCTTGAGAGGAGTAACTGGGAACAACCCCCAGGCTATTGTGCAACTTATAATATTTTTCTGTCTAGAGACAGATGTAAAGTTGTTTCTCAAGGAGAACTGGTTCATGTCTCACTTTAAACAAAATATGGACCAGTTCGTCCTACAGGTCACGAAGGGTGTATCCCGAGGTGAAACTATTGGAGATGAAGGCAAAGTAGAAAAGGAAGAGAATAAAGAAGGAGGAGTAGAAAAATAAAAAGGAATTATGATTGTAGAAGTTGAAAAGGAGGACAAAGAAGAAGAAAAGGAAGCTGAAAAAGAAAGAAATGACAAGGAGGAAGGAGAAAAAGATGAGGAAGAAAAGAAAGAGGAAGAAAAAGAAGGAATTGAAAAAGATAAGGCCGGAGAGAAGGAAGAAGTTGAAAAGAATGTAGAAGAAGAAGAGGAGATCAGAGGAGAAGAAAAGAAAGAAGAAGGAGAAGAAAAAGAAGATGAAAAAGAAGAAGAAGGAGAAAGAAAAGAGGAGGAAAGAAGAGACGATGAGACTTATGATGCACCTGATCAAGCATCTAGCTCACATCAACCCACTTCAGATGATAGATCAGGCACTCCTGATAAAACCCCACCTGATCAGAGAGTACCTGATAAGAGCTTACCATCTGAAAAATCTACAGCTAGGAAATCAGCACAGGAAATCTCAGGAGAGAACAATGCTTATCAAATGGCACCTGAAATTCAACTGTCGTCAAACTTCACTGAGATGGTCAGACGAATTGTGGAAGAGACAGTTGCCGAACTCCTGGCAACCAAGGTCAAACCTGAGCTGAAAACCATAAATGACAAATTAGACACCCTTATCAACAAGAAGGAACCATGCCCACCACCCTCAAGCTCCAGAATGCCTCTTGGTATGTCTGACTTTATGATTAGGCTGGAGGAATAGCTAGCCAAGATTCTTGATGCTGGCAAAAAGGGGGAAGATGGGATTAGGGGGAAAGAAAAGCAAGAAGCAAGAACAAAAAATCAACAAGACCTCCCTCTGATTCAGGCAGGTAGTTCTAGCCTGAAAAGGAAAGAGCCAGATGCACCATCAGACCCACCTGCAGCCAAGAGAAAAAGAACTGGACAAAATCCATAGGTGAAATACCAATGGGAAGGCAAAGAACTCCAATTTGTTGAAGAATTCATCCCTGCTGAGGCAAAACATATGTGGGGAAGTGTAAGAAAGAAATTCATTGAGAAGTACTACCTCTAGGAAATGCTTCAAGATAAGGACTGCTCCCCACAAGAAACGTTCATCAACTTCATGGATATGAATTTCCTTAACTTTGGGAAATTTTGAAGAAATATGCTGAAAAGGATTTCAATGCATACCCCATGATCCCATGTTTCAGACCTGAAGAAGCACCTACACTCATGAACGGAGAACTTGATGAAACCGCTCTTCAGGAAGAGATTAAATAAGTATGCATTGAAACTAATTTCACATCTCCAGAACAGCAGCAGTTTGCTTCCTTAGTGGTCAAGAAGAAATATGGGTTGGCCCGAGTTATAAAAAGACCCATTGGAGCAAAACCCTTGAAGTCACTCCCTCCAACAAAGCATATTAGAGGAAGAGGAAGAAGCAGGGGAGGAAGATGATTTTTATTACTTGTAATTTATTTGTAATTTACAGTTTACTTATAATTTTCATTTGTAATTTTTCATTCAGACTGTTCTGAGTTGTAATGTAATAACTCTGAAAATTTATAATAGTCACTTGAATGACAACCACTAGTTTTATCAAACAGACTGAGTTTGATTTTTTTCTTGCACTTTATCCTTGTGCAGACTTGTTTTACATTTGAATGTTTAAGTTTTGCCATCATTAAAATAGGGGGAAATTGTTAGGAATACTTGTTAGATTTTGATGATGTTATCCCTGTACTTGTGATTTATTCAAATGTATACTCTAAGTACTTGGCATTGTAAAGACGAACCAAATAAGTATCTTCTATGAGCCATTAATGTAGGCTAAGATTGATCTGAAGTTGATCAGTTGAAAATCGGCTAAGCATAGAACCAATGATATATCAGATAAGTTATCAGGCGACCTTTTTATCAGGCGAGTTTTGGTCAACAGAAATATCAGAGAGGTTTGACCAAAACACTGTAGCAGCCGAAGAGCAAACGAGTTATCATCTGGCGAGAAAGGTTCAGCCGAGTCTTGGTCAACTCTAACAGATCAGAGAAGGTTGACCACAGAAAAGTTATCATCAGACAACCTATTATCAGAGGAGTTCTTATCAATAGAGTTTATCAGAGAAGATTGACCGCATACGATTTATTATCAGAGAAGATTTGGTCAACACAAAACACCAGCTGGGTTTGACCACTGATGAGATATCATTAGACGAGTTTTTTAGGCAACATTCGGTCAAAGTAAAACATCAGCTGTAGGTTGACTACAGACAAGTTATTTATCAGACAAGGTTTTCAGTCAAACAGAACATCATAGGAGGTTAACCAAACTTATTCTGCAGCTAAGTTTTGAAGAAGCTCAGTCCACATCAGCAAAGCTTTGAAAAGTCAACAATAACAGAAAGACATGTGGACGAAAATTCAAGGAGACAAAGTGAATGATTCCCGGAAAGTTAGGAATAAAATATTCCTTAAGATCCACGCCATAAAGACTTATGAATATACAAATCAAGAAAAGAGGCACAACGGGAAGATTCTTCAAATGGACAGATTTCAAGAAAGAACCAAGCCGTGTAAATAGATAAACGAATAAACAAAGAAGTACACTCTCCAACAGGCAGATTTGTTACAAGATGCAACGGCTATGAAGAAGCTCAAGGTTCATACTATAAATATCTGAAGATCAGAATGACAAAAAGTACGATGCGAACAAAACATTCAAGTGAAAAAAGCAATCAAATAAAACAATAGCATCGTGAAGAGCAAAGCTTAACAGTCATATTCTGAGAATCTCTTAAAGTTGTAGAAGACAAAAACTCGTCTTAAAAGTTTGAGTGTGGGGTTGCTTTCTTGAACGAGGTTATTAAGAGTAAAGAAACTGTAAACGCATCTACGGGTTCTTGATTAGAAGGTGATAGATAGCTTGCGGGTTGTTGAAGCATCCATGGGTTTTCAGTCAAGAGGTGCTAGGCAGTCAAGGGAGTTGCAACGGCCACGGGTTTCCACTCGTTAGAAGCTGTTGTAACTGGATTGAATCATTGTAACATTTATCACTGATTGAGAGTTATAGTGAATTCATCTCCAATTGGTTTGGAGAAAAGTGGACTAGTAGAGGATTACCCCACCTCTAAAACCACTATAAGTGCTTGCATGTTTTATTACATTAATCATACTTATCTACTACATTCATATTAACTGTTCCATATAGTAGTCAACTGTCTTATGCACATCTTAGTTTTACAGTTGACATAAATCACTGGCAGACATTATTAGTCACCTGCATTATCATCAGATGTGCTTCCGTATTATCATCTGCAGTTAAGTTTTTAGTTGCTCATTTTATCAACCGAGTAAACTCACATGAGATTCAGGAAAAGAGTTTAGTAAGTCTATTCACCCCCCTCTAGACTTATTCCTGACAACTTGTGACCGATATTTATGCACCTGGAGGAACTGGATCTCCATGAGGTACCAGGTGATAGCCAAGAGACCGACCCCATGACCTATGACTAAGCGATGGTGGATGTGGACTCCAGAAAATGGCCGGAAGCTATGAAGCTGAGATTGACTCGATGCATGAAAATTAGGTGTGGACTCTGGTAGACCGCCCCGGGCATGGATCTACAAGAGGAAAACTTATGGTGATGGCAAGGTTGACACATATATGGCCATGCTTGTGGCAAAGTGTTATACCGAAAAGGAAGGGATCGATTACCACAATACCTGCTCGGCCATAGCTATGATCAAGTTTATTTGTATGATGCTTGCTATAGTTGCCTACTATGATTATGAATATGGCAGATGGACCTAAAGACGGCTTTCCTTAATGGATTCCTCGAGGAGGAGTTCTATATGGAGCAGCCTAAAGGCTTTGTGTCTGAGGTCGATGTTCATCAGGTGCACAAGCTTCAGCGTTCCATTTATGGACTAAAGCAGGATTCATAGAGTTAGAACCTTCATTTTGACGAGGTATTTAAAGAGTTTGACTTCGTGCAGAATGAAGAGGAACCTTCTGTATAGAAGAGGGTTAGTGGGAGAAAGATCGCATTGTTAGTACTATGTAGATGACATTCTACTAATAGGAAATGCTATGGGAATGCTCAGTTCTGTAAAAGCTTGGCTTTTAATACGTTCTCCATGAAAGACTTAGGAGAAGCTACCTATATCCATGGGATTCGGCTCTACCGGGATTGAGCGAAGATAATGATCGGTCTTTCCCAAGCCCTCTATATATATAAGATTAATGTGATATAAGATGGATGATTCTAAAAGAGAGATCCTACCGATAGGACATGGAATAAAAGTCACTGATATGTACTCAAAGTGAGGAACAACGAAAGGAAATGAGTAATATACCATATGCTTTGGTTGTGGGTAGCCTTATGTATGTTATGCTGTGTACGAGACTGACGTTGTACACGCTGTGAGTGTGGTAAGTAGGTTTCAGGCAAACCCAAGGAGGGAACATTGGACTGACGTAAAGAACATTCTCAAGTACTTAAGAAGGACTAGAGATCTAGTCCTAATGTATGGTGGTGGGGAACTAAATGTGACGGGCTGCACTGATGTTGACATCCAAGGACAGAAAGATGACTCAATGCCTACTTCTGGCTACAATTTTACACTTAATGGTGGAGCAATATCTTGGCACAGGGCTAAGCAAAGCACGACTGCTGATTCCACTTGTCAGGCTGAGTATCAAGCAGCCTCGAAGGCCTCTAAGGAATGTATATACAGGATTCAATTTTATAGCAATTGATGATTAATGTTGTATTCTAGGGTCCTACTTTGTTCCCCCTTAGTTAATGCACACTTCATCTATAGAAAGGTAATTATACCTTCTTAATCCTATTATAAGGATATAACTCGTAGTTCTGAGTGTACGATTAATTAAAGTGGACACTGTATTCATGGGTCTTACAACATTTCCCCTCAATTGATGAGTGAAATTAAAAACTTAAAGGGAGTTTTAGTTGAGCAGTAGCATTACCAATTCCTGGCGGAGTATATAGAACCTTGCTGTGTTAAGAGGCTTTGTAAAGATGTCAGATAACTCAATGTCTATATGAATTTTGTCGATCCGAACATCTTTATTCTCCACATTATTCGTAATGAAGTGATGCTTCATATGAATGTGTTTGGTGCTCGAGTGCAATACAGGATTGTGCTTGATTGCGATTGCACTAATGCTATCGCACATGATTGGAGTATCTCTTGCCTGAATGCCATAGTCCTGTAGTTATTGCTGCATACGTAGGATCTGCATACAGCATCTTCCAGCAGCATAATATTCTGACTCATCTGCAGAAAGCGAGTTGGCCAATTATATTTTATTGAACCATGAAACAAGTGTAGGTCAAAGGAAGTGATAAGTCCCACTCGTACTCATCCTATCAACTTATAGCCCTCGAGATCCGAGTCGTGTAGCCCACCAAATGTAACACCCACGTGATTTATGGAGATATTACAGCTACGTAGATTCTTTTTGGAGAATCTACCAGGCTTAGACCAACATTAAACACATTAACAACAACAAAACCGGGACATTCACACATTTAAAACCAACATCAACTTCCATACGACATATATCACAAGACTAAACAACACATCATCCCGTAGGATCACAACTGATACAACAGCTCACATCTGATACAACAACATCATCAACAACCAACATCGACACAATTTACATCACATGACAGTACCCGCGCGAGTACAAAACCAAAGTACCACACTAACTACGACAAGACGAACACAGACTCAACATAATACTTGATATCAATGCTGCCCAACAAGCTCATGCCCGCCCTATGCTGGCTCGCCCACTGGACCTGTATCTAAATACACAACAAGTATATCCACCACCGAAGGGGTCAGCAAGAATCCGGTGCAAGTACAATGATTCTAGAATATGTACAACAAGTGAATGAACAACAGGAATCACAGTGCCATCACAGATATTCCGGAATACCATACCACAATCATCATCACAAAATAACAATGAGGGATATACTGGTATTGCACCTCATGCGAGATACATACCACTCCCCAGAGAGTCCTCGTGAGGCCCTCTCTGGTTGTACAACCCTACCAAGTGAACTGTAGAAGCCTTGGTCTACGGAACCCAGGGGACCCTCACTGGTTTTACGTGGCACACGACCACAAGTCGCACTTTCAGAAATCATCACTTTTCACACATGGCACAAATTTCATTTTCTGAAATTACCACTTTTCACGTAATCATGTTTTTCACATATTCACATGAAGTACAATAATCACAATCAAAGTACTTGCCTCAATTCGAACGACACAAGAAACAAAGAAACGGAGAACGTATGGTCCAAACTCTTTCAACGATTCGATCCTGGTACAACAGAATACCGAATCAAACACAACACCACGTAAACAGAAGGATTTCCTTCTAACTTTACTCTTGCGGACAAACTATCAAACACTACGATGGCAGAGTTGTTCATACTCCATTTAATAGATGAAAACTCAAAAGAAAATCCGTAGACTTCAAGGAAAACAAGGGATTATGACTTCGTAATCATAATATAACACAAGTCAAGGCTAAGACGGACTAGAAGGATGAGATCTTAACAAAACTCCAAAATATGAAGAACTAGGGTTCTCGTGAATCTTATCTTGAATCGGACGATGAAAGTTGATAAGATGTTGTTAACTTGATGCTAGAAACTCAAAAACATAGTTGGACGATGAAATCCAGCCAAAATCTACTTTGTCCTATGGTGGAGATCGCCTACACACCGGTGAAGAAGAGAGAAGTGGAGAAAATGACGAATTCCAGAACATGCAGCCCATATATATAGTAGGCGTGATTAGTGCGTGCTACGGATGAAGTTTAGCGTGCGCTATCAGCTGAAAGGTGGTGCACTGTTGGTTGGAAGGCGGTCCAGAACCTTCTGTTTGACTCTGATAGCGTGCGCTACCCATAAGTAAGCGTGCTTATCCATTGTCACTAGCACACGCTAGCTCTAGAAATAGCGTGCGCTGCCTGCTAGCACCTGCAGTCCAGAAACGTTCTGCCCTCACTGTCCTGCCGACATAGCGCGTGTTACCTCACTATTAACGTGCGCTAGCACATCGCAATAGCATACGCTAATCCACCATTAGCGTGCGCTAATATCCCATTCCAGAGCCCAGAAAGCTCACTGCCCAGTCGGCCTAGCGTGCGCTACGAGCAACAGTAGCGTGCGCTACTCATACATGATTAGCGTGCGCTAGCAACACAGTCTAACGTGCGCTAACTGCTACTTCCCAGTATTAAATCCGCAAAGTCCGGCCAGAACAAACACATTCCGATAATCACAAAACTCAACAATTACCGACCATGAACATTCCAAATCCAATCACCAATACACATGATTCCAAAAGCCACACAATTCAATAGGGTAAATACAAATAAATTCCCAACAAAATATATCCGAAATAACACACATTATTAATAAAATGGACGGATATTACATTGTTACCCCTAAAAAGAAGTTTCGTCCCGGAACTTAAGATTCGAATAGTTTAGGGTATCTGGCATGCATACTATCTTCAGTTTCCCACGTAGCTTCCCCCATTCCATGTTTAGACCATTGAACCTTTACTAATGGAATCGCCTTCCGTCGCAATTGTTTCACTCGTCGCTCCAATATAGCTAGCGGTTGTTCCTTATATGTAACATCATCATTTACCTCAATCTCCTCATAGTCAATAATGTGACTAGGATTGGAAACATACTTACGCAGTTGTGAAATATGAAACACGTTGTGAACATGACTAAGCATCGGAGGTAACGCTAGTCGATAAGCCACATCGCCTAGTTTGTCCAGGATCTCGAAAGGACCAATATAACGAGGACTAAGCTTCCCTTTCTTACCAAACTGAAGGGCTCCACGAGTCAGCGATACCTTTAACAGCACATGATCTCCAGCCTGAAATTCTAATGGTCGACGTCGGACGTCGGCATATGACTTCTGTCGACTCTGGGCGATCAATAACCTCTGTCGGATAACATCAACCTTCTGCCTTGTTTGAATTAACAAATCTGGTTCTACTCCAAGTAACTAGTACGTCTCATCCCAACAAATTGGCGATCTACACCGTTTTCCATATAATGCTTCAAATGGAGCCATCCCAATTGAACTATACCAATTATTATTATAAGCAAATTCGATCAATGGTAAATGAATCTCCCAATCTTCTTTCCAATCCAACGCACAAGCTCTCAACATGTCTTCCAATGTCTGGATGGTTCTCTCCGACTGTCCATCCGTCTGAGGATGATAAGCGGTACTAAAATTCAATTCAGTAACGAGTGCTTAATGTACTGCTTGCCAAAAATGTGATACAAAACGACCATCGCAATCTGAAACAATACTCTTTGGGGTACCATGGAGTCTCACAATCTCTGTAATGAACAAACCGTCCAATCTGTCTGGTCCCCAGGTATCTCTAATGCCCAAAAAATGTGCTGATTTAGTTAGTCGATCAACAATTACCCAAATCATATTCATCCCAGTTTGCGTCCTTGGCATTTCCACGATAAAATCCATCGCGGTATCTTCCCATTTCCATTCCGGAATTGGAAACGGTTGCAACTTCCCGGCAGGTCTTTGATGTTCAGCTTTAACTTGCTGACAAGTTAAACATTTTGACATGAACTCCGTTACATCTTTCTTCATGTTCGGCCATCAAAAATTCTTCTTCAAATCTTTATACATCTTACTCGTACCCGGATGAATCGAGTACGGAGTAGAATGTGCTTCATTCAAAATCACTTGCTTAAGATCATCATGATTCGGTGTACACAAATCCTGCCTTGAAATCGAAGAACACCGTCTTCGTATATCATGAATCCAGGTGCCTTTCCTTTAACAACATCTTCTCGAAGCTGTACAAACAAAGGATCATCTAACTGTTTGGGCTTAATGTCTTCAATCACGGGGGATGTGACCTCAAAGAAACGTAATTGTCCTTGAGTTACTTGAGGCCAAATTTAACATTCTAAATCAAATAAATCTCGTCTGAGCTTCGGTTTAACGGTAAGTAATTCCAATCGCTACAACACGATTGACTTGCAGCTCAAAGCATCGGAAACGACATTCACTTTGCCTGGATGGTAAAGAATGTCAAGATCGTAATCTTTAATCAATTCCAACCATCGCCGCTGCCGCATATTAAGCTCTTTCTGAGTTAAAATATATTTCAAATTCTTATGATCCATATACACTCGACAAGAAGAACCATATAAATAGTGCCCCCAAATCTTCAACGCAAACACCACAGCGGCTAACTCAAGATCATGGGTAGGATAATTCATCTCATATGACTTTAGTTGTCGAGATGCATAAGCTACTACTCTCTCATTTTGCATCAATATACATCATAATCATTGTTTAAAAGCATCACTATAAATAACGAAACCTTCCATCCCCTGTGGTAAGACTGGAACTGGTGACGTAGTCAGTCTCTTCTACAACTCATCAAAACTCTTCTGACACTCGTCACTCCATTCAAACTTCCGAGTTTTCTGTAATAATTGAGTGATCGGTCGAGCAATTTTCGAGAATCCCTCGACAAATCGATGATAATAACCAGCTAGTCCCAGAAAACTCCAAACTTCATTGACATTTCGTGGGGTTTCCCAAGCTAAAGCTGCTTCAATTTTTTGAGGGTCTACTCAAACACCATCAGCTGATATAATGTGACCAAGAAAAGCAACTTCTTTCATCCAGAACTCGCACTTAGAAAACTTAGCATAGAGCTTATCAGTCCTCAAAATATTCAGCACTATTCTCAAGTGTTCGGCATGCTCCGACTTGTTCTTGGAATATATTAAAATATCATTAATAAACACCACTACGAATTTATCGAGATATTCGATAAAAGTTTTATTCATGAGCTGCATAAATACCGCTGGGGCATTAGTCAAATCTAAAGGCATAACTATAAATTCATAATGCCCGTATCTCATTCGAAATGCTGTCTTCGGAATATCCGAATCCCGAATTCGCAGCTGATAATATCCCGATCTCAAGTCAATCTTGGAGAAAATCGTAGCTCCTTGCAATTGATCAAATAGATCATCAATTCTTGGCAATGGATACTTGTTCTTCATAGTGAGTTTATTCAACTCACGATAGTCAATACCCGAACTCCCTCTGCTGAAATCACATGCCCGAGGAACGTCACTTCCTCGAGCCAAAACTCACACTTAGAGAACTTCGCGTACAACTGCTCATCCCTCAAGGTGTCTAATACAATCCGGAGATGTAGGGCATGCTCCTCCCGACTCCGAGAATAGATAAGAATATCGTCGATGAAAACGACTACGAATTTGTCCAAATACTCAATAAAAACTTTGTTCATTAACTGCATGAACACTGCTGGGGCGTTAGTTAGCCCGAAAGGCATAACCACAAACTCGTAATGGCCATACCTCGTCCGAAAGGCAGCTTTCGGTATATCGATGTCCCGAATCCTCAACTGGTAGTAACCCGATCGCAAATCGATCTTCGAAAAGACCGTCGCCCCCTGAAGCTGATCGAACAAGTCGTCGATCCGGGGCAAAGGGTATTTATTTTTGATGGTCAACTTGTTTAATTCTCGATAATCGATGCATAAACGAAGCGACCCATCCTTCTTCTTAACAAAGAGTATGGGCGCACCCCAAGGCGATGCGCTCGGTCGAATATACCCTTTATCTAACAATTCTACCAACTGATTCTTCAACTCTAACATCTCCGACGGTGCCATACGGTACGGTGCTCGAGAAATAGGGGCTGCATTCGGCTCAAGATCGATAGGAAACTCCACCTCTCGATGCGGTGGTAATCCCGGCAAGTCGTCTGGGAAAACATCGGGATATTCACAAACAACTGGAATTGACGACATGTCAATTCCACCATCCTCCGCCTGCAGAGCGTAACACCAATAGCCGACACAACCCTGGTTCAGAAGTTTCATCGCCTTTAAGGCGCTAATCACACTCCCCGATCTCCCCGGCTTTCGACCGATGAGGGTATGCTCGGTGCCGTCCTCGGCTACTATCGAGATGGTACGAGTCCGATAGTTCATGATAGCACCGTGACGCTCTAACCAATCGTCCCCGAGGATTAAATCCTCACCCTTAAGGTCTATAACAATGAGATTCGAGGGCCAATCTCGGCTCCCGATCCTCACGGGGCAATCCCTAACTTCGCGGTCCCCAACCATACGATCCCCGCTAGGCGTACCCACCACAAACGGTTCACACTCAAACAAGCAGTTAAAGCCAATACGATTCACACAATCCGATGCAATAAAGGAATGGGTAGCACCCGAATCAAAAAGCACGGAAACTGGATGAGTAAGAATCTGAGTGGTACCTGACGCCACCAGAATGGCTGCCTCCTCTGTGCGCCTCATCTGATACAATCGGGGGTGGACTGAACCCGAACTCGAGGCTGCGCGGCGATCCGGCTGACCCCGACCCCTACCACGACCCGAACCCTGCGGAACATGAGTGGCTGGAATACTGTGATCCTTCTGATCGGTAGTGGTGGTCGGAACTCTAGCGGCCCTGGTGGGCCTCTCACAATGAGCTGCCCGATGTCCGGCCTGTCCGCAAGTAAAGCAAGCAACTAACGGAAATGGACAATCCTTCATAACGTGCTCGGGCTGACTGCAATTAAAACAAACTCTCCCGCCAGGTGCCACAGACTGGACCGAACGGTTACCCTGGGATCCACCGGCCTGATGAAACGGCCTCTTCCCTAGTGTAGGAGCAGAACGAGACCTCGAAATCGTCACCTTTACCGCCGAGAACCCGCCGGTAGTCTTCTGCTTCTTAGCTTCCGTAACCGTCTCTGATTCCGGGACAGCCATCTCGATCGCCAGAGCGCGATCCTGGTATTCCTTCAAAGTGGCACACATGAGCGGTGCCATACTCTGCCTGATATGCGGCTTCATGCGCATATTGAAGTAACGGATTTTATCAGCCTCCGTTCTCACTTGATCTCTTACGAAACCCAACTGCTGGTTGTAAGAAATGATGGCCTGAGAAATAGGCACATCCTGAGGTGTAGCGGTGAAGAACTCCACAATTCTGCGCTCCTTGACTGGCGGTGGACAATACTCTGCTTCCATAGCAGCCTCGAATTCCTCCCAAGTAGCTCGACGGTCTCTGGGCACAACGGCCTCCCACCATTCCGCAGCTTCCTTATCCAGGAGGTACTGGGCGATATGTACCCTCCTGTCTTCAGGGCAAGCTACGGCATCAAAGGTCCTGGACAACTGAAAGAGCCAATTCTCCCAACCGAGGGAGTCAGAAGCTCCGGAGAAACGAGGAGGGTGCATCTTAGTCACCGTCTGAAGCCATTTACTAGCCTCCTCTTCAGGTGTCGAGGGCGGATTCTGGCGTCCGCCCTGAGCTATCTGAGCAAGCGGAGCTACTAATCGAAAGTACGGCAGAGCTCCCAAGGCATTATTACCCGACGGCACTGAGTGAGAGGCTGAGTCCGCAGAGGACTGAGAAAGTGAGCCCTCTTCATCATCAGCACCCCGACCACGGCCTCGGCCGCGTCCCCTAACTGGTCTACCACCAGGACCTCTCAACATACTAGAGGAAGAATGAAAAGGACAAAATCAGAAAGATTCACAATTGACAAAGTTGGTATCACAATTCACAATCCCGAACAACGCAAGAAAACGAATTACAGGAATATAAGAGTTCGAGGAGACTTACAGCCACGGGTCGCACGAAAAGACGGTAGCATGATGATATTAGGCTGAACAACTGACTCTAAATGACGCCACTAACAGACCCAAAATTAACCGACAGCCTAGGTATTCAAAACCTAAGCTCTGATACCATAAATGCAACACCCCAATTCACAAATGGGACATTACACGCCGTAGAACCCTCGTGAGGTTTACCAGGATAACACATGACACATAAACCACAATATGATTCCAAATGATGCACTCGAAAAAGTACGTAAGGCCGTGGCCCCGGCCAAAACATTTTAACGGAGTATATGAATATAAGATAAAAACCAATTCATTGCCCACGCAGGGGACTTAAACCAAGTTTCAAAGTAATCAGTCTAACTTCAATACTCGACAATGCAATGACAAAACATAAAAATGCAGACTCGAGCCACATCATCAAGCCAGCCCATCCTTTGCATGCATGTCCCGTGCTTGCTCCTCAGTCCTCCTGGTACCTGAAATGCATAAGACGCATTTCCCCCATTTAAGGGGTTAGCATTCGAATAGCTAGTGCAAGTACACAATTACACAACATTATATACATACACGATTCAACGCAAACAATTCATTAGGAAAAATCATTTTGAAAATCAATATTCCGGAATATCACATTAACACCAAAACGGTATATCAACAAGTTTTCCACATCACAATTATCCACGCTTGGTAACTCGCGACCGTACCCATTAGTATCGGTCCCCAGAGGTCCCGTCGGACCGTCCCCAGGTGAGAAACCACTTCCGCGGCTGTACCCATTAGTATCGGCCCCCAGAGGTCCCGTCGAACCGTCCCCAGGTGGAAGAACATCAACGCACGCACCCAAGTCCACTTCCGTGGCCGTACCCATTAGTATCGGCCCCCAGAGGCCCCATGCCAACCCCAGGTGGAAGAGTAACCAACACAATCGTTCAATAAACCAGTTTACCTCATTCGCATCAAAACCGTACACACATAATGAAATATAATACATGTACTTGCCTTGGATAACACGACGCGAAGGAACGACGAAGGAATAGGTTACGGTCCGAACAATCCTCTCAAATCCGACCCTAACACAATAATGATATACAACCAATCTCAACATCATGAATAAGAAGAAATTCATCCTAGTTCTACCCGTTGGGACAATTCATCGGACACCACGAGTGCATAAGGAAATGAAATCGGTCAACGGTGTAATAACGGGATTTCATCCCAACCAATAACAAGAAAACCAAGGGTCACGAGTATACTATCAAAATCTAACAACAACATCGGTTAATTCGGATTAAAACACAAGATCACCACCAAACCCTCCCCAAAATCATACTAGGGTCAAAGGAGTTCTTACCTCTTGAAGAATCAAGCACTCTAATCCGAAAACCACATGTTAGATCCGCAATCCGAGCCACCCGATCAAAAAGAGATGAAGAAATTTACACAATTAAGTGATAGATAGAGGAAATCTCCCTCTCAAGCCACTCTCTCTCGCACGGTTGAAGAAGGGAAGGAAAATGAGTGGCTCACGCTGAATAAAAACGCAGATATAGCGCTGACCGCGTTGTGTGCCGCGGCTCAGCTGAACTGTGCCGCGGCACAGGGCAAAATGCGCTGATGATGGTGACCGCTCGTTGTGCCGCGGCTCATTCGAAGTGTGCCGCGGCACTGCCGGACTGTGTCGCGGCACGCGGTACAGTCGGTTTTGGCCGGCAAGTGTCACACGGGTGTGCCGCGGCCCGGACAAGTGTGCCGCAGCACTGACTCGGCTGTGTGCCGCGGCACACGGTACAGTTTGTTCGGCCAACAACTGGGTGATGTGTGTGCCGCGGCGCACAATCCCTGTGCCGCGGCCCACACCCCACCTTGGGTCCCAAAATGACGAAAAATGATCCGGAAAGAGAATAAAAGCAATAGGAATCGATATTTGGGCAACAATAACACGAAATGGAAGCACGGAACCCCAAAACGATCTGAGGTACGCAACCAAAGTCGAACAAGGAACAAATTCCCTAAACTTCTAGGAAATTACAAAGACGGCCCAAACATCCAAAAATCACGACACAACATCGTATTAACAATCCGAAACTCACAACATGCTCTACTCAAACATACGAGCTCACGGAAGTAAGAAAATGATGAAATCGAACGAGTTTAACGAGAATCGAATACACATGAGACAAAATATACCACAAGATGAAATTACGTAAAAACATTATCGAGACCCGTCTAAACGAAAAAACTCCAAGAACAAAATAGGTTCAGAATTACAAAACAGTGCCAAGCGAGTTGTCTGAAACGAATATGCACCAAAAATAGAAATTACTAAAAATAGAAAACGCGGATATTACAATGCATGCTCGATTCATATTATATGTGTTAGATTCAGATTCAATTACTGCATCATTCTTATTATTCTATGCCTCCATGAGATTGTATATTATTGTGATATTGTGTAATTTCCTACAAGGTGAAGGAAGCTCACTCCCACCTTATTTCTCAGGTTAATTGGAATAGGTGTGGATGAATTGCGAGGCTACGAGGCATATGATGAAGTTTTTCTTTCTTATTTTAGATTTTAAATTCAAGTATTGGGGAAACAATTTTATTGACATATATTTGATTAAATATGCGGTTGGTGATTTATCCGATCATGTTTTGACGCTTTGGTATTTTCAATTCCTTCATGTAAATTGCTTATTTAAGTTCAGTACAACCTGTTTGACGATTCGACTTTCTAGGTGATCACAATTATTTTCAAAAAAAAAAAGAAATATACTTTGATTATTCTTGTATTCCCCAAAACAAATGCTTGTATAATTGGGGTGTTACGATGTGCATGTGGAAATCTCTCAAGAATCAAGGTACAATGCAGGAACTACGTGAGCTAAAGCCCAATAAGTAAAAAATTTACATGTTTTTGCTCTCAAAAGGTTACAGTTCGTAATTTATTTTCTGCATATTACCTTACTTTGATTCTTAAAGTCTTGGGGTATGCAATTGGAACTTACTGAATGAACTTGTCTATGAACAGTTCATAGTTTAATTTATCAATGTTGCTTGCTGTAAGAACGTGCATGTGGAAATCTCTCAAGTATCAAGGTTAACACAATGCATAAACTACGTGAGCTAAAATCCTATAAGTAGAAATCATGCATGTACCATATCTGAAGATACACATGACATATGATCATAAATGAGAAACTCTCTCAAAAATCACTTTCTTTTTTGGGGCCCGTTGAACCACACAGTAGGAACCAGAAAGTGCTCAATGTCATATCATATCATAAGGCATGCATCTCCACGCCAGATATATAAGGCATGCATCTACCATACCAAGTATATCATGAGAACATACATCTACCATGTCTCACACATCATAAAAGCACGCATCTACCATGCCTCGGTGCTCTAGGAGCGACCAACAAAACATTTTTCCTTTCCATGATCATTCTGTGGATGCAAACACTAGTGAGTCTCATGTTATGTACGCATGTGGAAATGCTAACGGAAGTCATGTTCATGTAAGGTGCAACCAGACATTTTAAGCATCTTTCAGATCAAGCATAAAATACAATAGAGCACTCTCAAGATATCATCGAGTTCAACAAATAGTCATACAAACAATACCATGTTTTTGCATTGTAGTTGGAGATGGATTTATACTTACCTTGTTCGGGTGATAATGTTACTCTTATATCACTATGAGATGGTTGTGATGATAAGTCTTGATACCCTGTTTCAATTAGTGTGCTTAAATAGGAGCAATTTTGTTCATAAAGTTCAGCGCACTTCCTATTTGAAGGGTTTTATCGATTTCTATTAGGATTCCTAGTTGAGGTTTTACGGTTCTATGTCCATCTTCCTATGCATACCAGCCTATTACCTATCAGTTATGACCTTTTAGTTATGTCAAAATATCTGATTTAACGCCCTTTGAGACATCACAACAAAAGTCTCTTAAATTTTATTGCAACATATTTGTATAAAAGGACTTACCAAAGTCTTGTACTAATTGGGTTTTGTAATGCTTATAACTACTTGGATATAGGTTGTATTTGTAACAGATTTTGACAAAGCATCCTCAACATACTTGACAACAAATATATCAAAGCTCCTGCTAAAACCCACGAATTTCATACAATATATAGATGTTTCAAAAATGTAGCAGAATCGAATCATTTATTTTCCTTGTGAGTTTTATGCTATGTAGATCAATTGTAAACCATATCTTAAGCCTTGAACGAATTCAGAACTCCTTTAGAATAATTTTAAGGAACTTAAAAATCTTTACTAACTTAAAAACAACTAAGAAACATAACAAAGACAACAAGAGAACCAAGAAGACTCACCTTGATTATCGAATAAATTGTGTTGTTGTTTTGATGATTTCTCCTTGAATATTTGGTGTATTTTCGAAGAGTGAAGCTTCTTGCTCAAGTTCAGAGTGTAGGATCGATTTTATCACTTAGCTACGAGAGAGAAAGAGGCAGTGATAAAGGGTGAAATTACAAAACTAGCCCTTAGTTATCTCTAAAAACCATCTTCTATGTTGTAGACCGGTTTGGGTATATAGGGTCCAGTTATTGGACTACTTGGAAAGGTTATCTGATTATAAGGACTATATTTATAATATTATGGTACAATCCAAGGTTCTTGTAAAGGTATAATATGAGTTTCCACTATTTAAAGTCGATTACTCGCGCGGACAAGGTAAAAATGCTAGCAGAGGTGTTTCTTGTCAAATCCTCTATTGCCTCGTACACATAACACTATAGATAAGAATGTAAGGATTATATTATCAATATGATATGTTTTGTACAATAAGATTAAATATAAGTTTAAGAGTATTAGACCTCAATTGGGAGGAATCGGGCATCGACAAATTGAAATATTTAACAAGGTTATAGGGTGACACCATTAGTTGTGTCCTATATGGTGTTGATAAGGATACTGATGTGTTGTTGCCCAAAATATTTATCCGAAGATTAATACTGCTGGAAGACGGACAACAAACAACAATTGCGGGAGCACTTCCGAGAGAAGATAAATAATACAAGATTTGTCGGGTTTGTTAGGCCCGGGCTTGAATGCTCTCGCGAGATGTTATTAATACAAATATTCGTGGCTACAAGTATTAATGAGAGAAATCTAAATACAATGAGTGTAAAAAGACTCTGTTAATCCGGCTCTTGAGCGAAGCTTGGTGTTCTTCGTCCCCGCCGATAATCTGCTGGATGAGATAGGCCGGGAGAAGTAAGACCGAATGATAGTTGTTGCCAAGAGTTGGAGACTAGCCAAGTGCTTGATGTTTGCTTCTGTGTTGTATGCTCAAATCGTGAGGTTGCAGAAGAAGTGTCCAAGTGCAGGGTGCCTTGCTTATATATGGGCAGCCGGGTCCTGTCCTTTAGTGGTCGATCGCCTGCCGGCGATTATAATAATCTGCCGATCGCTTGCCGGCCAATATTATTATGGGGCGATCTCCTGGGCTGTCGGGCTAAAGTCCAAGGAAGATGCTGGCTGTCGGGCTAAAGTCCAAGGAAGAGGCTGGCACAGCTGGGCGGTCCAGTAAGGAGCCAACACGCGTCCGGAGTCAGTCACATGCGGCCCTACTGACAACTTTCGGCGGCTTGTCGGCTGGTGGAGAGATTCGCATGACTGTGGTCAATGGCCCGTGATTCGCGGATCTTGTCCCGGATCTTGCACGTGGTGTCAGTCTTGAGGCTCGGTCTTCGCCGACTGGATGGCCATCGGTGGAGATCGATATGAGGCGGTCGTCTCTAGCTGATCATCAGAGGTCGCCATCGGCCAGTGGATGAAGGTCGGCAATGGTCGGTCTCCAAGGGTAGGTCGGCAAGATGCCGAGAGAGGATCGCCCGCTTGTCGGTCGCTAGGAGTCGGTCGCTGAGTACCGAGAGGGGATCGTCCATTAGTAGATCGCCAGGGGTCGGTCGCCGAGTATCGAGAGGCGATCGTATCTGAGGCTGATCGCTCGATACCGGGACTTGTCCTGGGGCCTTCCGTTGGCCAGTCTAGCATGTCCGCTGGGTCAAGGCTTGGTCGCCTGGTCGCTGATCGGTAGACCTGCCTTGGACAATCGGCAGTGACTCGGTCGCCCGACCTCCAAGGCGATCGCCGGTCGGAAGGTGTTAATTCTTGACACAACAATTGCCCCCCAGCTTGCTCCTATGTTGAAGACATGGGGCGAGGTGGTTCTTGCTGGTGATCGTGTATGGATGAGTACGGGCGATCTTCCTGAGCTGACTTAGGATTCGGACTTGGGCTATCATGGTCGATTGGCTAGCTATCTTTCGGTCTTGTACCTGCAAAAAACAACATTGGCCGATCCCCCATGGAAACTTTGGTGGTTTCGCTTTGTTTGAGGAATCGTGCACAGTCGCGGAGATCGATGGACCGACTCCATGACCGTGTCTTGGTGCGCGAAGACATTGAGTGTCTCGTGACTCACTTTATTATGAGGGTCCTCTGTTAGCCGCGCCGCCTCGTATTTAAACGAAGGGCGTGCGGTCTCGGTCTAGAGGAGTCCTTGCGCGGCGGCGTCGGATGAATCAACTCCACGCCCGCGGCTTGTTAGCTCTGCTTCCACCTCGGCCACCATGGAGATGGCCGACCTCGACGGTACGTTGAGACGGGGTTGTGGCATGTGTCCACCGATTAATGTTGGAGAGCCCTTAGACTACGCCGGCCTCGTATTTAAACGAAGGGCGGGCGATCTCGGCCGAAAGGACCTTGCATGGCCGGGCAAATGGTTCCATCGATCGTCAGACCATGGCTTTATGATGTGCGGTGGAGGCGATCTTATGCCTTTAGTCCGTCATGTTATATGGCCGGATCAGATGGCGATCGTGTCCACCGGTTGTTGGCGATGATGTTGCGATCCGGCCTAAGATCGCGATCGTCGCCGCCGGCAGCTGATCGCTTTATTCGTAGGTCGATATCGGCGATCGGCGGGAGTTAGTCCCTTATTTAAAATGGACGGTAGGCGGGGATCGAGTTCTCCGGCTCTGCTGGGTAGTAGCGATCGTCTTGAGAGACTGGAGGTCGTCGTACGGGCGCCGATCGATCTACTCCTAGGTTAAGAAGAAGCCTTTGCCTGGACAGGAAATCTGCGGCTCTAGCCCGGAAGGCTGCGTAGGTCGTCGGTAGGGTCTTCGTGAGATGCCTGAACATAGGCGAGAAGCCCTGAAAACCTCCTAGGACCACGTAGAGGGCGGTCTCATCGCTTACGGGCTCGCCGTTGAGGATGATCACGTCTACCCGGTCGATGTAGTCCGAGTCGGTCTCTTCTTCCCCTTGCCTGATCCGCCACATGCGATGGGGACCTTCTGGCCGAGCGGCCCTGGTGGCGAAGTATTCTGTGAAGACGTGCGCCAGCTCGTTAAAGGAGCCAATGGACCGAGGCGGCAATGAGGTGTACCACCGGTGGGCGAGGTCGTCCAAAGGTCGAGGGAACATTCGGCACCTGGTCGCGTCAGATGCCCCACACCCGGTCATGTAGATGTTGAACTTGTGCAGGTGTGTTTGGGGGTCCGATCGCCCCTGGTACACGGGTGTCTGAGGAGGAGCGATCTTGTGCTGCACGGGGGCGAGCTCGATGTCGATCGCGAGCGGCTCGCTTGGCGCGGCGATCGTCTTCACGGTGCCTTCCCCGGATTGCAGGAGCACCTTCACGTCGTCGATCTGACGTTGCATTGCGGCAATCGCCGCGGCTCGGCTGCTTGCGGATCGGCTTTGGGAGCGGGGGCCGAGGCGATCGTGTACCGACCTCCGGACCCTGCTGCTGCCGACCTCGGGAATCTGGCGAGCGGGAGCCAGGCGGCTAGATCACCTTGTGGGAGCCGGGTAGGCCGAGCTCCTGGTGACGGATTCAAACTCCGTCGTCTCGTAGCTGGGCCGGACTGCCCCGGTTGCCAGGTCGGGTCACTGCCAGGCGATCGAAGACAGAGGTGCCCCGGCTTCCGAGCACCTCTTCTTGCGGGCGAGAGCCTCCTGGCGATCGCTCGGCCAGTAATGCCTTGTGCTTCCGCTTGGATTTCCGGCGGGCGGCCGAGGGAGTGATAGCAGGAGGCGCGTCGAGAGCACTCCGTCGTTCCTGAAGGGCGGCTATGGCCTCTTCGATCTGTTCATTGGTCCGGAACTGATCGAGCGAGAGGCTCGGGCCGCCGTCCCGGGACGGGATCGAGCGTCTCTGACCGCGGCGGCTACCCTCCACCATCGGCTGCGGCTCGGATTGGGACGGAACAGGGGGTCTGGCCGGCTGGTCAGCGGCTTTCTTCGACATGGAGGCGGAAGACATGTTTTCTGAAGGATTTCTTTGAAGTACAGTGAGTGTCACTTCAAGTATCTGCCCCGAGAACAGTGAGTGTTCTTCGGGACGGTAGGTGTAAAAATTCGAGGGTTGGATGCCCTCCTTCTAGCGCCAATTGTTGTTGCCCAAAATATTTATCCGAAGATTAATACTGCTGGAAGACGGACAACAAACAACAATTGCGGGAGCACTTCCGAGAGAAGATAAATAATACAAGATTTGTCGGGTTTGTTAGGCCCGGGCTTGAATGCTCTCGCGAGATGTTATTAATACAAATATTCGTGGATACAAGTATTAATGAGAGAAATCTAAATACAATGAGTGTAAAAAGACTCTGTTAATCCGGCTCTTGAGCGAAGCTTGGTGTTCTTCGTCCCCGCTGATAATCTGCTGGATGAGATAGGCCGGGAGAAGTAAGACCGAATGATAGCTGTTGCCAAGAGTTGGAGATTAGCCAAGTGCTTGATGTTTGCTTCTGTGTTGTATGCTCAAATCGTGAGGTTGCATAAGAAGTGTCCAAGTGCAGGGTGCCTTGCTTATATATGGGCAGTCGGGTCCTGTCCTTTAGTGGCCGATCGCCTGCCGGCCATTATAATAATCTGCCGATCGCCTGCCGGCCAATATTATAATGGGGCGATCTCCTGGGCTGTCGGGCTAAAGTCCAAAGAAGATGCTGGCTGTCGGGCTAAAGTCCAAGGAAGAGGCTGGCACAGTTGGGCGGTCCAGTAAGGAGCCAACACGCGTCCGGAGTCAGTCACATGCGGTCCTACTGACAACTTTCGGCGGCTTGTCGGCTGGTGGAGAGATTCTGTCAGACTGTGGTCAATGGCCCGTGATTCGCGGATCTTGTCCCGGATCTTGCACGTGGTGTCAGTCTTGAGGCTCGGTCTTCGCCGACTGGATGGCCATCGGTGGAGATCGATATGAGGCGGTCGTCTCTAGCTGATCATCAGAGGTCGCCATCGGCCAGTGGATGAAGGTCGGCAATGGTCGGTCTCCAAGGGTAGGTCGGCAAGATGCCGAGAGAGGATCGCCCGCTTGTCGGTCGCCAGGAGTCGGTCGCTGAGTACCGAGAGGGGATCGTCCATTAGTAGATCGCCAGGTTTGGCCGAGTATCGAGAGGCGATCGTATCTGAGGTTGATCGCTCGATACCGGGACTTGTCCTGGGGCCTTCGGTTGGCCAGTCTAGCATGTCCGCTGGGTCAAGGCTTGGTCGCCTGGTCGCTGATCGGCAGACCTGCCTTGGACGATCGGCAGTGACTCGGTCGCCCGACCTCCAAGGCGATCGCCGGTCGGAAGGTGTTAATTCTTGACACAACATGATGTTTGACATGTATTATTATATTAATTTATGTTTATTTTCTTTGACTATAATCTTGATTTACTTAGCATATATGCCGACTAAGACCCCTAGATAAATCAGTTAACACAAAATAGACGCCTTAGAAACACAATTAGTACTTCTAGGTTTACCAGATGAACTTTGAGTTATGTACTATCTTAACATGTATTTTATCCTTATATAAAGTTAATATTCTCTACATGTTAATGTTTTCAGAATTAAATTTACATGTTTCATATCGTTGAAAGCACCTAAATGCAGTTCTAAGATGAAATAAACATTGAAATGTCAAAGTAAACATAACTCGCACAAGATTGGTAAGTGCAATGCATGAATCATATTGACTAAATGAGTAGTGCCAGGCTCAGGTATCACATCCTCCCCTCCTTATAAAAATTTTGTCCCTGAAATTTAATTAACTTAAAAAGATCAGGGTATCTAGATCTCATTTCATCTTCTCTCTCCTAAGTGGCTTCTTCTACAAGTTGATTTCTCCACAACACCTTGAGTAGTGGTATTTCTTTATTTCGGAGTTTCTTTACTTCTCTTAGCAAGATTTCTACAAGTATCTCCTTGTAACTCAAATCTGACTCTAACTCAACTGGTTCATTCTTGAGAATGTGGGATGATTCGCAAGATATTTTCTTAGTAGAGAAATGTGAAATACATTGCGTATCTGAGACATTGATGTTGGCAACTCTAGTTGATAATCTACTTCACCAACCCGCTGGGTAATAGGAAATGTCCCAATGTATCTTGGTCTCAGTTTTCCTATCATACAGAATCTCATTATTCCCTTCATTGGAGAAGATTTTAGGAATACTCGCTCACTCACGAAAAATTCCAATGTTCTTCTCCTCTTATCCACATAACTCTTTTGTCGACTTTGAGCTGTTCTCATTCTTTCCCTGATCATTGAAACTGTTTCTGTCATTTCTTGAATCATATCAGGATCTAAAAGTCTTCCTTGACCATTCTCATCCCAATGAATCATATCAGGATCTAAAAGTCTTCCTTGACCAATCTCATCCCAATGTACTGGTGATCGACACTTCCGGTCGTACAAAGCTTTATAAGGAGCCATTCGAATTATACTTTGATAACTACTATTATAGGATAATTCAGTCAGAGGTAAATGTTTACTCCATTGGCCCTGAAAGCCCATAACATAGGATCTGAGCATAACCTCAAGAGTTTGTATAGTTGTTTCTGGTTGCCTATCCGACTGTGGATGATAAGTAGTGCTGAAAGACAATTGGGTACCCAATGTTTTATACAAGCTCTTCCAAAAAGCTTTTCTAAACCATGAATCTATGTCTGATAAAATAGATAATGGAACTCCATGTAGTCTGACTATATCCTGTATATATAGTTGAGCATAGTGATCTATGGAGTATGTCGTACAAGCTGGAAGAAAGTGAGAAGATTTGGTCAATCGATCAACTATAACCCACATAGAATCGTCTCCTTTCACTTTTCTTGGCAAACCTGTCACAAAATCCAGCGTAATGTCCTCCAACTTCCATTTTGGAATAAATAAATGTTGCAAGGTGCCTGCTGGCCTTTGATGCTCTACTTTTACCTGTTGACATGTTAGACATTGCTCCACATATTGTGCAATATCTTCTTTCATATCTGGCCACCAATAGAAATTTCGAGTCTCTGTACATTTTGGTTGCTTCTAATTGTAGTGAATATGGTGTTGTGTATGCCTATAATAGTATTTCTTTACGAACATCTTCAACATTAGGTACACATAAATGACTTCTAAGTTGAATAATATCATCTTTTGACAATTGGAGGTCTGACGATGTTCCTAATTCAGTGTTCTTCTTTATTTTATCAAAATCTTTCTGCTCTTGCTGAATTTTATAAATTAAAATAGGTCGAAGGGTTAATGCCAATAAGTTTTCCTCTAACCATCCATGTTTGGTATTTTCTACATTCATATTCATCAAATCGTGTAACTCTGGCTTCTAGATCGAAGTCATGGCCGCAATGGATTATGCTGATTTTATGCTGATAACACAATCATAGTATTTATTAATTTCTAACTATCTATGTTGTGTCATATTTAATTCTTTCTGAGTGAAGAAATAGTTCAGACTCTTGTGATCGGTATAAATTTCACAGTGTTCTCAGTATAGGTAATGCCTCCATATGTTAAGTGCAAACACAACTGCAGTAAGTTCCAAATCATGTTTCGGGTAAATCTTTTCATACTCCTCCAGTTGTCTAGATGCCTATGATATTACATTGCCATTTTACATCAATACACAACCTAGACCATTCTTTGAAGCATCGGTGTAGACATTAAAACATTCAGTTTCCGCTGGAATGGTCAAGATCGGTGCCGATGTCAACCGCTTCTTCAGTTCTTGAAAGATCTGTTCACAGAATTATGTCCACTTGAAAGCAACATTCTTTCTAGTCAATTGTGTTAATGCAGAGGCTATTCTGGAGAATCCCTCTACAAATCAACGGTAATATCCAGCTAGACCAAGAAAGCTGCGTACTTTTGTAGAATTCATGGGTTGTCGCCAGTTATTGATTACTTTAACATTTCTTGGGTCTACTGAAATCCCTGCTCCATATATAACATGCCCCAAGAATACCACCCGATCTAATCAGAATTCGCACTTCATAAACTTAGCATATAACCGCTTCTCTTTTAAAATTTCTAAAACTTTCCTTATATGAACTATGATCTTCTTTGGTCTTCGAATATATGAGAATATCATCAATATACAAAATAACAAACTTATACTGGAAGTCTTTAAACACCCTATTTGTTAAATCCATTAATGTTGCTTGGGCATTTGTTAGGCCAAATGGCATCACCAAAAACTCATAGTGTCCGTACCTCGTACTGAATGCCGTTTTTGGGATATCTTCTTCTTTTATCCTCGGTTGATGGTACCCTGATAACAAATCAATCTTGGAAAAGATAGATGGCCTTGAAGTTGATCACATAAGTCATCAATTCGAGGCAAAGGATATTTGTTCTTGATCATGACTTTGTCGAGCTCTCGATAGTTTATATGCATCCTCAAAGGGCCATCCTTCTTACGAACAACTAGGCTACTCCGCATGGTGAATAACTAGGCCTAATGAGGCCATTATATAACAACTCTTGCAACTAGGTCTTTAATTATTTTAATTCAGCTGGTGCCATTGTATATGGTGACTTCGATATTGGTACTGTTCCCGACTGCAAGTTAATCACAAACTCTATTTCACAATCTGGTGGCAGTTCTGATAGAGCATCAGGAAATACTTCAGGGAATTCTTTCACCACTGGTACTTCATTGACGCTTGAGTAATCTTACTATTCAATGCTCATTACACTTACTAGATAGCCTTCACAACCACCATTTGATAGACGTTGTGCCTTCATTACTGAGATACTGGAAATCTAAAATTCTTACTAACCCCGATAAAATAAAAAGGTTCTTTCCCAGGTGGTTTGAATGTCACGATCTTCATCTGGTAGTCAATAGTAGCATGATATTTTGATAACTAGTCCATACCCAAGATTATGTCATAGTCATTCATGTCCAAAATAATTAAATCAGCATGGAGTTCCCTACTTTCAATAGGAATACTACAAGCTCGTATGATCTTATTTGTTTGTTTTGGATCTCCAGATGGGGTCACTACATTATAACCCACCTCAAATTTTTATGGTACTCTACCCAGCCTTTTCACATACTCGATGGATGCAAATGAATGTTTAGAACAAGTATCAAATAATACCGATGTTGAAATTAGTTAGGATTCGGTGCCTAAAACGATGGCGCAGCGGAAGCAATATACGAATCTAGTTCGATCCGAATCCCTTAAGAGGATCGATCAAGCTATGTATATACTAATATTAAAATGAAACAAGGTAAGATTCGAAATCATACCCTTGTAGTCCGTTGATTAAATGGTGTACTCCACGCATGCGATTTCCCAAGCTTTAGGTGATCTCCCCCACGAATCCGATTCGTCAACATCTTGGATGATCCAACGCCGTAAACACCGCCTCTCTACTTGCCACGCGCCGGAAGGACGGTCGGAACGACTCCACCTTGTTATCCTCCAAGGATACGGCTAGAACAAATTGATTGAAGCATTCAAATGTTATTATAACACTCTAAGTGTATAACTCACTATCTATCAATATTTTCTCGCAATATTTCTCTAAGAAATATTATAAAGAAAAGAATGAAGAAGAATATGGTGAAGAAGAAAATGAGAGAAATGTTTCTCTCTCTATCCTTAGCAACTCACGGATGGATCACTCAATCAAGAGGGGAGAAGTCTTCTTTTATTTTCACCAAATCATCTCATGTCCCCAACAATATTTGATTCTTCATTATTAAAATAAAAAATATCATTATGTTGATTTTCTTTTGTCTTCAACCATATAAAAAAGGTGGAATCAAAGACCATTAAATCAATAGGGGCGGACATCTAGAAGCAACAGACAAGCTCGGTTCGTTTCGGACTCTCGTGAGTCCAATCAGATAAACTCCACTCCGTTCCGATGTATTTATATCAATCAATTAATCTAATTAATTAATCATATCAAATAGAAAGTAACATAATTAATTTCTCCAAGAAATAATTATATTCATGAATTAAATTAATCACCCAATATTATATTTAATTCATTAGGTCGTAAATTAATTTAGACATCCAATGACCCAAAATTAATTAGACATCCAATGTCCAATAAATTAGATATCCAATATCTAATATTTATAAAGAGAGAATATGCTCGATTCATTCCATCGTCATTCCTATTGCGTGACTCGATATGTCCGTCTCAGCTAGCAATGGGAGGAACCAAAGAGTAGTAGCACCACCTAGCCAGCCTGGCGGCCTACACTGTATCCTAACTGAGAACGAATGATGGGGATCATTCCAAAACCTTTCTGTCGTGAATACCAGTATACGTATAAACCCTTATTTCAAATGTCCCAATCAAGTTATAGGGTCACGATCAATCAAACCCTATCTGTACTTGACGCTATGCATGAGTAAATGCAAACCGAGATCATTGAGCTCTCGTGTATCCAAAACAACTAGCTCCAATCCTTTGGCCAAAGACTTATGATCTCATTTGCCAATAACTGCATAGGGCATATGCCTGTTCACTTACAGGAGAAAGAATCCTATCTTGGTATTCAGTAGGACCTGCTACTTGCCCATCAAGGCGCACGTCGAGTTTGACCCCCACCTTCCGATTTTCTGGGTTGAACTACTCCAATGAAAATCTTAACATCACAAGCACATCCCTACTAAATCCAAGTCGAAGGTTCACGAATACCTATCACAACCTTTCGATTCCATCATTGACTGTCCCAGAGTGAAATCCGTGTGACGAATCGAGGGTGAGTCTGTTCGAGTATACTAATCTAATTAGCATACCTATAACATGTGCTCCCACTAACCATTAGCATTCGACAGACACTCTCCAAGTCAAAGAACACGTCATACAAGTATTCACATAAACTTAACGCCCAATCAAGTTTCATCGGCTTGCGAACGATTAAGTATTTGAGCCATAAACCTTTCCAGTGTCGATCCCCTTATCCAATAAGGAGTGGAACGTTTTGCTCTCAAATACAAGGACTAGTTTCTATCTATATATTTACTAGTCAAGAATGCCAGTGACTATCTATAAATAAAGAAACATACAATTGCCTTCTGATAATGATTTACATAATAACAAGTACTATGCCCTCTCTCAAACATCCTCTGAGTGGCATTCGAGGGCATACTCCTAACAATCTCCCACTTGCACTCAATGCCACACACTAGGGCATCTAATACCCATGTTCTCCAGATGAGGCTCCAAGCTTATCTGAGAAAGTGGCTTGGTCAGTGGATCAGCGACGATGTCGGTTGAGTCTACTCTAGGCAGCACAATGTATCCTTTGCAAATAAATTCTCTCACGAGATGATACTTTCTCTCAATGTGTTTTGTACCGTTGTGAGACCTTGGCTCCTAGGCCTATGTTACCGCTCCATCATTATCGTATAAAATTAAAAACAGGCAGCGCAGCACACGGTGTCACTTGAAGTTCACCCAATAACTTCTTAATCCAAAACCCTTCCTTTGGAGGCCTTCGAGGCCGCTTGATACTCAGCCGAACAGGTGGAATCAACAATTGCGCTAAGCTTTGTACTATGCCAAGACACTGCTCCTCCATTAAGAGTAAAATGTATCCAGAAGTAGACTCTGAGTCGTTTTTCTATCCTCGGAAGTCTGAATCAGTGAAGCCCGTCACATTTAGTTCTCTACCACCATACATAAGAACCATGTCTCTCATCCTTGATTCGTCACACGGATTTCACTCCGGGACAGTCAATGCCAGAATCGAAAGATTCTGATAGGTATTCATGAACTTTCGACTTGAGGATTTAGTATTGTGATGTTAAGATTTTCATTAGAGTAGTTTGACCCAGAAAACCGGAAGGTGGGGGTCAACCTCGACGTGCATCTTGACGGGCAAGTACCATGTTCTACTAAATACCAAGATAGGATTCTTCTCCTGTTAGTGAACGGATATATGTCTTATACGGTTATTGGAAAATGAGATCATAAGTCTTTGGCCAAAGCGTTGGAGCTAGTTGTATTGGATACACGAGAGCTCAGTGATCTCGGTTTGCATTAACTCATGCATAGTGTCAAGTACAGATAGGGTTAGACTGACCGTGACCCTTTAACTTGATCGGGATATTTGAAAGAAGGGTTTATACGTATACTGGTATTCACGACAGAATGGTTTTTGAATGATCCCAATCATTCGTTTTCAGTTGGGGTACAGTGTAGGCCACCAGGCTGGCTAGGTGGTGCTACTACTCTTTGGTTCCTCCCATTGCTAACTGAGACGGACCTATCGAGTCGGGCAATAGGATTGACGATGGAATGAATCGACCTTATTCTCTCTTTATAAATATTAGATTTTGGATATCTAATTTATTGGACATTGGATGTCTAATTAATTTTCGGACATTGGATGTCTAAATTAATTTATTGGATAAATTAATTTACGGCCTAATGAATTAAGTAAATTACTGGGTGATTAATTTAATTCATGAATGTAATTATTTCTTGGAGAAATTAATTATATTATTTTGTATTTATTATGATTAATTAATTGGATTAATTAATTGATTTAAATACATCGGAACGGAATTGGAGTTTATGTGATTGGACTCTCGAGAGTCCGAAACGAACCGAAGCCATCCGGTTCTTCGAGATGGCCGCCCCGTCTTCCTACCGCATACATTAGTCTTTGTCTTCACCTTAATAGGTGGAAGACCAAAGATATTGAGATATTTGATATCTCATATAATATGTAAAAGCTGATTTGGTGTTGAAGGGGTATATATAAGTGAAGACTTCATTACTCTCCCTTACAACTTTGAGATTCATGGTTCAAACAGAGAGAGAGAGAGAGAGAGAGAGATAGAGAGAGAGAGATCATTGAGAGAAAGTGAGTTATACACTTAGAGTGTTATAATCACAGTAGAAAGCTTCCATCACTCGATTCTAGCCGTAACCTTGGAGGTTAATTGGGTGGTGGTCGTTCAATTCGCTTCTCCGGCGCGTGGAAAGTAGAGACGCGGTGTTTTCGGCATTGAATCATTCAAGAGCTTGACGAATCGGATTCGTGGGAAGAGCAATCAAAGCTTGGGCAATCGTCGTCGAGGAGTGCGCCATTTAATCAATGTACTACAAGGGTATGATTTCATATCTTCCTTTGTTTTTTTATATTCATATATACGTAGCTTGATCGATCCTCATAAGAATTCAGATCGAATTAGATTCATGTTTTGCTTCTGCGGCGCCTCTGTTTTAGGCACCGAAATCCAAACAGTGGTATTAGAGCGTAGGTCTTGTGATCGTATAAAAGATATTTAGCATTTGGAATGCTTGATTGGATGGTGAATGATTTGGAATCATTTATAGTCATAATCGTGGTCTATGTTTTTTCATTCGATGTAGTTATATTTTTCGTAAATTTATGTCTAACTATAAATCTTTATTTCTGGGAAATATGATTTATATTGCAGATATGAATGTTGAAAAATATAGATATTAGATATCCGGTCGATTATCGAGCCTCGAATTGCCGTTGGATGGCCCGGGAATGGACCGAAAGACGGGGGCCGCAGCCCAGGGCATCGGGGGATGCGGCCCAGGGCTGTTTCCAGCCCCTGCCATGCTTTCTGCATAGGGGGCGCGGCCCAGGGCTGCTGGGCATGCCCTGCTTGCTGCGCGATGTGTTTCGGGCGTGGTCCAGCACCTTTCGGACCTGTTTCGGGCTCGTTTTCTGCGTGTATTCTAGAAAATTAATCTCCCGCATATTAAATTGGATTTAATATGATTAAATGATTTATGGTATTTTCATTTTATAAGGTATTATTGATTGATCGAATACTTGTGATTGGCCGAATTACTTTGAACGTTTTTATATTATCGATGGTCTGAATTGATTGGATCAATTCTATTTATAGTTGTTTATATATTGGTTGGATCAATGTATCTCTTCGCAATTCATTTATTTAGTATTTATTGGATGAATGCTTTTGAATGGGGATGTGGTTCATTGACTTAGTTTTGAATCATTCGGTTTTATTCGATTGGGTTGTAAAGGCCGTTTTGAGTCTATTTATTTTACTAGAAATATTTGTATCTAGGATGCAATTTTTCAATGTAAAATTTGTATGTAATGACGAAGATCGGAAGAAGATCCGTTCAACAAGACGAAGATTCATGACCAGAGACTTGTAATTAGATTACGACATTTTGTTCTAGGAACGATCCATGAACTACATGTTGGTAGCAACTAGGTTGTGAATGTTTATTCATATGGTATGAATGCTACAAACGCGCTTAAATGAATTAATCTGCAAAGTGTAACATTAATCGCGAAAATTATCCCACGACAAATTATTAAGTTTAAAAGGTTTCAAGGTTTTCCTTCCCTCCATCGAGCTTTCGGAAAATGGAAATCAAAACCGGATGTGGTATGCTTCCGAGTTATCGGGGTAGTCGTTCGGGTAGGGTCGATAAATTACCAAGAGCGCATTGGATGCCTTCGGTTGGAGCAAATTTATCCCTAGAAACCTGTTCGGTTGTCGGATAAGATTCAATTGTGAAACAGATCAGCGTCGATGGTATAAACTTATCTTGTTCACGAACTATAGAAACCGTATAGGTTGAGGGGAGTGAAAAATGGGAAAAAGAAGATTGAATCATCCATTAGATAGGTTGGTGTTGGACACCACTTTATGAAAATTAATAGACTAGAAACCTGTTCGGTTGCCCTCTATTAAAATTTATAAAGAACTCGATCACCACTATGAAGATATTGCGAACAATACTTCCGGATCTCACATGGGAGTGTTTTATTTCGATAAAATTAGTGGGAACTAGGCTAATAGAATTGAAAAGACCTTAATTCTATACTCATATCATAATTGAACGAGTTACTAATTAATATGTCATACTTAATGCAGACAAACTCAACTATCAATATGACAATGAACCCACTCGCTATACTACTCGAAAAGAACACCTTAATCGGCCCTAACATTCTGGATTGGCTCTGCAATCTGATGATACTCCTCAGTATAGAGGCATTGGGATATGTCTTGGATACGGGCATTCCGACACATCCGGTGTGGACAAGAGCCAATCAGGAAGAAATTGAATACCACGAAAAGTGGGTTAAGGATGACGTAAAAGTCCGTGCTTATATGATGCTTCTATGTCTAATGAGATTCAGAGAGCTCATGAGAAAATGACTTCTGCTAGGCAGATTTTATCTCACTTAACCGAGCTTTATGGTTAGCACAGTCTAACTGCTAGATATGAGATATCCAAGCAACTGTACGGTGCAAGGATGAAGGAAGGTGATAAGGTTGGGGACCACATCCTCATAATTATATCTATGATCGAGAGATTGGAGACTCTTGATTTTAAGATAGATACTTCTCTTCAAACAGACCTTATCCTACAGTCTCTTCCTGATTCCTTCTCATAATTTGTTATGAATTTTAACTGCAATGAGATTGCTTGCAACTTAGCAGGTTTGATGAACAAACTGGTGACCGCTCAGTCTCAGATGAAGACTCTGCCGATAAAGGAGTCTGCCCTTGTGATTTATTCTGGACCTCGGAGGTCTAAGAATAAGAAGAAAAAGACCAAGAAGCAGACGGGACCACAAGTCAAGGACTTTAAGGGTAAGGGCAAGGTCCTGATGGTTCCCAAGAGCAAGAAGGACGCATGTCCCAAATGCGGTGAGCTGAGCCACTGGGCTAGATACTGTTCGATTCTTCATGGTGCTTCAGGTACAGAACTTTTAGTTTTGGAAACAAATTGTTCTGCTAATGTGTTTTCTACTTCTTGGATACTGGATTCAGGTGCTAGTTCTCACATTTGCACCGTGAATCAGGATCTGGAACAAAGTAGGAAGCTTGGAGCTGGGGAAGTGATGATTACTGTCGGAAGCGGGCATAATGTCGAAGCAACTGACATAGGATCACTTCTTTTGGATATGGAATCCAGCTTTGTTTTAACTTTAGATGATGTACTTGCTTTGCCCAAGGGGAATAAAAACATTGTATCCATTCTGGTTATGGATCAGAAAGGATTTTCATTTTTCATTGGTGGTGGTTCCTGGAAAATTTATTTTAGAAATAAACTAGCAGGCACTGCTACATTGTTAAATGGATTGTATTATCTTAAACTTAGTAAAAAAGTTATTGTGAATACAATGACTAGGAAGCGTGGTAGGGATGAAACTAATCAAGTCTTGAAATGGCATCTTAGACTTGGTCATGTTGGTCAGACCAAGGTTTACAAAATGGAAAAAGATGGACTTATGGGTCCATTGGGATTGAATCACTTTCCAACTTGTGAATCTTGCCTTAAAGGCAAAATGACTAAGTCCACCTTCACAAGGACTTTTGAAAGAGCCGGTTATAAACTTGGATTAGTCCATACCGACATCTGGGGTGCTTTGGAAGCAGCACGTGACGGACATCAGTATTTCACTACGTTTATAGATGATCATACTAGGTATGGTTATGTATACTTAATGAAACATAAATCCGAGGCCTTTGAAAAATTCCATGAATTTAAGCCCCTAGTCAAAAAACAAACTGGTAATCATATCAAAGCACTTCCGTCGGACCGAGGTGGCCAATTTATGAGTACGGAATTTGACGAGTTCCTTAAGGAACATGGAATAGTATCACAACTAACACCTATAGGAAATCCTCAGTTAAATGGTGTATCAGAAAGAAGGAACCGAACCTTGTTGAACATGGTCCGTTCTATGCTAGGCTATAATGACTTACCAATTTACCTGTGGGGGTATCCACTCCTGACTGCCGCATATATCTTGAACAGATGTCCTTCTAAATCTGCTCCTAAAACTCCATATGAGATATGGGAGGGCAGGAAACCAAGTCTTAATCACATTAGGATTCGGGGATGTCCCATCTATGTCAAGAAGACTAAGGTGGAGAAATTAGAAGCTAGGTCTGTGAAGGGACGTTTTATTGGATTCCCATATGGGATGATGGGTTATCTATTATATATGCCCGAAGATCAAAAGATTATTGTTGCTTTGCAAGCACACTTCCTGGAAGATGAGGTCATTCAGGAAGGCGGGGCAGGTAGAAGTATTTCTTTGGAAGAATACAATGAAACTCCTCAGGAGACACCTGTATAAGAAGTTGGAACCGAACCTTCTCAAAAACAAGTACAACCACCTCGTAGGTCTAGTAGGGTGTCTCATTTACCTGATAGGTATGGCCTTGTGCACCCGGAGGAGCTGGGTCTCCATGAGGTTCCAGGTGATAGCCAAGTGACCGACCCGATGACCTATGACCAAGTGATGGTGGATGTAGACTCCGAGAAGTGGCGTGAAACTATAGAAGATGAGATAGACTCGATACATGTCAATCAGGTCTAGAATCTAGTAGACCGCCCCAAGGGCATAGTGTCTATTGGGAACAAGTGGATCTACACGAGAAAGACTGATGGGGATGGCAAGGTTGACACCTCTAAGGCCAGGCTTGTGGCAAAGGGTTATACCCAGAAATAAGGGATCGATTATCACAATACCTTCTCGCCTGTGGCTATAATCAAGTCTATTCGCATGATGCTTGCTATAGCCACCTACCACGATTATGAGATATGGCAAATGGACGTAAGGATGGATTTCCTCAATGGATTCCTCGATGAGGAAATCTATATGGAGCAACCTAAAGCCTTTGTGTACGAAGTCGATATTCAAAAAGTGTGCAAGCTTCAGCGTTCCATTTATGGACTAAAGCAAGCTTCGCGTAGCTGGAACCATCGTTTTGAAAAGGTAGTCAAAGAGTTTGACTTCATGCAAAATGAAGAGGAACCTTTTGCATACAAGAGGGTTAGTGGGAGCAAGATCGCGTTCTTAGTACTATATGTAGATGACATTCTAGTAATAGGAAATGATGTGCAAACACTTAGTTCTGCGAAAGCTTGGCTTTCGAGTAATTTCTCCATGAAAGACTTGGGAGAAGAAACCTATATTACTGGTATTCGGCTCTGCCGGGATAGAGCGAAGAGAATAATAAGTCTTTCCCAAGCCCTCTATATAGATAAAATCTTAATTAGATTTAAGATGGATGATTCTAAAAGAGGGTTCCTACCAATGCGACATGGAATAAAACTCTCCTCGAAGATGTGTCCTCAAAGTGTGGAATAACGAAAGAAAATGAGTAATATACCATATGCTTCGGCCGTGGGTAGCCTTATGTATGCAATGTTGTGTACGAGACCTGACATTGCGCATGTTGTGAGCTTGGGAAGTAGGTTTCAGGCAAATCCAGGCAAGGAACATTGGGCTGTCGTAAAGAATGTTCTAAAGTACTTAAGAAGGACTAGAGATTTGGTTCTAATGAATGGCGGTGGAGAACTTGATGTGATGGGCTTCACTGATTCAGACTTCCAAGGATAGAAAGACGATTCGATGTCTACTTCTATCTATATATTTACTCTTAATGGATGACCACTATCTTGGCGTAGTGCCAAGCAAAGCGCGACTGCTGATTCCACCAGTCAGGCTGAGTATCAAGTAGTCTATAAGGCTTCTAAGGAAGGGTTCTGGATTAAGAAGTTTTAGGGAGAACTTCAAGTGATACCATGTGTTGAGCTGCCTCTTCCGCTTTTCTACAACAACAACGGAGCTGTAACGCAGGCAAAGGAGCCGAGGTTTCATAATAGTACCAAACATATTGAGAGGAAGTATCATCTCATAAGGGAATTTGTTCGCAAGGGATACATTGTGCTACATAGAGTAGACTCAGTCGACAACGTTGCTAATCCACCGATGAAGCCACTTTCTCAGATTAGCTTGGAGCCTCATCTGGAGAACATGGGTATTAGATGCCCTAGTGTGTGGCACTGAGTGAAAGTGGGATATTGTTAGGAGTATGCCCTCGAATGCAACGAAAAGTGGGTTAAGGATGACGTAAAAGTCCGTGCTTATATGATGGCTTCTATGTCTAATGAGATTCAGAGAGCTAATGAGAAAATGACTTCTGCTAGGCAGATTTTATCTCACTTAACCGAGCTTTATGGTGAGCACAGTCGAACTGCTAGATATGAGATATCCAAGCAACTGTACGGTGCAAGGATGAAGGAAGGTGATAAGGTTGGGGACCACATCCTCATAATTATATCTATGATCGAGAGATTGGAGACTCTTGATTTTAAGATGGATACTTCTCTTCAAACCGACCTTATCCTACAGTCTCTTCCTGATTCCTTCTCATAATTTGTTATGAATTTTAACTGCAATGAGATTGCTTGGAACTTAGCAGGTTTGATGAACAAACTGGTGACCGCTCAGTCTCAGATGAAGACTCTGCCGATAAAGGAGTCTGCCCTTGTGATTTATTCTGGACCTCGGAGGTCTAAGAATAAGAAGAAAAAGACCAAGAAGCAGACGGGACCACAAGTCAAGGACCTTAAGGGTAAGGGCAAGGTCCCGATGGTTCCCAAGAGCAAGAAGGATGCATGTCCCAAATGCGGTGAGCTGGGCCACTGGGCTAGATACTGTTCGATTCTTCATGGTGCTTCAGGTACAGAACTTTTAGTTTTGGAAACAAATTGTTCTGCTAATGTGTTTTCTGCTTCTTGGATACTGGATTCAGGTGGTAGTTCTCACATTTGCACCGTGAATCAGGATCTGGAACAAAGTAGGAAGCTTGGAGCTGGGGAAGTGATGATTACTGTCGGAAGCGGGCATAATGTGGAAGCAACTGACATAGGATCACTTCTTTTGGATATGGAATCCAGCTTTGTTTTAACTTTAGATGATGTACTTGCTTTGCCCAAGGGGAATAAAAACATTGTATCCATTCCGGTCATGGATCGGAAAGGCTTTTCATTTTTCATTGGTGGTGGTTCCTGGAAAATTTATTTTAGAAATAAACTAGTAGGCACTGCTACATTGTTAAATGGATTGTATTATCTTAAACTTAGTAACAAAGTTATTGTGAATACAATGACTAGGAAGCATGGTAGGGATGAAACTAATCAAGTCTTGAAATGGCATCTTAGACTTGGTCATGTTGGTGAGACCAAGGTTTACAAAATGGAAAAAGATGGACTTATGGGTCCATTGGGATTGAATCACTTTCCAACTTGTTAATCTTGCCTTAAAGGCAAAATGACTAAGTCCACCTTCACAAGGACTTTTGAAAGAGCCGGTTATAAACTTGGATTAGTCCATACCGACATATGGGGTGCTTTGGAAGCAGCACGTGACGGACATCAGTATTTCACTATGTTTATAGATGATCATACTAGGTATGGTTATGTATACTTAATGAAACATAAATCCGAGGCCTTTGAAAATTTCCATGAATTTAAGGCCCTAGTCAAAAAACAAACTGGCAATCATATCAAAGCACTTCCGTCGGACCGAGGTGGCCAATTTATGAGTACGGAATTTGACGAGTTCCTTATGGAACATGGAATAGTATCACAACTAACACCTCCAGGAAATCCTCAGTTAAATGGTGTATCAGAAAGAAGGAACCGAACCTTGTTGAACATGGTCCGTTCTATGCTAGGCTATAATGACTTACCAATTTACCTGTGGGGGTATGCACTCCTGACTGCCGCATATATCTTGAACAGATGTCCTTCTAAATCCGCTCCTAAAACTCCATATGAGATGTGGGAGGGCAAGAAACCAAGTCTTAATCACATTAGGATTCGGGGACTAAGGTGGAGAAATTAGAAGCTAGGTCTGTGAAGGGACATTTTATTGGATTCCCATATGGGATGATGGGTTATCTATTATATATGCCCGAAGATCAAAAGATTATTGTTGCTTTGCAAGCACACTTCTTGGAAGATGAGGTCATTCAGGAAGGCGGGGCAGGTAGAAGTATTTCTTTGGAAGAATACAATGAAAATCCTCAGGAGACACCTGTATAAGAAGTTGGAACCGAACCTTCTGAAACACAAGTACAACCACCTCGTAGGTCTAGTGGGGTGTCTCATTTACCTGATAGGTATGGCCTTGTGCACCTGGAGGAGCTGGGTCTCCATGAGGTTCCAGGTGATAGCCAAGAGACCGACCCAATGACCTATGACCAAGTGATGGTGGATGTAGACTCCGAGAAGTGGCGTGAAACTATGGAAGATGAGATAGACTCGATACATGTCAATCAGGTCTAGAATCTAGTAGACCGCCCCAAGGGCATAGTGTCTATTGGGAACAAGTGGATCTACACGAGAAAGACTGATGGGGATGGCAAGGTTGACACCTCTAAGGCCAGGCTTGTGGCAAAGGGTTATACCCAGAAATAAGGGATTGATTATCACAATACCTTATCGCCTGTGGCTATGATCAAGTCTATTCGCATGATGCTTTCTATAGCCGCCTACCACGATTATGAGATAAGGCAAATGGACGTAAGGATGGCTTTCCTCAATGGATTCCTCGATGAGGAAATCTATATGGAGCAACCTAAAGGCTTTGTGTACGAAGTCAATATTTAGAAAGTGTGCAAGCTTCAGCGTTCCATTTATGGACTAAAGCAAGCTTCGCGTAGCTGGAACCATCGTTTTGAAAAGGTAGTCAAAGAGTTTGACTTCATGCAAAATGAAGAGGAACCTTTTGCATACAAGAGGGTTAGTGGGAGCAAGATCGCGTTCTTAGTACTATATGTAGATGACATTCTAGTAATAGGAAATGATGTGCAAACACTTAGTTCTGCGAAAGCTTGGCTTTCGAGTAATTTCTCCATAAAAGACTTTGGAGAAGAAACCTATGTTACTGGTATTCGGCTCTGCCGGGATAGAGCGAAGAGAATAATAAGTCTTTCCCAAGCCCTTTATATAGATAAAATCTTAATTAGATTTAAGATGGATGATTCTAAAAGAGGGTTCCTACCAATGCGACATGGAATAAAACTCTCCTCGAAGATGTGTCCTCAAAGTGTGGAATAACGAAAGAAAATGAGTAATATACCATATACTTCGGCCGTGGGTAGCCTTATGTATGCAATGTTGTGTACGAGACCTGACATTGCGCATGTTGTGATCTTGGGAAGTAGGTTTCAGGCAAATCCAGGCAAGGAACATTGGGCTGTCGTAAAGAACGTTCTAAAGTACTTAAGAAGGACTAGAGATTTGGTTCTAATGAATGGCGGTGGAGAACTTGATGTGATGGGCTTCACTGATTCAGACTTCCAAGGATAGAAAGACGATTCGATGTCTACTTCTATCTATATATTTACTCTTAATGGATGACTAGTATCTTGGCGTAGTGCCAAGCAAAGCGCGACTGCTGATTCCACCAGTCAGGCTGAGTATCAAGTAGCCTCTAGGGCTTCTAAGGAAGGGTTCTGGATTAAGAAGTTTTAGGGAGAACTTCAAGTGATACCATGTGTTGAGCTGCCTCTTCCGCTTTTCTACAACAACAACGGAGCTGTAACGCAGGCAAAGGAGCCGAGGTTTCATAATAGTACCAAACATATTGAGAGGAAGTATCATCTAATAAGGGAATTTGTTCGCAAGGGATACATTGTGCTACATAGAGTAGACTCAGTCGACAACGTTGCTAATCCACCGATGAAGCCACTTTCTCAGATTAGCTTGGAGCCTCATCTGGAGAACATGGGTATTAGATGCCCTAGTGTGTGGCACTGAGTGAAAGTGGGATATTGTTAGGAGTATGTCCTCGAATGCCACTCAGAGGATGTTTGAGAGAGGGCATAGTACTTGTTATTATGTAAATCATTATCATAAGGCAATTGTATTTTCTTTATTTACAGATAGTCACTGGCATTCCTAACTAGTAAATATATGGATAGAAACTAGTCCTTGTATTTGAGATCAAAACGTTCCACTCCTTATTGGATAAGGGGATCGGCACTGGAAAGGTTTATGGCTCAAATACTTAATCGTTCGCAAGTCGACGAAACTTGAATTGGCGTTAAGTTTGTGTGAATACTTGTATGATGTGTCATTTGTAATATCCGCAATTTTCGATTTTCGGTAAATTTCTTTTTTCGGCCGAAGTCCGTTTTGACGACTCTCTCATGACCGTTTCGTCATTCTGAGAATGATTAATTCTACACTTTTTGACATCTGAGTTCGTTTCGGAGTCGTTTTGTTGAGTTCCGTGCTTTTTAACGACTTTTCCGCACTTGAGTTCGGTTCTTGCGAATCTTGTTCGAAACTGCTGTTTCGAGTTTCTCGTAAGTCCGTTTAACTTTGTTAGATGTGTTGTGAACTTCGGTTTGGTTGAGTTTTCAGTACAGGGCTTTGCGGGCCACGGCCGAGGGTTATCGGCCGAGGCTGCCCGTTAGCGCGCGCTAGTCCGGAAGGTGTAGCGCACGCTAGGCCGTGCCTGTAAAAATATGACAGAGTAGACATATTTTCACCCGTTTTTCATTTCCATCTTTTCCACTCTCCGGCTGGAGACTTGGCGATCTAGGAGACATGTTTTCAAGCAACTAATCCACGAAGATTGGGAGTTTATATCATCGATTAATCCCTCGATAACCTCCTTTGATCCAGCGAATCAAGGTGAGATTTCCTAGAACCCTATTTTGGGAAAATTTGGGGTTTTTGCGTTTTTGTCCGATTCGTTCCGTGTTGTTGATTAATTCATGATGGGTACGATTAATCTTGGTAGTATTCTTGTGTTTAACATCATTTAATCCATTGTTATTCGTCGAATCGAAGTATATTTCTTGATTTCCTTCGAGTCGACTTTTCGGGGGATTTGTCCTCGATCTCGTTTTTCATCCGTTTTCGATGGATCGATTATGGTTAAATGATGTTGTTAAACATATTCTATGGATTGTATATCCATATTTCAACTTGGAATTCCGTTTTCGGGTTTTGACGGGACGAATCGTGTTCTTGGCCGTTTTGGGGGAAATCCTTGAACCTTCGTCATTTGTTCTTTGAATTTAGTGGCTTTGGGTCGTACTTTGGAATTCATTTTCGTTGTTATTGTTTTCGTTCGTAGTTCGTGGTTGTGGATTGTCGTTCGGTGGAGTCGGCGAGTTCGTAGTCGGTTCGTGCCAACCTACTTCGGCCGATTCTCCGCATTGTGGATTATTCGAGGCAAGTATCTTGCCCATACATTTCATATTTCTTAGGCATAATTATTGATAAATGATTTTATGCGAAATCCAATGTTTAATGAACGTTAAAAAGGATCGGTATGTTCTCGATAAATATTGTCTTTCAACGATAATTCGTATACTTCGTGAATGGATATGTTCTCGGAATATGTGTGTTAGTTTCGTACGTTGAGAGACGTTATGATCGCATTGAGTGAATATAATAGACCATAATTGTTTGCCGAGGATTGTGCATTGAATTGTATATTTGTTCGGTGGGTATTCGACATGATGTGATGTTACTCGTTACTCCTTTGAAAGAAGGTTGTGATGCTTAGTGTTGCTTGTCTTGATAATTGGTTATTGTTGTGTGCTTGTTGTATGTCATGTGCCTCCGGGTAGGATTGTTGAATCTACGGGATCCATACTTGCTAGTATGGGTCGGGCGTGACCGTAAGGTTATCCAAATCGGGTATGTCTTGCGGGGACTCCGAGGTTCGTGGCTTGTTAGCCCGATGCCGAGATAACTTATGGGGTTATCATCGGGTATGTCTTGCGGGGACACCGAGGTTCGTGGCTTGTTAGCACGATGCCGGGATAACTTATGGTTGTGGCATGATTATGTAAGTATATGTGCTTTTAGTCACGTGACTGCGGTTACGGTGACATGTGATTTGATATAGTTTCCCTGTGGGTTATTCACTCGGGTTTGTTCTACGGGAGCATTTGAGGTCCGTGGCTTGCTAGCACGGGACGCGAATAATCTGTGGAAACAAGTTGTTATGGTATGATCTGGTCGTGGACCCCACTTGTTGTTATCGAATTTATATTTTGGAAAAATGACTTTTTGGGTTGTGTCCCTAAATGTTTTCGAAAGGCCTGAGAATTCTTAAATCCCAATGTATTCAAAACTCCCAAGGTCGTAAAATGTTTTTCACAAGATGTATATCGGGCTTACCCTATCTTTCGATTTAATCGTTTGATTAAGTGAATCACCTCGGGAAGTATGTTTATGATTAACATGTTTCGTGGAGTATGATATGTATGGCTTGTTTTCTTATTTTATACTTGCACTAGCAAAACAGTGGAGTTTTGCTAACCCCCGAGTATTCGGGGGGTGGATTTATATTTTTGCATTCAGGTTTTGGAGCATAACACAGGGTCGGCACGAAGGATGATGAAAGATGAACGATACTAATCACACGAGGATCCGTTGATGTTGTATTGGTCTAGATGTATTTTCTTTTTCCGCTGCAGTATCTTTTCCCCGTTGTACGGGAGTTTATTGTATTTTGACCCCTGCGTGGGTATGTGTCTGTAATTGAGTTGTATATTTTTATTGAAAGACCAAATCGGTCTAGTGAGTCATTTTAGCCTTGAAGGCATTGTCGAGATGTTAAATGTTGTTACCAGCCTGGTAGATCCTCGAGGAGAGGGTCTACGGCGTGTAATATCCCTGAGTGGATTGGGGGTGTTACAGAATGGTATCGGAGCTTAGGTTGTGGAAACTTAGGCTGTCGGGTCAGTGGTGTCTGTTGAGTTTTGTCTCGTTGGATTTTGTCTGACTGAGTCATGTCGCGACGCGTCGTCTGAGTTGGTTGGTCGTGATTAGTATCGTGGGGCGATCATCATCTTCGTGCGACCTGTGGATGTAAGTCTCCCTTCTTTGTGTTGTGCCTCGTGTGACACGAGCTATTTTTATGATTATTTGTTAAGTGATGGTATCCTCTTATGGATTTTGATTTCTTGATATGTGGTTATTTGACCCTCATATTTCGTTCATATGAGGAGTAGTGTTACTGGATTGTGCATGTTTGACTTTATTTCTTTTATCCGCTGCGTGAGTTCTTTTGTAATGACTTTCGGTATTTTACCGACGGAGTTTTATTTCGAAAACCGATTCCCTTAACCGAGTTTTTGGCATTATGGCCTTGATCGTTTTGGCGAAATTCTTATGACGGTATTTAGCATTTTGTAAATGGCTTCTGTGAGTTTTTGAAATATTACCGTCATCGGCCTTTTTGGCATTTTTGTAAATGATTTTTAGCCTGGTGGATTCCGACGCGGGACCCACAGCGCTATGATGTTCCGTGTGATTACCTGAAATTTTTGGGCATTCTAGCCTTTTTGGCATCGTCCTTTTTGACATTGAATTATTTTCGAAAACTTGAGTATCTTAGAAATAAATTTCGAGACGTACGTTTAAAATGAATTGTTTTCTCGCGGTACTTCCAAGGTGCCACAATATGTTTCAAAATTCTTCTTCCTCGAGGACCAAAATGTTTTGAGATATTTTCAATGTTTTATAAACACTTTTACTTAGACCCGAGGGTCGAATATTCTGAAAGCTTTTCACTAAAAGAAAGTGTCCTCATTTTTATCAAATGCGAAATAGTTTTCCAAAGTCTCGATAACGATGTTTCACGTTTTTATTTTTTTGAAAGGTGATACTCAAGATCAACCGGTGTTTTTCCTAAATTATTTTCAAAAGGTGGTTTTCATTTTTTTTTAAAAACCTATCCATTCCTGTTTGAGGGCTGGGTATGTATGTATGATGTTCGCATTTTCATTTTAATGTTTGCTCCCGAGTATGATCGAGTTGGCGGCGTGAGCGTTGAGTTGTTTTCCACACATTTGTTGTGTTAGCCCCCTGTGAGAGGTGGGATGTTGGTGTTGAATGTTGTCGCCTCGTGGTGATTTCTACATTGTCGCGCATGTGCGAGCTGTTAGAGCTTGGTTTGGTATGACCGTGTGCATCGGTGATGGTTCCGTTATGTGTCAGTTGTTTAATGTCTTGTTACCTTGCTCCTATTTTTGTGAATTTCATGGACGAGGTCGGAGGTAATACCCGTACTATTTTGACTTCTGTATTTTCTCTTTCTCCAGTCTATCGATTCGCTCATGTTCGTTGATACTTTATGAACTTGTTCTGTATTTCGGTTTCATCGTCCGAACGAGTTGTGATCTTATTGTGGGTCGATCTGCTTATCGATGTGACTTTTTCGGGTTCAGTTCGATTCTTGTGAACCTTGTTCGGGAGTGACATCATATGGCTCTATTCGTTTGTTTATTCGAAGTGGATCGGATTTGGAACTCTTGTGTTTTCGACTCTGTCGAATCATTTATGTTCGTTGACATTTCTGAGCATGCCCTGCCCCTTGTTTTTGTTGATCGAACGAGTGTGGTATTGTTTCGGAATAACTCGTTTGTCGTTGTGACTTTTTAATCGCTATTCCCTTTCCTGTGGATCTTATGGGAATGCATGTCTTGTAGTTCTCACCAGATCATCCTGGGAGTTGTTGTTTGAATTTTATTATCCTTCGTGTTTCGGACATGATTGTTCGATCTTTGTTGTCTCGATCGTTTGCTTGTTCGGTTTTTGTTCTTGTTTCGTGATTGTTGAGCATTCAGGCTCCTTCCTAATTCCCTTAAGTTCGGGAAATTAGTCTCGTTTTCGATCTTCCAACCCTTGGGCGGTGGGATTCCGTATTTGTTCAGTGGTTGGCTCGCGTTTTGATTGATGTACCGTTGGGTTGGTCAATCATATTGATTTTCGTTCGTTGTGTTTTGTGATTGTCGGATAATTGACTTGGCTATATTATCCGTTTGATGACGCTTGTCATTTGTTGGTTTTATTATATCCCTAACGGCGACGTTTTGTTGGTCGCCGTGGAGCGTGTTTCCACGTCGTATATTCTTTTGCGTTGTTTGTAACATTTCACCGTTGGGCGTTAGTTACGCATTCTTGTGTATCTCGTTGAGTTTTTCCTGGCGGAATATTTCTTCCCCCTACTTGTTTTAAGTTTCGGGACGAAACTTCTTTTAAGGAGGGTAGAATGTAATATCCGCAATTTTCGATTTTCGGTAAATTTCTTTTTTCGGCCGAAGTCCATTTTGACGACTCGCTCATGACCGTTTCGTCATTCTGAGAATGATTAATTCTACACTTTTTGACATCCGAGTTCGTTTCGGAGTCGTTTTGTTGAGTTCCGTGCTTTTTAACGACTTTTCCGCACTTGAGTTCGGTTCTTGCGAATCTTGTTCGAAACTGCTGTTTCGAGTTTCCCGTAAGTCCGTTTAACTTTGTTAGACATGTTGTGAACTTCGGTTTGGTTATTCGATCACGTATCGTGATTTTCGGGCGTTTTGGGCCATTTTGTAATTTCTTGAAAGTTACGGGTATCCGTATCTGTAATTGTTGTCTCGACCCATTTCTTGGTCGCGTATGACTAATTATGGTATTATGTTTTCATTCCGGGTCGTTGATGTTGCCCGCGAACTTTTCGTCGTGTTCGCCCGCACGCTTAAATCGGGTCGCCGAGCCCCGTGGTGGTCGCATCGCCGGACGGTGCGGGATCGCCGGACGACAGGGCACCGCCGGACAGTGCGGCAGAACCGGCGAGCGCACGCCACGGCCGGAAGGTCGCGCGCGCAACCGGCAGTATAGCGACGCTAGCTTGGTCGATCAACGCACGCCATCGGACCGGACATCGGGGTTTCGGGGTTCGACTCGAAGGATCGGCGTAGCGCACGCTATGCCGAGCGTAGCGCGCTAGTCGGCAGCGTAGCGCACGCCGCCGGCCGGCTAGCGACGTTACTGGCCGGCGCGACCTGCAGGGTTCTGGACAGATCGGCTAGCGCACGCTAGCGTCCGCGCAGCGCGCGCTATCGCGGTCGGGCAGGCAGGATCCGGCCGGCAGATTGAGTTTTCAGTACAGGGCCTTGCGGGCCACGGCCGAGGGTTATCGGCCGAGGCTGCCCGTTAACGCGCGCTAGTCCGGAAGGTGTAGCGCACGCTAGGCCGTGCCTGTATAAATGTGACAGAGTAGACATATTTTCACCCGTTTTTCATTTCCATCTTTTCCTCTCCGCGGCTGGAGACTCGGCGATCCAGGAGACATGTTGTCAAGCAACTAATCCACGAAGATTGGGAGTTCATATCATCGATTAATCCCTCGATAACCTCCTTTGATCCAGCGAATCAAGGTGAGATTTCCTAGAACCCTATTTTGGGAAAATTTGGGGTTTTTGCGTTTTTGTCCGATTCGTTCCGTGTTGTTGATTAATTCATGATGGGTATGATTAATCTTGGTAGTATTCTTGTGTTTAACATCATTTAATCCATTGTTCTTCGTCGAATCAAAGTATATTTCTTGATTTCCTTCGAGTCGACTTTTCGGGGGATTTGTCCTCGATCTCGTTTTTCATCCGTTTTCGATGGATCGATTATGGTTAAATGATGTTGTTAAACATATTCTATGGATTGTATATCCATATTTCAACTTGGAATTCCGTTTTTGGGTTTTGACGGGACGAATCGTGTTCTTGGCCGTTTTGGGGGAAATCCTTGAACCTTCGTCATTTGTTCTTTGAATTCAGCGACTTTGGGTCGTACTTTGGAATTCATTTTCGTTGTTATTGTTTTCGTTCGTAGTTCGTGGTTGTGGATTGTCGTTCGGTGGAGTCGGCGATTTCGTAGTCGGTTCGTGCCAACCTACTTCGGCCGATTCTCCGCGTTGTGGATTATTCGAGGCAAGTATCTTGCCCATACATTTCATATTTCTTAGGCATAATTATTGATAAATGATTTTATGCGAAATCCAATGTTTAATGAACGTTAAAAAGGATCGGTATGTTCTCGATAAATATTGTCTTTCAACGATAATTCGTATACTTCGTGAATGGATATGTTCTCGGAATATGTGTATTAGTTTCGTACGTTGAGAGACGTTATGATTGCATTGAGTGAATATAATAGACCATAATTGTTTGCCGAGGATTGTGCATCGAATTGTATATTTGTTCGGTGGGTATTCGACATGATGTGATGTTATTCGTTACTCCTTTGAAAGGAGGTTGTGATGCTTAGTGTTGCTTGTCTTGATAATCGGTTATTGTTTTGTGCTTGTTGTATGTGATGTGCCTCCGGGTAGGATTGTTGAATCTCCGGGATCCATACTTGCTAGTATGGGTCGGGCGTGACCGTAGGGTTATCCAAATCGGGTATGTCTTGCGGGGACTCCGAGGTTCGTGGCTTGTTAGCCCGATGCCGAGATAACTTGTGGGGTTATCATCGGGTATGTCTTGTGGGGACTCCGAGGTTCGTGGCTTGTTAGCACGATGCCGGGATAACTTATGGTTGTGGCTTGATTATGTAAGTATATGTGCTTTTAGTCACGTGACTGCGGTTACGGTGACATGTGATTTGATATAGTTTCCCTGTGGGTTATTCACTCGGGTTTGTTCTACGGGAGCATCTGAGGTCCGTGGCTTGCTAGAACGGGACGCGAATAATCTGTGGAAACAAGTTGTTATGGTATGATCTGGTCGTGGACCCCACTTGTTGTTATCGAATTTATGTTTTGGAAAAATGACTTTTTGGGCTGTGTCCATAAATGTTTTCGAAAGGCCTGAGAATTCTTAAATCCCAATGTATTCAAAACTCCCGAGGTCGTAAAATGTTTTTCACAAGATGTATATCGGGCTTACCCTATCTTTCGATTTAATCGTTTGATTTTAAGTGAATCACCTCGGGAAGTATGTTTATGATTAACATGTTTCGTGGTGTATGATATGTATGTCTCGTTTTCGTATTTTATACTTGCACTAGCAAAACAGTGGAGTTTTGCTAACCCCCGAGTATTCGGGGGATGGATGTCTATTTTTGCATTCAGGTTTTGGAGCATAACATAGGGTCGGCACGAAGGATGATGAAAGATGAACGATACTAATCACACGAGGATCCGTTGATGTTGTATTGGTCTTGATGTATTTTCTTTTTCTGCTGCAGTATCTTTTCCCCATTGTACGGGAGTTTATTGTATTTTGACCCCTGCGTGGGTATGTGTTTGTAATTGAGTTGTATATTTTTATTGAAAGACCAAATCGGTCTACTGAGTCATTTTAGCCTTGAAGGCATTGTCGAGCTGTTAAATGTTGTTACCAGCCTGGTAGATCCTCGAGGAGAGGGTCTACGGTGTGTAATATCCCTGAGTGGATTGGGGGTGTTACATCTTTGACTTGGAGAGTGTCTGTCGAACGCTAATGGTTAGTGAGAGCACACGTTATTGGTATGCTAATTATATTAATATACACGAACCGACTCACCCTTGATTCGTCACACGAATTTCACTCCGAAACAGTCAATGATGGAATGGAAAGGTTGTGATAGGTATTCGTGAACATTCGACTTGAGGATTTAGTAGGGATGTGCTTGTGACGTTAAGATTTTCATTAGAGTAGTTCGACCCAGAAAACCAGAAGGTGGAGGTCAACCTCGACGTTCTTCTTGACGGACAAGTAGCAGGTTCTACTAAATACCAAGATAGGATTCTTTCTCTTATGAGTGAACGGGTATATGTCCTATGCGGTTATTGGCAAATGAGATCATAATTCTTTGGCCAAAGCATTGGAGCTAGTTGTATTGGATACACAAGAGCTCAGTGATCTCGGTTTGCATTAACTCATGCATAGCATCAAGTCCAAATAGGGTTTGACTGACCGTGACCCTATAACTTGATTGGGACATTTGAAAGAATGGTTTATACGTATACTGGTATTCACGACAGAATGGTTATTAAATGATCCCAATCATTCGTTCTCAGTTGGGGTACAGTGTAGGCCGCCAGGCTGGCTAGGTGGTGCTACTACTCTTTGGTTCCTCCCATTGCTAATTGAGACGGACCTACAGAGTCGCGCAATAGGATTGACAACGGAATGAATCGAGCTTATTCTCTCTTTATAAATATTAGATATTGGATATCTAATCTATTGGACATTGGATGTCTAATTAATTTTGGGACATTGGATGTCTAAATTAATATATTGGATAAATTAATTTACGGCCTAATGAATTAAATAAATTACTGGGTGATTAATTTAATTCATGAAAGTAATTATTTCTTGGAGAAATTAATTATATTATTTTGTATTTGATATGATTAATTGATTGTATTAATTAATTGATATAAATACATCGAAACGGAATTGGAGTTTATCTGATTGGACTCTTGGGAGTCCGAAATGAACCGTACCCATCCGGTTCTTCTAGATGACCGCCCCATCTTCCTCCCACATATACTAGGCTTTGTCTTCAACTTGATAGGCGTAAGACCAAAGATATTGAGATATTTGATATCTCATATAATATGTAAAAAGTGATTTGGTGTTGAAGGGGTATATAGAAGTGAATACTTCATTACTTTCCCTTGCAACTTTGAGATTCACGGTTCAAAGAAAGAGAGAGAGAGAGAGAGAGAGAGAGAGAGAGAGAGAGAGAGAGAGAGAGAGAGAGAGAGAGAGAGAGAGAGAGAGAGAGAGAGAGAGAGAGAGAGAGAGAGAAAAAATAGTTTTTCTCCAAGTCTTCATTTTCTTCTTCATGTTCTTGAGTTTTCTTGGAGAAAAATCTAGAGATGATTGAGAGAAAGTGAGTTATACACTTAGAGTGTTATAATCACAATAGAAAGCTTCCATCACTTGATTCTAGCTGTAACCGTGGTGGTTAATTGTGTGGTCGTCATTCCGTTCACTTCTCCAGCGCGTGGCAAGTAGAGATGCAGTGTTTTCGGTGTTGGATCATTCAAGATCTTGATGAATTGGATTTGTGGGAAGAGCATCCAAAGCTTGGGGAATCGTCTTCGAGGAGTGGGCCATTTAATCAATGGACTACAAGGGTATGATTTTGTATATTCCTTTGTTTTTCATTTATATTCGTATATACGTAGCTTGATCGATTCTCGTAGGGATTCGGATCGAATTAGATTCGTATTTTGCTTCCACTGCACCTTCGTTTTAGGCACCGAATCCCAACAATCTTTAGTCCTTCTCAAGTACTTTGAGAACATTCTTTAGTCCAATGTTCCATGCCTGGTTTGCCTGAAACCTACTTACCACGCTCACAGCATGAGCAATGTTAGGTCTTGTACACAACATAGCATACATAAGGCTACCCACAGCCGAAGCATATGGTATAGTACTCATTCCCTTTCGTTGTTCCTCACTTTGAGGACACATCTTCAAGGTGAGATTTATTCCATGTCTCATCGGTAGGAACACTCTTTTAGAATAATCCATCTTAAATCGCTTTAAGATCTTATCTATATAGAGGGCTTGGGAAAGACCTACCTTTCTCTTCGCTCTATCCCAGTAGAATCGAATCCTAAGAATATAGGTTTCTTCTCCAAAGTCTTTCATAGAGAGCCTACTCGAAAGCCAAGCTTTCACAGAACCGAGCATTCCCACATCGTTTTCCTATTAGTAGAATGTCATCTACATATAGTACTAAGAATGCTATCTTGCTCCCACTAACCCTCTTGTATACACAAGGTTCCTCTTCCTTTTGCACGAAGTCAAACTCTTGGATTATCTCGTCAAAATGAAGGTCCCAACTATTTGAAGACTACTACAGTCCATTTCACGGAGTCTACATCCACCATTTCTAGGTCATGGGTCGGTCTCTTGGTTATCCCTAGGAACCTCATGGAGACCCATTTCCTCAAAGTGCATAAAACCATACCTCTCAGGTAATTGAGATACCCTACTAGACCTACGAGGTGGTTGTACTTGGGTTTCAGAAGGTTCGGCTCCATCTTCTTGTACAGTTGTCTCCTGGGGATTTTCATTGTATTCTTTCAAAGAAATACATCTACCTGCTCCACCTTCCTGAATGAACTCATCTTCTAGGAAGTGTGCTGCAAAGCAACAATAATATTTCGATCTACGGGCATGTAGAATAGATAACCCATCGTCCCAGATGGGAATCCAGTGAAAATGTCCCTTCACAGACCTTGCTTCCAACTTCTACGCCTTAGTCTTCTTGACATAGGCGAGACATCCCCAAATCCTAATATGAGTAAGACTTGGTTTCCTGCCCTCACACATCTCATGCGGAGTTTTAGGAATGGACCTGGAAGGACATCTGTTCAAGATATAAGCAGTAGTCAGGAGCGGATAACCCCATATGTAAATTGGTAAGTCGGTGTAACTAAGCATGGAACGAACCATGTCCAACAAGGTTAGGTTCCTTCTTTCCGACACACCATTTAACTGAGGAGTTCCTGGAGGTGTAAGTTGTGTCACTATTCCATGATCCTTAAGGAATTCGTCAAACTCTGTACTCATGTACTCGCCACCTCGGTCCGTCCGAAGTGTTTTGATATGATTACCATTTTGTTTGTCGACTAGGGCCTTAAATTCTTGGAATTTATTAAAAGCCTCGGATTTATGTTTCATTAAGTATACATAACCATACCTAGTATGATCATCCATAAATGTAATGAAATACTGATATCCGTCACGTGCTGTTTCCAAAGCACCACATACGTTGGTATGGTCTAATCCAAGTTTCGTCCCGTAGGATCACGATTGATACAACAGTCCACAGCTGATTAAAACAGCACCATCAATCAATAAAAAGCAATACAATGACAACACATGACGGTACCCGTGCGAGTACAAAACCAAGACACAACTACGACTTTGACAAAATGACCACCAACCCAAAATAGTACATGATATCAATGATGCCCACCAAGCTCGTATCCACCCTGTGCTGGCTCCCTCACTGGACCTGAACGTGAATACACAACAAGTATATCCACCCCCGAAGGGGTCATCAAAATGCCGGTGCAAGTACAAGGATTACAGAAAATGTATTACCAATGAATATTCAACAGAAATCACAATGCCATCACAAATATTCCGGAATACAATGCCATAATCATCATCACAAGATAACCTCCCGAGTTGTGCTGGCCCTGTACCCATACGGGATACACACCCCAGAGAGTCCTCGTCAGGCCCTCCCCGGTGTACAACCCAACCGAGTGATCTGTAGAACTCGAAGTCTAACAATATCCTAGGGGACCCTCGCCGGTTTTACTTGGCTCACACAAGCTCAATAAATACATGGCACAAATCGTATATTTTCTCAAAATTACAATTTTCACATATTCACACGAAGTACAATAAACGCAATCAAAGTATTTGCCTTGGTTGGAAATGATACAAGAGTAATGAACGAAAATATGTACAGTCTAAACCCCTTCAACGATTCGATCCTAGTTCAACAAAATACCGAATCAAATACCATACTATGTAAACAGAAGGATTCACCTTAAGTTTTGCCCTCAGGGACCTATATTCAAACACTACAAAGACAACATGGCTCGAATCCAAACTACAGAGGAAGACTGGGATTTAATCCATGAACTTTGGAGAAAAATAGAGGATTATGATTACAACATCATAATATAACACAAATCTGAGGTAAAATAGATTAGAATCGAAGATCTTAGCAAAAACTCCAAAATATGGAGAACTAGGGTTCAAGCAGATTTTACCTTGATTTGAAAGGTGAAAGTTGATGAAATGTTGATAGCTTGATGTTAGGGACTCAGAAATGTTGTTCGACGATGAAGTCCGACCAAAAATCTGCACTCTGAAGGTTCAAGGATGCACAGCCGCTGGAGAAGGAGAAGGAAGGGAAGAAGAATGGCAATCTAAGGTCTGTCCAGCATATATATACTGGAAGAAACTAGCACACGCTACAGCTAAACATTTGTAACACCCCCAGATTTAACCAGAAATATTACAGCGCCGTGGGCCCCGAGATGGAACCCACAAGGCTAAAAGAAATTTTCACCAACATTTACAAATGCCCGAGAGGCCAACGACGGTACTATCTTTAAAATTCACAAAGACTTATAAAAATCCATTTATCAAAAACCGTCGTAAAAACTCGTTTGAAATCGCAAGGCCAAACGGCCGACACTCAAAAGTTTAGAAAACGATTTCCAAAGTAACCTCAGTTACCAGATACCAAAAGAGCGTCTCAAAATACTCACGCAGCGGAAAAAGGCCAGCCAAAAAGATACTCTAGCAGCGGAATACAAGAACCAATCAAGAAACTCAATGCACACAACATGTCCTAGCCAGTATCCTCCGGGAAGCTCATCTCTTCACGACCGCTACAAGCTCGATACTCCGAGAACCTAAAAGAAATCCCACGACGGGGTCAGCCATAATATCCAACAATGATAACCGTCACATCACATTAATAATAACATACCAATGAGAATACAACATAAGAATACGACCAACGTAATCTTACCGCCCTGACTTTACTTACTCAAGTAATTCTCATCAGAATAACCATTAAACTCGAACATAATATTTGTATTGTACCTCAAACAATACTCAAGATCCTCAAACTATCATAACCAACTCACGATACGGAAATCTACCATTTCTGACCAATACGATCCATCGAATAAAATCATCAAATCCCAAGACGATAACCGATCGTCCATCAAAGACAAGACCAAGGAAAATATGGAACATACCTCGAGATATGATGTGCCACGATAATCATATCACTAATCCGATATCGAACAATGCAATGCGGACAAGCTCCTCACACAAGACCTACCAAAGCATACTCATATGACAACGCCAATAAGCTCAAAAACAATCACAACTATGTATACTCAATGGAAATCCCATGATCCAGCGCCCTCAAAGATAGATCCCAAGATGATCCTACAAGATCAACACGAGGTGGATAACCAAACATATACAAATGCACAACATTAACACAATACTGGGTAATCCAACGATCCAGCGCCTCAAAGATAGATCCCAAGATGATCCCGCGGACCAACACGAGGTGGAAAACCCGTCCAATGATCCGGCCTCAAAGATAGATCCCAAGATGATCCCGTCGGACCAACACGAGGTGGACATTCGATCCGGCCTCAAGATAGATCGCGCGATCCCATCGGATCAACACAACATAAACAACACAATATGCATACACATATGCAAAACAATATGTTCATCATCATGAACAACGCAACATGAACGACAATATGACAAATCAATTAAGACGACCTCATGTTCGACAACATGAATGATAATACGCATGATCAAATCGATAACTCTACATGAATCGATATAAGATACTTGCCCGAGTCCTTCGGGAGAAATCTCGATGTCCAATCATCAACGACGATTATCCTCAATGCTCGGCGATCCAAACGAACAATGAACTATAGATACTCATATCCTCGTCTTTACCATAATGTAACCTTGATACTCGAACATACCAATAATCGAGATAATCATATACATTATGATTTATCTCCCGTAATCGAAAGAACGATATGCGATCCGAATACCCGAGTTCACAATAATAATCATCGCTATATGCATTATAAACGAAATGAAATCAAACCATTCATTAAATATTATAATCGAGCAAGTAATAACTTGCCTCGATACCGATACCACGAAGTCGCCGCCGAACACATCGCTTTGTCTACGAGCTCCTCAAATTTCGATCAAAAGCAATACGATGGACATACTCGAACACGACCGCAATATCCGGTTATAATCACCGATCAATAATCTCAACCTATCGAAGAAATCAAATAACACATATCCGATAACAATTAACAACCGATAAAACCAACCAATCGAACTCAACGGTTCAACACAACCTCGAATAAACATAGTCAGAACCAACCAAGTCAAACCATCACGAATTCCTAATCAAAACACAAAAATACTGCATCGTCGCTACTTAGCGCACGTTAATCACCTAACGTAGCGTGCGCTAAGTTGCTCCCGTTAGCGCGCGCTAGGCAGTAAACGTAGCGTGCGCTAATGCTGTGCAGTGGCATGCATTTCAAGCATCGTCTAACACTTCCATCATGACAATGATCAACTCATCTCGAGATTAAGGATTTCATAACAATCATGACATATAATTTAATAGCTCTTCAAGAACACGAATTATCCAAGTTCACGTTCATGATCCATAAAATGATAAAATCCGATGTGTTCTAACATCTAAAAATTCTTATTCATCATGTTCTTCGACATACAATTCATATAACTTCAAGAATCACAGTAGCATCACCATAATCGTTACCATACGAAGTAACCAACGACAAAACATCAAAAATCCGAATTGAAGAAGGGAATTACATCAACATATATCTTGAATTCCATCCAAAACCATACGAAACATATCAATACTCATATATTGATAACAACACTAACATAGTACGGTAATCCAACTCGTTGTCATGCTCATCAACTTGTTTATATGATAATCATCAACTCAAGAACATCATATACAATCCAAAACGAAATCTCAAAGTGAAGAGTAATTACCTTTTTTGAAGGAAAGGATTGATTTCCAAGAATCACCAATGATTTCAAGAACAAAGCTTCACTCCATGATTTCCATCTTTAATCTTGTTAAAGAGGATCATCCATCAGTGTTTAGGAACTCCAAATGTTCTCCCAAGGTTGTCTCTATCGGGTGAAAGGAAAGAAATGGACGAAATGTTTCATGACACCCGTTTGTCCCTTTATATAGAATGCACCACTAGCGTGCGCTAAACCATTATGTTTAGCGTGCGCTAGCCTTAGCGTGCGCTAACTGACTTTGTTAGCGTGCGCTATCGGGCCCAAAGGCTACCGCCTTGCTTCCAGAACTAACTTACGACGTAATGCCTATGCATTAACGCACGTAAAACATCTCGCTTAGCGACGCAAGTCATTTATCTTAGCGTGCGCTATCCGAAGTTGACTAGCTACGGTGTTCACCTACCACTCGCCCCCACATTCCGACAAAGATTCGCAAGGATAAGATTCCTTGTTGATCGATACATAGTTAGCGTGCGCTAAGCCTAATATTTTAGCGTGCGCTAATACTTCGTGACAACAACCGTTGACTTACCGTAACGTGCGCCGAAGCGGGTCCACACGCAGATTCCTTCCGATTCATCCGCACTAGCGCACGCTAACCTATAAACGAAGCGTGCGCTAATCCCGCATTTATAGCGTGCGTTATGCATGAATATCGGCGTGCGCTAATAAGGCTATACTTAGCCATTTTCCGCAGCTTGTCCAACGCCTCGACATACCAAAAGCGAACATAAGACACACCGAACACAAACACCGAATCCAATAATATCATCATACGATATACCCAATATCAAAAGTACGACAACCCGATACACAATATCCTCAAATGTAATTGTCGACCAAATACGACAATTATACCGATATCGATATCTCACTCTTTATTTATTTTATCTCTACCGCATGCATTCCACGCTGTACAATATAACTCGTATAAAATAATATTAAACATCGTAGTAGAAATTCGGATATTACATTCTACACTTTTAAAATAAGTTTCGCTTCGAAACTTGCAATCCGTCATAGAAAACAAACAAACATACTTCAACCCAAAATATCCCAAAACCATCACGACAACGATTAATCATCATCATTACCGAATATCCAAACGAGCATACTTCCAAATACGCAGGTCGACGATCTCCGGAGATACTAGCCAGCGATCTCACTGAACAATCTCAATACGCTTACGATCACAATTCCCTGAGTCTCAACAAAATATATCATCTTCGGATGAAACAATCCGCCCAATCAAATCCATGTCACTGTTTACATAATCAAGTCCCAATTCCGATAAGACGAATCATACACAATACATCCATAAACAACCGCCCAAAACAACGACACGAATTCGAAACACCAACACAAAATCCAACGCCGATGATCACCAAAAATGATCAACTAATAAATCAACCGAATTTATCATCAACATGATAAATTCCAATCTGACCAACCAGAGGTCAAAACACAATCGAGAATATCATCAACGTGATAAACTCCAATACGACCAACGAACGATCAATGGAAATCGAGAATACCTTCACACGGTAAACTCCAACACTATCAACACGTAACCACGTAAATGTATATACGAAAAAGCAAAATTCTCAAAACGACACACCGATCACATACAGTGGATCTCAATAAACATATCCGACTGGCGAACATACCCCTCGGCATATGAACAACCAATCACAAACTGACGAACATACCCAATTCATACAAGGAGTGGGAACGACCACTCAATATCCAAAACAACCAGCATGGGGTCACCATCCCCATATTTACACTTACAAAGAAATCATTCAAAGATCACTATGGTAAGATTACGCTACTACCGCACCAATGGAATCACGTAGCACATATGTTCCGGTTTCACACCCAAGTTTCCAAATAATATCTGTACCGATTCTACAAAACGCAGTATAATTCTCTTGACTGATCAATCCATGGATCGCCCATGGATAGCCAATCTACCATACTAAACTTCGAATCTCTTTCATCGTACCATACTGATGTACCATCCAGTTCGTGAGTCACACTCATATCTTCACCATAATAGCATTATGCACTAAATGCGTATGTACCTCGATCACATTTTCAAAACCAGTTTGAAATCATATATTCTTGTCACGAAGACAATTTTCGAAAGTTCTTTCAAAAAAAATTTGAAAACTCAAAACATAAATTTTGGTAAGACCACAAAATCACTTTTGGAAAAATTAACTTGGCTCGATGGTGCCAAGTATTTGATAACAGTTTCCTTCGAATCCACACGATTTCGAAGTTTTAAAATGAAAAGTATGCAAATGCTCGACTATATCCATACTCCTGTATACCAATTCGGTTCGTCACCAATATCCACTGATATTCCATCGGAAAACCACACGATCGAGTTCCAAAATCTCAATATATAAATTCCGACTAAAATCCTTTTCCACACATGACTCGTATCGTCAACCATTTACCCATCCTGGATCACCTCAAATATGATATGACAAAACGTTGAAACGAATCAACAAATCAAACACGGCGAAAGACTTCCCGAGAAATTCCATTTGAACAAGTAAACCAAAGCCTCGAAACGCGGAAATAACATAGGTAAACGATTGGTAAAATATTTTACAAATCTCGGGAGTTTTAAGAAAACAGAAAAGCCGTTAGAAACATTAGGGTCTCAGCCCGTATCTCGTTCCGCATTACAAAAAGTTTAAAAATAGAAAACTCTTTTCGGACCCCAAGTCCTGGGTTATAAAACCATTTCAAAATCGATTGGGTCTCGACCCAAAATCATTTTCCGTAAAATATTCATTTTGAAAAGTGTCATTTTCAAATGCTCAAAAGCAGTTCATATATATCACAAAATGAACTAACATGACTACATGTTCTTCTCAACAATCCATAGTCCTTCTCCCGATTACACAATTCCGTTCCAAAATCTAGCTGATATACTGATTTCCAAAATCATAACTTCTCAAGATCATCAATCCTATCCCAACTCTGTCACCTTATATTGAAATGCATAATATCTGCTGAATCTCAAAACATATCAACTTAGAACGGCAGTAAATCTCAATGAAATTCAAAAATCCGAATACTTACAGATCGTGAAGCCGACGATTCCCCATGATACTGGCACATGTCTAGACTCAAGAAAATACTCGACACAGGTATTTTCAAAACTCACGTTTTGCAAACTCAGTGCAACTCAAGAACACAATATATCACGTAAACACCATTTGGAAAAGTTATAACAAGCCCAGTACGATACTGGCAAATCCGATAACGCACAAGCCTGAGTGAACAACAAAGACTCACGGCTCTAATATTTGTCAATCGACAACTCGAATGACGCAACAAAAACACGACCCAACTCGACCCAAATGCCTAGGTTTTCTCAACGTAAGCTCCGATACCATAATCTGTAACACCCCCAGATTTAACCGGAAATATTACAGCGCCGTGGGCCCCGAGATGGAACCCACAAGGCTAAAAGAAATTTTCACAAACATTTACAAATGCCCGAGAGGCCAACGACGGTACTATCTTTAAAATTCACAAAGACTTATAAAAATCCATTTATCAAAAACCGTCAGAAAACTCGTTTGAAATCGCAAGGCCAAACGGCCGACACTCAAAAGTTTAGAAAACGATTTCCAAAGTAACCTCGCTACTGATACCAAAAGAGCGTCTCAAAATACTCACGCAATGAAAAAGGCCAGCCAAAAAGATACTCTAGCAGCGGAATACAAGAACCAATCAAGAAACTCAATGCACACAACATGTCCTAGCCAGTATCCTCCGGGAAGCTCATCTCTTCACGACCGCTACAAGATCGATACTCCGAGAACCTAAAAGAAATCCCACGACGGGGTCAGCCATAATATCCAACAATGATAACCGTCACATCACATTAATAATAACATACCAATGAGAATACAACATAAGAATACGACCAACGTAATCTTACCGCCATGACTTTACTTACTCAAGTAATTCTCATCAGAATAACCATTAAACTCGAACATAATATTTGTATTGTACCTCAAACAATACTCAAGATCCTCAAACTATCATAACCAACTCACGATACGGAAATCTACCATTTCTGACCAATACGATCCATCGAATAAAATCATCAAATCCCAAGACGATAACCGATCGTCCATCAAAGACAAGACCAAGGAAAATATGGAACATACCTCGAGATATGATGTGCCACGATAATCATATCAGTATAATCCGATATCAGAACAATGCAATGCGGACAAGGTCCTAACACAAGACCTACAAATGCATACTCATATGACAACGTCAATATGCTCAAAAACAATAACAACTATGTATACTCAATGGAAATCCCATGATCCAGGCTTCTCAAAGATAGATCCCAAGATGATCCTACAAGATCAACACGAGGTGGATAACCAACAATATACATATGCACAACAATAACACAATCGGGTAATCCAACGATCCAGGCTTCTCAAAGATAGATCCCAAGATAATCCCGTCGGACCAACACGAGGTGGAAAACCCGTCCCAATGATCCAGCGCCCTCAAAGATAGATCCCAAGATGATCCCGTCGGACCAACACGAGGTGGACATTCGATCCAGCCGCCTCAAGATAGATCGCGCGATCCCATCGATCAACACAACATAAACAACACAATATGCATACACATATGCAAAACAATATGTTCATCATCATGAACAACGCAACATGAACGACAATATGACAAATCAATTAAGACGACCTCATGTTCGACAACATGAATGATAATACGCATGATCAAATCGCTAACTCTAATGAATCGATATAAGATACTTGCCCGAGTCCTTCGGGAGAAATCTCGATGTCCAACCATCACCGACGATTATCCTCAATGCTCGGCGATCCAAACGAACAATGAACTATAGATACTCATATCCTCGTCTTTACCATAATGTAACCTTGATACTCGAACATACCAATAATCGAGATAATCATATACATTATGATTTATCTCCAGAATCGAAAGAACGATATGCGATCCGAATACCCGAGTTCACAATAATAATCATCGATATATGCATTATAAACGAAATGAAATCAAAACCATTCATTAAATATTATAATCGAGCAAGTAATAACTTGCCTCGATACCGATACCACGAAGCTGCTGCCGAACACATCGCCTTTGTCTACGAGCTCCTCAGCCCCGATCAAAAGCAATACGATGGACATACTCGAACACGACCGCAATATCCGGTTATAATCACCGATCAATAATCTCAACCTATCGAAGAAATCAAATAACACATATCCGATAACAATTAACAACCGATAAAACCAACCAATCGAACTCAACGGTTCAACACAACCTCGAATAAACATAGTCAGAACCAACCAAGTCAAACCATCACGAATTCCTAATCAAAACACAAAAATACTGCACTGTCTGCCTACTTAGCGCACGTTAATCACCTAACGTAGCGTGCGCTAAGTTGCTCCCGTTAGCGCGCGCTAGGCAGTAAACGTAGCGTGCGCTAATGCTGTGCAGTGGCATGCATTTCAAGCACCGTCTAACACTTCCATCATGACAATGATCAACTCATCTCGAGATTAAGGATTTCATAACAATCATGACATATAATTTAATAGCTCTTCAAGAACACGAATTATCCAAGTTCACGTTCATGATCCATAAAATGATAAAATCCGATGTGTTCTAACATCTAAAAATTCTTATTCATCATGTTCTTCGACATACAATTCATATAACTTCAAGAATCACAGTAGCATCACCATAATCGTTACCATACGAAGTAACCAACGACAAAACATCAAAAATCCGAATTGAAGAAGGGAATTACATCAACATATATCTTGAATTCCATCCAAAACCATACGAAACATATCAATACTCATATATTGATAACAACACTAACTTAGTACGGTAATCCAACTCGTTGTCATGCTCATCAACTTGTTTATATGATAATCATCAACTCAAGAACATCATATACAATCCAAAACGAAATCTCAAAGTGAAGAGTAATTACCTTTTTGAAGGAAAGGATTGATTTCCAAGAATCACCAATGATTTCAAGAACAAAGCTTCACTCCATGATTTCCATCTTTAATCTTGTTAAAGAGGATCATCCATCAGTGTTTAGGAACTCCAAATGTTCTCCCAAGGTTGTCTCTATCGGGTGAAAGGAAAGAAATGGACGAAATGTTTCATGACACCCGTTTGTCCCTTTATATAGAATGCACCACTAGCGTGCGCTAAACCATTATGTTTAGCGTGCGCTAGCCTTAGCGTGCGCTAACTGACTTTGTTAGCGTGCGCTATCGAAGCCCAAAGGCTACTGTCTTGCTTCAGTAAACTAACTTACGACGTAATGCCTATGCATTAACGCACGTAAAACATCTGCTTAGCGACGCAAGTCATTTATCTTAGCGTGCGCTATCCGAAGTTGACTAGCTACGGTGTTCACCTACCACTCGCCCCCACATTCCGACAAAGATCCGGCAAGGATAAGATTCCTTGTCGATCGATACATAGTTAGCGTGGCGCTAAGCCTAATATTTTAGCGTGCGCTAATACTTCAGGACAACAACCGTTGACTTACCGTAACGTGCGCCGAAAGCGGCCGGGTCCACACGCAGATTCCTTCCGACCGCTGCGCACTAGCGTACGCTAACCTATAAACGAAGCGTGCGCTAATCCTGCACGATAGCGTGCGTTATGCATGAATATCAGCGTGCGCTAATAAGGCTATACTTAGCCATTTTCCGCAGTTCTTGTCCAACGTCTCGACATACCAAAAGCGAACATAAGACACACTGAACACAAACACTGAATCCAATAATATCATCATACGTTATACCCAATATCAAAAGTACGACAACCTGATACACAATATCCTCAAATGTAATTGTCGACCAAATACGACAATTATACCGATACTGATATCTCAGTCCTTTATTTATTTTATCTCTACTGTACAGATTCCACGCTGTACAATATAACTCGGATAAAATAATATTAAACATCAGTAGTAGAAATTCCGGATATTACAACATTAGCGTGCGCTAACGGGCTTGACAGGCAGAACAGAAGCCATTGTCTGACCTCGGTAGCGCGTGCTACCCAAAAATATTAGCGCACGTTATCTACCGAGCTAAGCGCGCACTAACACTGAAACATAGCGTGCGTTACCTACTTCTACCCGCAGTCCAGAAACAATATGCCCTCACTGACCTGCTGACCTAGCACGCGTTACCAAACTCTAACGTACGCTAACACACTCGTAATAGCGTACGCTAGTCCTCCATGAGCGTGCGTTAATGCCTCAGTCCAAAGTCCAGAAAGCTCACTGCCCAGCAGGCCTAACGCGTGCTAATGCATAAGAGTAGCATGCGCTACTCGCATCTGGTTAGCGTGCGCTATCAGTGCAGTTTAGAGCGCGCTAACTGCTACTATCCAGCATAAAATTCACAAAATCCGGCCAGAACGAAATTAATCCAAAATCACAAAACCCAACAATTACCAATTATGAACACTCCAATTGCCAATTATCATGTCCCTCAAATTCAAATAACCACAATACAACAAGATAAATCCAAAATAACACACATGAAATACACGGTTATAACACCCTTACCCCCTAAAAAGAAGTTTTAGCCCGAAACTTTAAAATTCGAAAAGTTTAGGGTAACAGGCACGCATATTTTCTTTAGTCTCCCACGTGGCTTCCTCAACTCCATGTTTAGACCATTGGACCTTAACCAACGGGACCACTTTCCATCGCAACTGCTTCACTCGGCGCTCTGATATAGATACCAGTTGTTCTTCATATGTGACATCATCATTAACTTCAATCTCTTGATAGTCAGTAACATGGCTGGGATCGGGAACATACTTATGTAGTTGCAAAACATGGAACACATTATGAACATGACTAAGCATCGGAGGCAACGCTAGTTGATAAGCTACATCACCAACCTTGTCAAGGATCTCGAAGGGGCCAATATAATGAGGACTAAGCTTCCCTTCTTACCAAACCGGAGAACTCCACGAGTCGGAGATACTTTCAACAACACATGATCTCCTGCCTGAAACTCTAACAGTCGATGACGAACGTCAGCATATGACTTTTGTCTACTCTGGGCGGTCAACAACCTTTGTCGAATAACTGCGACTTTCTCTCTTGTTTGAATCATCAAGTCCGGTTCTACTGCAAGTAACTCGTACGGTTCGTCCCAACAAATTGGGGATCTACACCATCTTCCATATAATGGTTCAAACTAAGCCATTCCAATCGAACTATGCCAACTATTATTATACGCAAATTCGATCAGTGGTAAATGAATCTCCCAATCTTCTTTCCAATCCAACGCACAAGCCCTAAACATGTCTTCCAACGTTTGGATCGTTCTCTCCGACTGTCCATCCGTCTGAGGATGATAAGCGGTGCTGAAATTCAATTTGGTATCGAGTGCTCGATGTACTGCTTGCCAGAAATGTGATGCGAAACGCACATCGCGATCAGACACAATACTCTTTGGGGCACCATGGAGTCTCAAAATCTCAGCAATAAATAACCAAGCCAACCTCTCTGGTCCCCAAGTATCTCTAATGCCCAGAAAAAGTGCGGATTTGGTTAACCGATCAACGATTACCCAAATCATATTCACTCCAGTTCGCGTCCTTGGCATTCCCACAATAAAATCCATCGCAATGTCTTCCCACGTCCATTCCGGAATTGGTAATAGTTGCAACTTACCGGCAGGTCTTTGATGCTCTGCTTTAACCTGCTGACAAGTCAAGCATTTCGACACAAACTCCATTACATCTTTCTTCATGTTCGGACAACAAAAATTTTTCTTTATGTCCTTGTACATTTTACTCATACCCGGATGAATCGAGTACGGAGCAGAATGTGCTTCATTCAAAATCACTTGCTTGAGATCATCCCGCTTAGGTACACAAGTTCTACCTCGAAATCGAAGAACTCCGTCTTCATCGATTAAGAATCCATGAGCTTTTCCTTTAACAACGTCTTCCCGAAGCTGCATAAATGAGAGATCATCTAACTGTTTGGACTTAATATCTTCCATCACGGAGGATGTAATCTCAAGGAAACCTAACTGTCCCTGAGTTCTATGAGGCCCAACTTCAATTTCCAAATCAATCAACTCTCGTTTGAGCTTCGATTGAATGGTAAGTAATTCCAATTTCTGCAACACGACTGACTTGCGGCTTATGCATCGGCAACGACGTTCGCTTTACCCGGATGGTACAGAATTTAAATATCATAATCTTTAAGCAATAACAAATAATTTCAATATCACAACCATCGCCGCTGGCGCATATTAAGCTCCTTCTGTGTGAATATATACTTCAAGCTCTTATGATCCGTATACACTCGACAAGAAGAACCATACAAATAACGCCTCTAAATTTTTAACGCAAACACCACAGCGGCTAACTCCAGGTCATGGGTGGGATAATTCATCTCGTATGGCTTTAATTGTCGAGATGCATAAGCCACTACTCTCTCGTTTTGCATCAACACACATCCCAATCCTTATTTAGAAGCATCACTATAAATAACGAAACCTTCCGTTCCTTGCGGTAAGGCTAGGATTGGTGACGTACTCAACCACTTTTTCAACTCATCAAAACCCTTCTGACACTCATCAGTCCACTCAAACTTCTGTGTCTTCTGCAAAAGCCGAGGGAGTGGTCAAGCAATTTTCGAGAATTCATCGACAAATCGACGATAATAACCAGCTAATCCCAGGAAACTCCAAACTTCCTTAACATTCCTCGAGGGTTCCCAAGCTAAAACCGCTTCAACCTTCTGAGGATCTTCCCGAATACCATCGGCTGATATAATGTGCCCAAGAAAAGCAACTTCTCTAAGACAGAACTTGCACTTAGAAAATTTAGCATAAAGCTTATCAGCCCTCAAAGTACCCAACGCAATTCTCAAGTGTTCGGCATGCTCCGTCTCGCTCTTGGAATAGATTAATATATCGTCAATAAACACCACCACAAATTTCTCGAGATATTCGATAAATGTTTTGTTCATGAGCTGCATAAATGCCGACGGAGCATTTGTTAAACTGAATGGCATAACTACGAATTCGTAATGTCCACATCTCATTCGAAATGTTGTTCTAGGAATATCCGAATCTCGAATTTGCAGCTGGTAATAACTTGACCTCAAGTCAATCTTGGAGAAAACCGTAGCCCCTTGTAATTGATCAAATAGATCATTGATTCTTGGTAATGGATACTTGTTTTTTATAGTGAGTTTATTCAACTCACGATAGTCAATACATAGTCGTTAGGATCCATCTTTCTTCCATACGAACAATACCGGTGCACCCCATGGCTACACACTAGGCCGAATATAACCTTTGTCCAGCAGTTCACCCAATTGTTTCTTCAATTCTAACATTTTCGATGGGGCCATTCTATATGGTGCCTTGGATATTGGTGCCGCATTCGGTTCTAGTTAGATAACGAACTCCACTTCATTTGGCGGCAATCTCGGCAAATCATCCGGAAATACATCTGGAAATTCGTTCATAATTAGAATAGAAGATAACTGAACTCCGTATGCTTCTGTCTTCATTGCGTAACACCAATAACCTGTACAACCTTGGTTCAACAATTTCACAGCCTTCATGGCTCGAATAATATTCCCATTAGTACCGGGTTTCTGTCCTTCAAAAACATATTCTGCACCATCCTGATCAATGATCGAAATTATCTTTCGACGATAATCCATTACTGCTCCATGGTGATTTAACCAATTATCACCCAGAATTAAATCTTCTCCCTTCATATCTATAACAATCAAGTCAGATGGCCAATCTCTACCACCGATGGTTACAGGATAATTGACAATCTCTCGATCCCAAACTATCCTTTCCCCACTCGGCAGTCCAACTATAAAAGGTTCACATGCAGAGAGACCAATAAGGCCCAGATGATTCACACAAGAAAATGTTATAAAGGAATGAGTATCTCCAGAATCAAATAATACATCTACCGGGTGCGTACGAATATAAACAATACCTGATGTAGTCGCAGCTCCTACTTCATCAGTCTGCCTCATCTCATACAATCGGGGTAGAGCTGATCCAATGCTAGGTTCATCTTTATACTCGATCTTGCCTCTGCTGCATCCGACACTCGAAGTGGGCTTACTCGAGAGGGTGCCAGCTGAAATAGGGGACGGCTTGGCAAGTATTCTACTCGCTCTTTCACAATAGGACGCCCGATGTCCCTGCTTTCCATACGTGAATCAAGTAACAGGGTGCGATGAACAATAGGAATTGATATGCCCCAGAATTCCACAATTAAAACAGACTTTCGGTGCTCCTCCACTAGGTTGCGGGGAACCAACAGAAGATTGCACAGAAGGTTGAGGCTTACGCGATCCACTGCCTCGAAAGTTACCACAAAATTTCAGTTTTTTCGAACTCGAAACCGTAGGTGCCGGAAAGGACACCATCTCATAAGCAAGCACTCTGTCCTGATATTCCCTCAAAGTAGTACACCCAAGGCCCGCCATATACTTTAGGACCTCTGGTTTCATCCTTGCATCGAAATGAAGTATCTTGTCTATCTCATCCTCAACCTCGATATTGGACATACACTAACTGCTTGTTGTATGTCTTGATTGCCTCGGAAATAGAAACATCCTCGGGTTGAGCTCTGAAAAAATTCACTGACTCTTGCCAACTGTACTGGCGCTGGACAATACTGAGCTTCCATCAGTTCTTTAAATTCTCACGGTCTCTAGGCTTAACAGCTCGCCACCAATCAGACGCGTCATCATCCGTCAGATATTGAGCAATTGGGACTCTTTTGGCTTCAGGTCAGCCAATACCATCAAAGGCCTTTTCCAGCTCAACTAACCAATGATCCCAATTGTTCTCATCACAGGAACCATCGAATCTGGGAGGGCTCATCTTCATAACTTCTTGAAGCCATCGATCCTCGACCGTCCATCCAGTATTAATATTCTGCACTACTTGTGCCAGTTGATGTACTTGCGTTACGACTTGTTGAAGAACATTAGGCACTTTGGCCTCCGAATCTCCATCTGAACCTCACGAAGGGATCGGGTCTGATCTAGTCACAGAACGAGATGTCGATTCTGAAATGGACCTCTCGGACTCAGATACTACTACTCTGCCACAACCTCGGCTGTGTTGATGGATAGCTCTACCTCTCGGCATACTGAGGAATAAGAATGGTTCAACAAGGAAACGATTACAATAATAGATTGCACAATGGCAAAGATAATTACTTCGGAAGGAAAGAAGCAACCAACATCCGAAGAGTCTTCCAGCACAGGCAACATGGGGTGGTAGCATGTCAATGATATCGTAGACAACGACTGACTCAATTTAACAGACCCAAAAACACCAACAACCTAGGTATCCAGAAACCTAAGCGCTCTGATACCATATTTTGTAACGCCCCTGTGATATACGGTGACATTACAGCACCGTAGATTCTATTTTGGAGAACCTACCAGGCTAATATACATAAAACTCATCTAAATTAACAAACCACAACATTCACTTAGTTAAAAGGACAAATTGTCTCCAATACGACATAAATTACAAAACAAAAATAACGTATCATCCCGTAGGATCACGACTGATACAACAGTCCACAGCTGATTAAAACATCACCATCAATCAATGAAAAGCAACACAAGGACAACACATGACGGTAGCCGCGCGAGTACAAAACCAAGACACAACTACGAATTTGACAAAATGACCACCAACTCAAAATAGTACACGATATCAATGCTGCCCACCAAGCTCGTATCCACCCTGTGCTAGCTCCCTCACTGGACTTAAACCTGAATACACAACAAGTATATCCACCCCCGCAGGGGTCAGCAAAATGCTGGTGCAAGTACAACGATTACAAAAATGTACAACCAATGAATATTCAACAGAAATCACAATGCCATCACAAATATTCCGGAATACATTGCCGTAATCATCATCACAAGATAACCTCCCAAGTTGTACTGGCCCTGTACCCATACGGGACACACACCCCAGAGAGTCCTCGTCAGGCCCTCCCCGGTGTACAACCCAACCGAGTGATCTATAGAACTCGAAGTCTAACAAGATCCCAGGGGACCCTCGCTGGTTTTACTCGGCTCACACAAGCTCAACAAATACATGGCACAAATCATATATTTTCTCAAAATCTCAATTTTCACATATTAACACGAAGTACAATAAACACAATCAAAGTACTTGCCTTGGTTGGAAACGATACGAGAGTAATGAATGGAAAGATGTATGGTCCAAACCCCTTCAACGATTCGATCCTAGTTCAACAAAATACCGAATCAAATACCATACTATGAAAACGGAAGGATTCACCCTAAGTTTTGCCCTTATGGACCTTTATTCAAACACTACAAAGATAACATAGCTCGAATCCAAATTATGGAGGAAAACGTGAGATTTAATCCATGAACTTTGGGGAAAAATAAAGGATTATGATTACAACATCATAATCTAACACAAATCTAAGGTAAAATACATTAGAATCGAAGATCTTAGCAAAAACCCCAAAATATGGAGAACTAGGGTTCAAGCTGATTTTACCTTGATTTGAAAGGTGAAAGTTGATGAAATGTTGATAGCTTGATGTTAGGGACTCAGAAATGTTTTTGGACGATGAAATCCGACCAAAAATCTGCACTCTGAAGGTTCAAGGATGCACAGCCACCGGAGAAGGAGAAGGAAGGGAAGAAAAATGGCAATCTAAGGTCTGTCCAGCATATATATACTGGAGTAAACTAGCTCACGCTACAGCTAAACATTAGCGTGCGCTAATGGGCTTGACAGGCAGAACAGAACCCACTGCTTGACCTCGGTAGTGCGCGCTACCCAAAAATATTAGTGCATGCTATCTACCAAGCTAAGCACGCGCTAACGCCAAAACATAGCGTGCGTTACCTGCTTCTACCAGCTGTCCAGAAACAATCTGCCCTCACTGACCTGCCGACCTAGCATGCATTACCATCCTCTAACATTCGGTCACACACCCGCAATAGCGTACGCTAGTCCTCCATTAACGTGCGTTAATGCCTCAGTCCAGAGTCTAAAAAGCTCACTGCCCAGTAGGCCTAACGTGCGCTAATGCACAAGAGTAGCGTGCGCTACTCGCATCTGGTTAGCGTGCGCTATCAGTGCAGTTTAACGCGCGCTAACTGCTACTATCCAGCATAAAATTCACAAAATCCGGTGAGAACAAAATTTATCCAAAATCACAAAACCCAACAATTACCAATTATGAACACTCTAATTGCCAATTATCATGTCCCTCAAATTCAAATAACCACAATACAACAAGATAAATCCAGAATAACACACATGAAATTCACAGTTATAACAGTTTTGTTGGTGTGGTATTCGGTATATGCGCTATTATGCGGAAGCATATTTAAAGGTGCGGAAAAAAAATCAACACATGATTTATAGAGGTTCGTCCAAACGTGCCTACGTCCTCTCTACGGTATCTTTTTCTATAGGGTAAAGATAAACCTCCGCACCTCCCTTCTATCGGTCAAGGGATAACCATTACAAACTCATCTTCTATCAGTCCGAGTAGGCCGTTCAATCACTTGTCTTTTTGTCGGTCCAAGTTAAACCATTTTGTTTTTCTATCGTACAAGGAATCAACCTATCTAGCTTTCTATGGGTACTAGACAAACCTCTCGTGGATATAGATTGCGATTCTAATAATGCCGAATTCTTGTTCTAATAACACCTAATCGAATCTTATCCTTTCTTTTACCTCTCGTATATGAGTTTTCGTGTATCACACTCAAACTCTTGACAATATAATCTCAAGTACAATAACTAGAATGATTACAATGATACCTCAAGTATGAATGATTTGCTCAAGGTTGTTGTATAGATTGATACCAAATAGTTTAGTATTTATAGCCAATTTCCTCCAACTAGCCATTACTGCCAATCTCACTTAGCGTGCGCTAGCCTCTTGCTTTAGCGTGCACTATTGCCTGTTAAGTACGTTATTCTACATGGTTACGTACGTTATCTGCTTGCAACTTCAGTACAGTGGCTACTGCCTCTATCAGTTAGCGTGCACTAACATCTCTATATAATGTGCGCTAATATTTCGTCATTGCTTGCGTCATATATCCGTTTATAGCTTTTGACTTCTGACTTTCGACCGAATCTTCCAACGTTCATATGTTTGAATTCAAATGCTCTTTAGCATGCACTAAAGATCATTCATAGCGTGCGCTATGTCTTATGTCAGTGCATACGTCATTCTGTGTTGAAAGTCTTCATAATGGTCATGTTCCTTCGATATCGTGCGTTATGCTTCAACCGTAGTCAACTTTTTTTTTTTTTTTTTTTTTTTTTTAAAAAAATAAACCGAAATTTATTCGACGGATGAGAAATGTGGGGGGACGAGGCCCACTACACGCCCAAAGAGTTTGAGGGAGGACGAGCCCCTCTACACGCCCATAATAAATCTAGAACGACATGGAACTCGGCCCAACAAGCGGCCTATTTGAATCTAACGTGCGGAAACTCATTTTTGTCCATCCTAATCATACCTCGAATCTGCCCGGACAGATCCGACGGGCTATAAAGATGAAAGTTTCTGGACTGGTATCCTTCATTAGCCAAGTGGTCCGCAATGGCATTCCCTTCCCGATAAATATGGGAGAACGAAACGTCCATAGAACGACAAAGAGCCGAGATTTTGTGACGGATGCTTTGCACTTGCCAATTACCAATGTTAGGCGAAGTAATAAGAGAGAGAGCAGAAGCCGAGTCTAACTCCACCCAAACCTTAAGAATCTTCCTCTCAAAACAAAGATCCAATGCTCTCCAAATAGCAAACAGTCAAAGAAAATTATTCGTGTGGGTGCCAATAAATTCATGAAATGCAAAGAGGGTCGCCCGCGTCGTTCCTAGCGATCCCCCAACCCGATTCGCCCGGGTTGCCTTTCGAGGCTCCATCCGTGTTGATTTTGGTAACCCCGGGGATAGGTTTGGCCCATTTGACCAACGTAAGTTTTTTTTTCCTTTTTTTATTTTTACCACAATTACAAACAAAATTATCAATAAAATTGCAAGGGCATACAAAGAGGCCCAAGATATCAATAAGCGCCGGAGTGCCGAGCCACGCCCGAGGTTTAAGGCTCCTATGGCCTTTGATCATGAACAAGAAAGACCAAATGCGATCACATACGCGTTGAGCCGTGAACGGAATCTTCTTAACCCGCATATCGTTCCTAGAACACCAAATAAACCATAAGATGAGAACCGGGATGATACGCAAAATGTGGACATCACCGGACGCCTTATTAAACCAATTAGAAAGGACTAAATTAATAGAGTTGGTTTGTAAATAGGGGATTCCCGCAACGGTGCAAAAATTGGCCCAGGCCGACGAAGCAACCGGCCCACTGAGAAATAGGTGGGGGAGGTCCTCCACACCTCCACAACAAAAACAACACATCTCGGTAACAATACCCCTGGATCTAAGGCCATCCGGTAGGGATCCATTTTTTGAGAAGCCTAACCATAAAGAAAGACATAGTCGGCGTAAGAATAGGATTCCAACAAAATTTTAAAATATTATGAGTATCGCTGCGTTGCCGAATCGCCTCCCACGCGCTTTTAAAAGAGAAACTCCCGTGGGAGGTGAGTTTCCAATAAGCTTTACGGTTATTAGGGGCAGCCTCCCCATGGGTGGGATAGGACATAATGTAGTCTCCAAGTTCCGGAGAAACCGCGGAGAGTAATTTTGTTCGATTCCACCCGTGAGGAGTCCAAAATTGGGAGATGGAGGCCTTCGATCGGGGATTGGAGGCCCATTGGGACAACGGACTGAAATCGCACCAATTATCATGCCAAAATGAAATATCACCATTCCCGATTGTCCAAAAAATCCATTTATCAGCAACATGACGTATGTCACAAATATTTTTCCAAGTAGGAGAATCAAACGGGGTAGTTTTAACCACCATCGGGTGAAGCCGTTTACAATTTCTAACTCGTATGTTATCTGTTCTGTGTTACGTACGTTACGTTTCTTCTGGTAACTTTTACTTCAGCTGACTTTTACTTCATGGCTGATCAGGTTGCATTCCTCTCGTCTGATAAGGTAGCTTTCCTCTCTGATCTGATGAGGTAACATTTGCCCAGCTTAAATGACTTTGTTGTTTTGTTTTGCTTCCTTGTTATTATTCTTTATTTAACAACTAATTATCAAAACTCGATTAATGAATATTTGGAATAAAATATTCGAACAAGTGTCGAGCTTAACGTATGCTAATTCTCACAATTTAGTGTACGCTAGCTGCATACATTTAAGTACGTTAATTACATGCATACACTTGCATGAATTAACATCCTTTACATCATAAACTCAGGAATATTGTATTACGGATAAGGAAAATCATACTTCGATTTATTACATGGCATAGTCAAATACCACCAGATTCAAATACAAGTGAAAATATATAACAATTATCCGGGTATTACATACTCCGTCTCTAAAAAGAAGTTTCATCCCGAAACTTAAGACGTAAATAATTCTGGGTATCTCTTCTTCATACCGTCTTCAGTCTCCCAAGTTGTTTATTCGACTACATGTCATGACTATTGAACTTTAACTAAGGAGATTGGTTTATTCCTCAATTGCTTGATTCGACTTTGGAGTATCTTAATCGACTTCTCTTCCAATGTGCCATCTTTAGCTACTTCGATCTCGTCGGTGACATGACTGGGATCTGATACATACTTTCGTAACTGTGATACATGAAATATATTATGAACATGGCTCAACAATGGGGGTAAGGCCAATCTGTATGCGAATTCTCCAACTCTTTCGAGAATCTCAAATGGCCCAATGTATCTAGGACTAACTTTCCCTTCCTTCAGAAACGAAAAATTCCCCACGTAGGAGAAACTTTTAGAAGTACATGATCCCCAACTTCAAATTCTAACGGGTGACAGTGCACGTCTGCATAAGACTTCTGTCGACTCTGGGCAGTCAATAATCTTTCACTGATTAGGGCTACCTTCTCCTGAGTCTGTATTAATATGGTTCCGTCCCAATTAAGTCAGATGGATTATCCCAGCACAAGGGTGATCTACATCTCCTCCCGTATAACGGTTCGAAAGGTGCCATCTTAATGGAAGGAAGCCAATTATTATTGTAGGTGAACTTAATCAATGGCACATGAGTTTCCAAATCAGTCGACCAATCTAAGGCACAAGCTCTCAACATGTCTTCTACTGTTTTAATAATTCTCTCGGACTGTCAATCGGCTTGAGAATGGTAAGCCGTGCTAAATCTCAACTCGATTTCCAAAGCCTTATGAACCGCTTTCCAAAAATGCGATACGAAGCAACCATCCTGATCTGAAATAATGGCATTCGGTGTTCCATGCAATCAGACTATTTTCACAATAAATACTCGTGCCAATCTCTTTGGTCCCCAAGTATCTTTAATGCCTAGAAAACGAGCCGACTTGGTTAAACGATCTCACCTAGATTATATTCATTCCTATCCTGGTCTTCGGCATGTTGGTGATAAAGTCCATCGATATACTTCCCACTTTCATTCCGGGATTGGAAGTGGATTCAACATCCCGGTGGGCCGCTGATGTTCGATTTTAACCTGTTGACAAGTCAAACACTTCGAGACATATCCCGTCACCTTTTTCTTCATGTTATTCCACCAAAAATTCTGCTTCAGATCTTTATACATATTGCTGGTGCCCAGGTGAATTGAATAAGGTATAGTATGAGCTTCTTTCATGATCGCTTGCTTCAGATCATCATTATCTGGGAGACAAGGTCGACATTGAAATCTCAAAACTCCATCTTCATGGATTACAAAGCCTAGGGCCTTTTTTTTGCTTGCTTCATAATGTAACCGAATCATCAGAGGGTCGTCTAATTGCTTAGATTTGATTTCATCGGTCAATAATGAAGTTAGTTCCATCACACATAGTTGCCCTTGAACTCCTTGTAACCACACTTCAATTCCTCCTCAAATCAACTCTTGTTGAATGTTGTACTGAGACGTGAGTGTCTCCAGCATTCGAATAGAAACATATTTGCGGCTCAGTGCATCTGCTACCACGTTCGCTTTGCCTGGATGATAAAGAATTTCCAAATCATAGTCTTTAATCAACTCCAGCCATCTCCTTTGTTTCATATTTAATTCCTTTTGACTAAAAATTTATTTGAGACTCTTATGATCTGTGAAGATCTTACAATCAGTCTTGTACAAGTAGTGTTGCCATATCTTTAGTGCAAAGACAACAGATGCTAATTCCAAATCATATGTTGGGTAATTAACTTCATATGGTTTTAAGTGTCATGTTGCATAGGCGATCACCCTATCATTTTTCATTAGCACACAGCCCAGTCCCTGATTCGAAGCATCACTATAAACCATGAACCCTCCAGTACCCAGTGGTAGTGATAAGATTGGGGCTATCGTCAATCTTTTCTTGAGTTCATCAAAACTGACTTGGCACTTCTCATTCCACTCGAACCTTTGGGTTTTCTACAACAACTGAGTAAGTGGACGGGTGATTTTAGAAAACCCTTCTACAAACCAATCATAGTACCCAGCAAGGCCTAAGAAACTTCTGACCTCTTTCACATTCTTAGGAGACTCCCATTATGTGATTGCCTCATCTTTCTGTTGATCTACTCGGACTCCTTATGCTGATACTACATGACCAAGGAACATTACTTCCTTCAACCAGAATTCACATTTATAAAGTTTGGCGTACAACTGTTCGCTCCTTAAGAGGTTCACACAGTCCGTAGGTGTTCCGCATGCTCGTCCGGACTCTTTGAGTAAACCAAAATATCATCTATAAATACAACTACGAATTTATCCAAGTACTCTATGAATATTAGGTTCATCAATTGCATAAGCACAGTAGGCGCATTAGTGAGGCTGAACGGCATTACCACAAATTCATAGTGGCCATAGCGGGTCCTAAATGCTGACTTTAGAACATCGAATTCTTTAATCCACAACTGATGGTATCCCAGTCTTGAATCGATCTTCGAGAACACCGTCGCTCCTTGCAACTAGTTGAACAAATCATCAATTTGAGGCAATAGGTACTTATTCTTGATCGTCACTTTGTTTAGCTCTCGATAGTCAATGCACAACTGAAGTGATCTATCTTTCTTTCAAACGAATAAGACGGGTGCACCCCAGGAAGAGACACTTGGTTGGATATAACCTTTGCTCATTATCTCTTCAAGTTGCTTCTTCAACTCGTACATCTCGGTGGGTGCCATACGATACAGCGCCTTGGAAATAGGTGTGGCTCCTGGTTCCAGTTTGATGGTAAACTCTACATCTCGTTGTGGAGGTAATCTAGGTAATTCATCAGGGAGTACATCCGGAAATTCGTTTACAACAGGAATAGACAAGAGTTCTATTATTCCTTCTTCTTTCTTCATTGCATAACACCAGTATCCGGCACAACCCTATTTCAGCAGTTTGATAGCCTTCATTGCTTTTATCACTTTCCCTGAGCTTCCTGGTCTCCACCCTTCAAATAAGAATTCGAAACTGTCTTCAGTTATCATCAAAATATTTCTCTTCTGGTAGTTCATAATATCTCCATAACTATTAATCCAATCTTCTCCAAGAATCAGGTCATCTCCTTGAATCTCCACCACGATCATATTTGAAGGCCAATATTTGCCTCCGATTGATACAGAAAAATTTCTAGCTTCTAGATTCCCCACAATTCTTTCCCCACTCGGTAAACCCACAATATAAGGCTCACATTGATGAAAACAAGAAAATTTTAAAAGATTTACACAAGACAACGATATAAACGAATGTGTAGCTCTGGTATCGAATAAAACTCTAACTGGTTGCAAAAGGATCTGAATCGTACCTGATGCAACCATTGTATTCTAATCATCTGTCCTCCTCATTTCGTAAAGGCGCGGAGGAATGCAACCAGCATTTGATGCTTTCTTCCGGTCATACACTACTACAAAAACAAGCAATGAGATCCAGACTAAAAGACCCGTTGATAAAGATAACGGGTCTCTTTAATATAAGAGACCTGATATTATAAACAACAGGTCTCTTATATGTCAAATGGGCCCACCATTTTTTTGTGAGGACTTAAGAGACCCGTTGTTTTTAGTGACGGATCTCTAATATATAAGAAAGAAGAGACCCGTTGCTTTTGTTGACGGGTCTCTAAAGTGTAAAAACTTAAGAGACCTGTTGTTTAACCCAACCGGTCTCTTCTTTTATTCTTCAGATTAGGGCACTAAGTACTCTCTAATCTCTCCATCTCTCCATCTCTCCATCTCTCTCCCGTCTGTAATCGATCCCTTGGCGGCGGTTTTCTCCCCGTCTGTAATCGATCCCACCCATCTCAATTTCTTTTATCTCAATACTCATCACCGTGGTTTCTTCCATCGGCAGCAAGAAAACCATTCTTGAAAACCCAAAGGAGTTGCGAAGGGTACTTTTTTTATGGTTATTTGGAAGATCTGGTGATTTGGTTTGATTATATGCTTACTGGGTGTTGCTTTTTGAATGGGGAAAATGATGAATTGCTCGGATTTGGGCCTTTAGGGTTTGTTTTGTTTGTGATTTCCGAGATTTATTTGTGATGAAACTTATTAATTTATTTTCATATTATTACTTTATTTTCGTGTGGATCTTCTCCATCCTCAAGGAAACTTTTCTCGGTATTTTGTGTTTATTTTTTATTTATTTCTAAAATAAATTCCTAAACTTTAGAGACCCCCGGATTTTTCTTTGTTAGATCTTAGTTAATTTCCATGAAAACGTTTTTTAAAAAAATTTATGGAATTATATCATCTTGCAGAAACTCGATGCTATGAGAAGTAAATTAGAGGCGGCTCAAAGATAGAAGTCGATTCTTCCGCTGAAGTTCGGTATGCAGTTCGAGTCCTTTGCCCTATTTCATCAATTTCTACTTACTTCATGTGCAAAATGTTGGTTCATAACCATTCTTCAAAACCCTTCTTCATTACCGTAGGTTCGTGATTTCTTCATCCTTGCGCTGTGATTACCGTAGGTTCGTGATTTCTTCATCTTCAAAAACCCTTCTTCAAAAACTACTCCTGACGCCTTATCTTCTTCGGTCGTTCAAAACAAACATTGTGTCTCCGTTTCTTCTTGAATGCGTACAGATCATCTTCTTCGGTTTTCCTTCGATAATCTTCTCTTCTATCTCGCCTTCAAATCTCGCAATATATTTCAAGCGCTGTCCCAGCCTTTTCTTCAGGTCAAAACTCTGAATGTTTTCTTATGACTTTCCGTTGGTTGGTTTTTTGATAATGTGTCAAAATTGGTTGAAAAATTGTCTGCTCGGGTTTTATGTGTTTTCGCCATTGGTAATCAAGACAAAATAGCAAAAGCATCATACATTCCACACTAGGCGTCAAATTCATTGAATTTTGTGTTTCTTCTATGGTCGCTTTTGTCGCTTATATTCGATTCTACATTTCTACACCGGTTTTGATTTTGTTACATGATTAAATTTTTGAATTGTAAGGTTTTGATTCGACTATGATGATTGAATTGATTGATAATTTCGTTGCCTTGATTTGATTGAAATTTGAAATGCCGTGTTCTTCATTCTTCCGTGTATTCGATTTTTTGAAAAGTTTTTGTGCTTTGTTCACTATTACAAAGATGAGATTCTGGGAGAATTGTACGCAATTTGACTTTGATTGACACTCCCCAATCAATTAAAGAAATAAAAAAGTGAGAGGATAGTGACTTACTTGATGTTGTTTTCTTTGGTATCAAGTTTGATTCAGACATAATAATCAACTGGTACATAATTTCGTGCTTCTAACAAATAAACAAACACCACATAAATATACTGTTAAGACAAGAAACAGCTTTAAATTTCTACCGGTTGATCAGATATTGAATTCTCAACTCTGTGCTTAAGCTTTAACTATGTGGATTAGCTCTCTGTTCTTGCAAAGAGTTTTTTTTTTTTTTTGAGAAGATATTGCATGAATGTAAAGGAATTTACCATTTTACAATGTTAACGATTTAGTGAAGGTTTTCATTTTCTTTCATTCTTTACTTCCAGAATGTGCCACCTGCTCTAAAAGTACTTTAATTTTTTGTTATCGGGGTTTTTGAATTCTAACGCTGAACTTTTGTGAAGTTTATTTGTTTTAACCATAATCATTAATATGGCCCTTTTTTTCACCATTCGTCTCGAGAAACTGGCCCCAATGACCCATACGTATATAAACCATGATACTAAACTAATTTGAATATGTAGGAACTGCCATATCACTTCTATTTTGATTATCATGTAAAAACAGATTATTTAGCTAAGGTATTTATTGAGGTCCTGTCAGATTAGCATGGTAGAAGATTGAAACTTGTTTTGTTTGGATTAATACTTAATTTTATTTTTTGGCTTAGCTTTTCTGGCGTACAAGGGATCTCGGCTATTTTCTGGAGTCGATTATGATGCTGGAGTTTGGTTTGGCTATCCGAAGGTCAGAAGTTTATTTTCCTATTTTTTATGTCACCACGTAATCTCATTTGTTGGTTTGTTGACAAAACTATTCTCTCCGTGGTGGCTGAATTACTAAAAGAAAAAGTGATTGTCTTTTTTAAACATATTATTATTGATGTGAAAGTGATGAATGGAATAATCGAAATGAAGAATTTTTCATGGCATTAACGTTCTTCAATTTTGATGTTTTAGTAATGAGTTGTTCTTGAATGATAACCTTTCTGATGGAAGGAGAGAGGATGAACATTACTTTCACATCTAGCTGATTGTATGGTGCATGAATGATCGGTTGCTTCACTTGTTCTCCCAGTTCTAATGCAGGCTGAAGCGTAACGATAGAAGAAAACATGCACAGGCAAATATTGCTATTCGCTAAGAAGAAAAGAGAAATAAATCTAAAAATCTATTGTCAATCAAATAACCATAAACGTTCCTCAAAGAAACCTTTTTATAATAGGGTTTAGAAGACTCCTACTGCAATGGATATCTTACGCATAAATAACTTTCTAAAATATAAGATATTATAAAACTTTAGAAGATAATAAAATAAATACTTCAATTAATCCGAAAAGTTCGTAAATATCGTATTATAAGTCAATGTCCATCGTTCTCTGAATCTTCGAGGCGATTCGTCCTCGAATCACAATGGAGATCGCTCGACAATGGAGGAGCTCGAGAAAGACGAGATGAGAAAACATAAATTATTCCCTGCAGTCATCAAACTTCAAAACTTTTCTTGGTTTAATCTAATCCCTGGAACACGTGACATACATAAACATGATCATCTGCAATATGACTTACAAATAAGATTCTCGTGAGTGAACGAACATGTCAAAAGAGCATCAAGTGTCTCACGAAAAGTTGAGATGTGACAAGACTCCTCAACCCATACATCCTCGAACATCTTCTTCCCGCAAGCGGCCACTAAAAGTTGACAAAACCTAAACCCCCAAGTCACACGCAGGATTTTTCGTAGACATAATAATAGACCATTCAAATGGGCACTCATCATCCATGATGAAAGTTTCGGCCTCCTCACTATAAACCTCATAAAAAGCTGTATCCATATTTGTATCAAAAATTTGTGGTCCATCATAATCACCATCACTTTGTCGTAGCCAATCTCCAAAATAGTGCCAGACATTGGTGGTCAGCAGGATGCCCATCACTTTGTCATAGCCAATCTCCAAAATAGTCCCCGATATTAAAATCGGTGGTTCATCATATCCACCATCTTTAATGTCAAATTACAGAGGTATTTCGTAGCCACCCTCGGGGATGGAGTCGGCATCTTCCTTATCGAAATTGAAAAATCAAATTGGGTTGGTCTCCTCCCCGTCCGATGAAAAACGTGGAGATGAATGGAAGTTGATACCACATATGCAGCCCTTCCAACCACAGTCCACGACTTTCCTCATGCGCTTGACCCCGATGGCGAGTTGGGCAAAGGCGGCGTAGAACATATTTTATTGTTGTGTGGAATGTGATATTCTTTTGTGCTAACAATTCGATCCGTAACGCATCGGTACAATGTCATTCGATGTGGATTTGTTGCAACCTCGCGCGACTGCCGTGGTAACCAATGTTGCTAGATAATTTTAGACACCAGAATGTCTCCAATGTAACGGGCTTTACTTCCCAACTTCTACATCACCTGCGTTAGCAATCCGGAAGGTGTGAAGTTCAAGCACACTAGAAGGGTTTTGTTTTGGAGACATTCTACAAATCATGTTTTAGAGACACTCAACAAATTAAGGAAGAATCTTGTTAAAACAAACACCCACAATTTTCATATTAATTTAAGGTGATCTGTTACAAATGAAGTTCGGGCTATTTATGGCCAAAATTCACAACCTCCCCTAATATGAATAAAATACTGAATTCGAAGGCCTAAAATTTGATTGTGTTTTCCTGTGTTGCCTTAAGAATCAAAATATGCAAATTGATTAAGACCAACACAAAGATGATAATTTACTACATTGGTGAGACTAAATAGCCAAAGATGAGTTTCTTATCTGATGTTTACATGTTAAACAACAATCAAAAAGCACTTGTATATTGCTTATACTATAAACATGGCAAAGAATAGAGTTAAGTGTTACTCCTCCATATATTCCTCATAACCAAAAGCATCGACTGGAGGGAAATGTTTTAGCTTGCACCATCATTGTTTTCAGGCATCCTTAGATACTCTAAGCAGTCCCTTAGAAGTCCCTCCTCAATGTTAATGGTTTCAGGAAGTGTCCTACTCCTAACCGCTTTTGCTTTGTTCATATGTGTAATCTTGTAATTGTTTCCTACCTCACCTTTATAATCTCTGTGTGGCAGCATTGTAGTGTCAGAAACATATTGTTCAATATTTCTGGTGAAAGTTCTTGAAATGAGCTAGTCACATTCCTTAATAAGTCATCCACACCATTTGCCAACTTGTCATCTTGTAATGATTGTATGGCTATAAAAAAATAAAGATCATTCACATTTGAATCTGGAGAATTGGGTGGTTGACAAATTAATTGGATTGTGAATCCATCTGTATTTGCAGCTGCTATGAATCCATCACAAGGCATTGTATTCACCTAATGTCATATTCATTTACTTGTTTCATGTTCAAATTTTGATGGGTAAGGCACTTGAAAGAACGATGTCAAGAAGAAGTAATTTCGGGTATGTATGGATTTTGTGATAGTAGTGTTCTATCTCCGTTGACTCCAATAGTTGAAGAGGAAGACCGATCCATATATTTAGCTCGTGTCTTTGGGTGCAATGAGGGAAAGAATCTTAATCAACTATTTTTTGCACCTTACAATGACAAGTAAGTGCAATCAACGATACCTAAAACTTTTGATATTCACTTATTTTTGTAACAATATTTTGTGACAATTTAAGATTACCGATTAAATTCTTGAACAGATTCTTAAGTTTGACAAAGCAAGATTCTTCTTAAACAATTTTACAGATTTGTCAACTTCTCCAACTCTTTGCAATGATCAGTTATATAAAAGCTATTTCCACGTGTATTAAATAAGTTTGGTACTCAATTTAGTGTCCATGTGCTGATTTTTGTTAATTGTTGGTCATGATGGAGTTTTGTTAATTTATAGGTTATTATCATCTCTCTCTTTTTTTTGTGTATAGTCGGCATTGGATGTTAGCAATATTAGTCCTTGGAATGGATTAGTGTATTGGTTGGATCCAGCTGGAGTAGGAAAGGAGATCCCTGAGTTCGCTAAAACAGTCATCAATGAGTATATACTGGATTACATTAATAAATTTCTTTTTGGTTGTTTTCCTAACAAGTAGTATTTTCATTCCTATTAACCGTATTACAATTTATGCAGGGGAATTATAAAATTTAGCATTACCAATCGAAAAGATGTCAGGAAAATAAAAAAGAATCCAAGAATTGGGTGGAAGCAACCACAGGTATATTTGGATTCTAAAACTCGTTCATATCTATATATACAATCATGGTTGTTACGTGGGTAAGTCAAGTCGGACGGAGACTCCGGCAAGTCGAGTCGTGACTAGTCGAGACTAATCGACGACTAGTCGACAAGCTATAAAATATATATATATATATATATATTTATATATATATATATATTTATATATATATATATATGTGTGTGTGTGTGTGTGCTCTCAACTGTCAACTGTACGCTGTGTGTGTGTGTGTGTGTGTGTGTGTGTGTGTGTGTGTATATATATATATTGTGTACGTGTTTTTTTTTTCTAATTTCTGTGTGGTTTTTTTTTTTTTAATTTCTGCAATATTCCGGCGACTGAGTCGCCTAGTCGACTCACCAATTCGAGCCCCGAGCTCGAAAGACTCCCAAAGCAAGTCGCTTTCCATCGGCCTCTCCAGCTCGATTGCTCGACTAGTTGCGGCTAGTCGAGCGACGTGACAACCATGTATACAATGCTTATGTATTTCATTAATGCAATAACATAAGTGTTGAATGGTTTGTATTTTCTTAATTCTGTATGTTTTAGTGTCCTTGTCAACCTCAAAACAACAAGTTCTATGGATACTATGTGTGCCGTTATATGCTCGAGATTTTAGAAAAAAGAGTATTATGGATCTCCGACCAGGTATCATTTTTATACCGCACACCGTGTAAATTTCTTGATTGATGTGAATGAGTGATTATTGGAATGGGATTCTGGGTAAATTTCATGATTGGTGTGAATGAGTTTTGTGTAAATTCCGTGTAAAGTCTGTATAACAGACCTGATTCACAGACCTGATTCTGTGTCGACGAACCTGAGTGTTGTAAATGTCTGTTCTATTGTCATTTAGTAAAAGTTTCTGAACAGAAAGTTTCTGTTACTTTATTGTTTGGGTTTGGTAGTTTCTGTTTCCTTTTTTATTTTACTTTCTGTTCTGTTGTCATTCATTTTATTTCTGTTGTGTTGTTTAGTTTTCTTGTCTCTTTGAAATTGAAAAGTTTCTGTTGTAAATGTCTGTTCTATTGTCATTTATTTTTTTTTAGTTTCTGTTACTTTACTGTTTGGGTTTGGTAGTTTCTCATTTTTTTTTAGTTTCTGTTACTTTTCTAGTTCTATTTTTTTTAGTTTCTGTCATTCAGTTTTCATGTTCTCTTTGAAATTGTCATCAAGTACTTTCTTGTTTGGGTTTGGTAGTTTTTGGAAAAAAAATCCACCAATTTGGATGTGTTATAATTTCCGTGTGAGTCCACTGCCAAAAAGATTTCCGACCAATTCCCCTGCTATTCCAGAAGCTTATCTTCATAGATAACTATTTTTATTTTTTGTAACCATTTGTTCTATACCCTGTTCCGGGCTAGTATCCATGTTAGTGTTGTCATTTGCATTGTAGATAAGGTTATACATATATTGTTCAACCTTGTTGGATCAGTAGATCATAATCCCTACATACATTTAATGCAAACAAATCATGTTTCTTCACACCTTTTACAAACATTGATTTTCCTTTTCCCAACTAGAACATTGTTTATAAATGTAGTCCAAATATAATCCCTACAGACATTTTTCATTTTGGTGCATTTATTCCATGCAGAGGTTATTGTGGTGTTGAGTAGTAGGTATTATTTTGCATCGTTAGTTGTTTTAGCGATATTATTTCGTTAACATGATTATTGATTATTATCTTACGCTTTTTGTCAGAGAAACTTACTCATCGGAAGAAGTTGATGAGGTTAGAGATATTTGGGCTCAATATTTACTCAAGCAAGAGAATGAAGCGGACGAAGAAAACAAAGATGATGGTATGCAAGTTACTCAATGAATTTTAGTCCCAATTATTCTGAATGATTAGACTTCGGGGTATTATTTTTTCGTTTTTCCATTTGGATAGATGTAATGGTATTATGTTTTTGGAGATTGCAATAGATTTAAAGATATCATTATAGTGTTTGTGTTGTTTTATGTTTTTGGGAACGAGTAGGTTTATGATGTTTTTATGTAATGGTGAGTGTTGTTTTGTGTTTTATTTTTTTGGTACGAGCAGGATTATTATGTTTTTTTTTTTAAATATGATAAAGAGACCTGTTAAACTTGAAATCGGGTCCCTCAGAATATTAGAAAAAATCAAAGTGACCCGTTATGTATAAAAACCGGCCTCTCAGGTTTAAAAAAAATATTAAAAAAATCAAAGAGACCCGTTAGGTGTAAAATGGGCTCTCTTAGGTTAGATAAAAAAAAATATTAAAAAAATCAAAGAGACCCGTTAGGTGTAAAATGGGCTCTCTTAGGTTAGACAAAAAAAAATATTAAAAAAATCAAAGAGACCCGTTAGGTGTAAAATGGGCTCTCTTAGGTTAGATAAAAAAAATATTAAAAAAATCAAAGAGACCCGTTAGGTGTAAAATGGGCTCTCTTAGGTCAGACAAAAAAAATATTAAAAATCAAAGAGACCGTTAGGTGTGAAATGGGCTCTCTTAGGCTAGACAAAAAAATATTAAAAAATCAAAGAGACCTCATATCTCGGATAACAGTCTCTTAGGCTTAAATTAGTTTCCTCCCACTTGCATAAGAGACCCGATTTCTTAGATATCAGTCTCTTATATCTCAAAATGCACCCCCATGAGGCGGTCTCTTTAACAAAGAGACCGCTGAGATAGAGACCCGTCCAGAGGCGGTCTCTTAGGCTTATTTGGCGGGTCTCTTTGCCTATTTTTGTAGTAGTGATATTGTCCTTTGCCTCTTCCTCGGCCTAAATTATGATGTGGCTAAACATTATGCTATGTTGGATTAACACTCATCTCTTTCTAGACCTGTTGTGCGGTATGAGCTCCAAAAAATCTTGAAACATCTCCACAGAATACTGCATGCTTCCCTTCTTGTCCACATTCATAACACGTTACGGAAGGGAGTGAGCAGTTACGCCGATAGTGTCCTGGTCGACCACAGTTGAAGCATTTCCTTTCTGCATCACTAAAAGTGGGTGCTGATCTGGAACTCTTTCCACCTCTAGATGGATGCGGGGGCTTCTTGAATGAGTGAAATAATGATTGGGCTTTACGGACCCCACTATTCATATGCTCCGCAAAACCACCACAGACTTTCTGGAGTGCATACCCCCACAGGTAAATTGGTAAGTCAGTATAGCCTAGCATGGAACGGACCATGTTCAACAAGGTCTAGTTCCTTCTTTCTAACACAACATTTAACTGAGGAGTACCTGGAGGTATTAGTTGTGATACTATTCCATGTTTCTTAAGAAACTCGTCAAACTCCGTACTCATATACTCACCACCTCGGTCCGACCGAAGTGCTTTGACATGATTTCCAGTTTATTTCTCGACTAGGGCCTTAAATTGCTGGTATTTCTCAAAGGCCTTGGATTTATGTTTCATTAAGTATACATAACCATACCTAGTATGATCATATGTAAATGTAATGAAATACTGATATCCATCACGTGCTGCTTCCAAAACACCACATACGTCGGTATGGATTAATCTTAGTTTATCAGCGGCTCTTTCAAAAGTCCTTATGAAGGGGAACTTAGTCATTTTGCCTTTAAGGCAAGATTCACAAGTAGGAAAGGGATCCGATCCCAATGGACCCATAAGTCCATCCTTTTACATTTTGTAAACCTTGGTATGACCAACATGACCGAGTCTAAGATGCCATTTCAAAACTTAATTAGTTTCATCCCTACCACGCTTCTTAGTCATAGTATTCACAACGACTTTGTTACTGAGGTTTAGATGATACAGTCCATTTAACAATGTAGCAGTGCCCACTAGTTTATTTCTAAAATAAATTTTGCAGGAACCATCACCAATAAAAAATGAAAAGCCTTTCCGATCCATGACTGGAATGGATACAATGTTTTTATGCCCCTTGGGCAAAACAAGTACATCTTCTAAAGTCAGAACAAAACCGGATTCTAAACCCAAAAGAAGTGATCCTATGTCGGTTGCCTCGACACTATGCCCGCTTCCGACAGTGATCATCACTTCCCCAGCTCCAAGCTTTCTACTTTGTTCCATATCCTGATTCACGGTACAAATATGAGAACTAGCACCAGAATCCAGTATACAAGAAGTAGAAAATACAGTAGAAAAACTATTTGTTTCCAAAACTAAAAGTTATGTACCTGAAGTGCCATGAAGAATTGGATAGTCTCTAGCCCAGTGGCCCAGCTCACCGCATTTGAGACAAGCGTCATTCTTATTGCTCTTTGGAACCATCGGGGCCTTGCCCTTACTCTTAAGGTCCTTGACTTGTGGTCCCGTCTGCTTCGTTGTCTTTTTCTTCTTATTCTTGGACCTCTGAGATCCAGAAGAAATCACTAGGGCAGACTCATTTATCGGCAGAGTCTTCATCTGAGACTGAGCGGTCACCAGTTTGTTCATTAGCCCAGCTAAGTTGTATGCAATCTCATTGCAGTTGAAGTTCATAACAAAATGTGAGAAGGAATCAGAGAGAGACTGTAGGATAAGGTCGGTTTGAAGAGAAGCATCCATCTTAAAATCAAGAGCCTCCAATCTGTAGATCATAGATATCATTTTGAGGACGTGGTCCCCAACCGTCTCACCTTCCTTCATCCTTGCACCGAACAGTTGCTTGGATATCTCATGTCTAGCAGTTCGAATATGCTCACCATAAATCTCGGTTAAGTGAGATAGAATTTGCCTAACATAAGTCATTTTCTCATGAGCTCTCTGAAGTTCATTAGACAAAGAAGCCATCATGTAAGCACGGACTTTTACGTCATCCTTAACCCACTTTTCATGGTTTTCAATCTCTTCCTGATTGGCTCTTGTCCGCACAGGAGGCGCTGGAATGTCCGTCTCCAAGACCTATGCCAGTGCCTCTATACTGAGGACTATCATCAAATTGCGGAGCTAATCCACAAAGTTAGGTCCGATCAAGGTGTTCCTTTCGAGTAAAATTGCGAGTGGGTTCATTGTCATATTGAGAGTTATGTGTGCATTAAGTACGATAGATTAATTAGTGACTCGTTCAATTATGATCTGAGTATAGAATTAAGGTCCTTTCTATTCTCGTTACCCAGCTCCCACTATTCTTATCGGAATAACACACTCCCATGTGAAATCTGGAAGTATCATTCACCCGACTTTATAGTGGTGATCGAGTTCTTTACAAATCTTAATAGAGGGCAACCGAACAGGTTTCTAGTCTATTAATTTTAATAAAGTGGTGTCCAACACCAACCCATCTAATGGATGACTCGATCTTCTTTTTCCCCTTGTTCACTCCCCTCAACCTATACGATTTCTATGGTTCGTGAACAAGTTAAGTTTATACCATCGACGTAAATCAGTTTCACAATTGAATCTTATCCGTCAACCTATCAGGTTTCTATGGATAAAATATGCTCCAACCGAAGGCATCCAATGCACTCCCGGTAATTTATCCATCCTCCCCGAATGACTGCCCTGATAACACGGAAGATAGCACATCCGATTTGGATTTCAATTTCCCGAAAGCTCGATGGAGGGAAGGAGAACTTTGAAACCTTATAAACTTAATAATTTGTCGTGGGAGAATTTTCGCGATTAACGTTACACTTTGCACATTAATCCATTTAAGCGCGTTTGTGCATTCATACAATATGAATAACCATTCACAACCTAGTTGCTACCATCATGTAGTTCATGGACCGTTCCTAGAATAAAAAACTCTGTAATCTAATTACAAGTCTTCGGTCTTGAATCTTCGTATTCTCGAACGGATCATCCTCCGGTCTTCGTCATTAGATATAAATTTCACATTGAAAAATTGCATCCTAGATACAAATATTTCTAGTAAAATAAATAGGCTCAAAACGGCCTTTACAACCCAATCGAATAAAACCGAACGATTCAAAACTAAGTCCATGAACTACATCCCCATTCAAAAGCATTCATCCAATAAATACTATATAAACGGATAGCGTAGAGATACATTGATCCAATCAACATATCAACAACAAATATAATCGATCCAATCAATTCACACAACCGGTAATATGAAAACGTTCAAACTAATTCGGTCGATCATAAGTATTCCAATGAATCAATTTTCCTTTATAAAATGAAATACCATATATCATTTTAATCATATTAAATCCAATTTAAAATGCGGAAAATCAATTTTCAGGAATACACGAAGAAAACGAGCCCGAAATAGGTCCGAAAGGGGCTGGACCGCGCCCGAAACATGTCGGGCAGCAAGCAGGGCTGCCCAGCAGCCCTGGGCCACGGCCCCCAGTCCAGAAACTTCGCAAGGGCTGCAACAGCCCTAGGCCGCGGCCCCTTGAGCTCTGGGCCGCGGCCCCCTTCGTTCGGTCCACTCCCGGGCCGTCCAACGGCAATTCAGGGCTCGATTTTCGATCGGATATCCAATATCTATATTTTTCAACATTCACATCTTCAAAATAAATCATATTTCCCAGAAATTAAAGATTTATATTTAGACATAAACTTACGAAAAATACGACTACAACGAATGGAAAAACATACACCACGTTTTCGACTATAAATGATTCCATATCATTCACCATCCAATCAAGCATTCTAAATGCTAAATATCGTATATACAATCGCAAGACCTACGCTCTGATACCACTGTTGGGATTCGGTGCCTAAATCGAAGGCCCAGCGGAAGCGGTAAAACAAAAATTAATTCAATCTGAATCCCTGTGAGGATCAATCGAGCTATGTATATACGAATATTAAACAAAATACCAGAGATACAAGAAAAATACCCTTGTAGTCCGTTGATTTAAATGGTGTCCTTCTATTGAGCTATTCCCCAAGCTTTAGTTGATTTCCCTATGATCCAATCCGCTCCAAGCTCTTGGATGATCCAATGCCAAAAGCACCGCGTCTCTACTTGCCACGCGCCGAAGAAATGAACGGAAAGACGATCACCTTTCTATCCTCCAAGGATACGGCTAGAGCTAGGATGATGAAGCTTTCGATTGTGATTATAACACTCTAAGTGTGTAACTCACTATATCTTTGGTTTTTTGATTTTTCTCCAAGAACCACCAAGAAGAAATGAAGAAGATAAAGACTATTGAAATGAACTCTTAGTTCGTTCTCTCACTCTATCTCGTATGAATGAATGGTGTAAAGAGAGTGATGAATTCTTCTCATATTATTCAACTTCCACCCACATGTTACAACTCATGCACATGAGAATAAAGCCCCACCATGTCATTATCTTCCATTTAAAATGTAAACAAAAGACAAGATGAGGTTGGTGGAAATAGGGGGCATAATGAAGAAATCGAACGAGTTCGGTTCGTTCCGGACTCCCGTGAGTCCAAACAGATAAACTCCAATTCCGTTCCGATGTATTTATATCAACTAATTAATCCAATTAATTATTCATATCAAATACATAATAATATAATTAATTTCTCCAAGAAATAATTATATTTATGAATTAAATCAATCACCCAGTAATTTATTTAATTCATTAGGCTGTAAATCAATTTATCCAATAAATCAATTTAGACATCCAACGTCCCAAATTAGATATCCAATATCTAATATTCATAATGAGAGAATAAGCTCGATTCATTCTGTCGTCAATCCTATTGTGCGACTCGGTAGGTCCGTCTCAGTCAGCAATGAGAGGAACCAAAGAGTAGTAGAACCACCTAGCCAGGCTAGCGGCCTACACTGTACCCCAACTGAGAACGAATGATTGGGATCATTCAAGAACCATTCTTTCGTGAATACTAGTATACGTATAAACCCTTCTTTCAAATGTCCTGATCAAGTTATAGGGTCACAGTCAGTCAAACCCTATCTTACTTGACGCTATGCATACGTTAATATAAATCGAGATCATCGAGCTCTCGTGTATCCAATACAACTAGCTCCAATGCTTTGGCCAATGACTTACGATCTCATCTGGCAATAACCGCATAGGACATATAACCCGCTCACTAACAGGAGAAAGAATTATATCTTGGTATTCAGTAGGACCTGCTACTTGCCCGTCAAGATGCACGTCGAGGTTGACCCTCGCCTCCCGGTTTATAGGGTCGAACTACTCTAATGAAAATCTTGACGTCAAAAGCACATCCCTACTAAATCCTCAAGTCGAAGGTTCACGAATACCTATCACAACCTTTCGATTCCGTCAATGACTGTCCTGGAGTGAAATCCGTGTGACGAATCGAAGGTGAGTCAGTTCGAGTATAGTAATCCAATTAGCATACCTATAATGTGTGCTCCCACTAACCATTAGTGTTCGACAGACACTCTCCACGTCAAAGAACATGTCATACAAGTCTTCACATAAACTTAATGCCCAGTCAAGTTTCATCGACTTGCGAACGATTAAGCATTTGAGCTATAAACCTTTCTAGTGCCGATCCCCTTATCCAATAAGGAGTGGAATGTTTTTCTCTCAAATACACGGACTAGTTTCTATATATATTTACGAATTAGGAACGCCAGTAGCTACCAGTAAATAAAGAAACACCTAGTGCCTTATATTAATGAATTACATAACAACAAGCATAATGCCCTCACTGAACATCCTCTGAGTGGCATTCGAGGGCATACTCCTAACAATGTAGACTCCGTGAAATGGACTGTAGCAGTCTTCACATAGTTGGGACCTTCATTTTTACGAGGCAGTCAAAGAGTTTAACTTCGTGCAAAATAAAGAGGAACCTTGTGTATACAAGAGGGTTAGTCAGAGCAAGATCGCATTCTTAGCACTATATGTACATGACATTCTAATAATAGGAAACGATGTGTAAATGCTCAGTTCTGTGAAAGATTGGCTTTCAAATAGATTCTCCATGAAAGACTTGGGAGAAGAAACCTATATTTTTGGGATTCGACTCTACTGGGATAGAGCAAAGAGAATGATAGGTCTTTCCCAAGCCCTCTATATAGATAATATCTTAAAGCGATTTAAGATTGATGATTCTAAAAGAGGGTTCCTACCGATGTGACATGGAATAAAACTCACCTCGAAGATGTGTCCTCATAGTGAGGAACAACGAAAGGAACTGAGTAATATACCATATGCTTCGGTCGTGGGTAGCCTTATATATGTTATATTGTGTACAAGACCTGACATTGCGCATGCTGTGAGTGTAGTAAGTAGGTTTCAGGCAAACCCAGGTAGGGAACATTAAACCACCGTAAAGAACATTCTCAAGTACTTTAGAAGCACTAAAGATCTTGTTCTTATGTATGGTGGTGGAGAACTTACTGTGACGGGCTTCACCGATTCAGACTTCCATGGACAGAAAGATGACTCTATGTCTACTTCTGGCTATATTTTACTCTTAATGGAGGAGCAGTATCTTGGAATAGTGCCAAGCATAGCGTGACTGCTGATAACACCTATTAGGTTGAGTATAAACAGGCCTCGTAGGCCTCCAAAGGAAGGGTTTTTGGATTAAGAAGTTACTGGGTGAACTTCACGTCACACCATGTGCTGCGCTGCCTGTTTTCGTTTTTATACGATAACAATGAAGCGGTAGCCAGGCGGTCTCAAAATGGTGCAAAACACATTGAGGGAAAGTATCATCTCATGAGATAACTTGTCCGCAAAGGATACATTGTGCTGCGTAAAGTAGACTCAGTCGACAACATCGCTTATCTACTGACCAAGCCACTTAGTCAGATTAGCTTGGAGCGTCATCTGGAGAACATAGGTATTAGATATCATCGTGTGAGGCATTGAGTGAAAGTGGGAGATTGTTAGGAGTATGCCCTCGAATGCCACTCAGAGGATGTTGAGTGAGGGCATTATACTTATTATTATGTAAAATTATTATCAGAAGGCAATTGTATGTTTCTTTATTTACTGGTAGTCACTGGCATTCCTAACTTGTAGATATATATAGAAACTAGTTCGTGTATTTGAGAGCAAAACATTCCACTCCTTATTGGATAAGGGGATCGGCACTGGAAATGCTTATGGCTCAAATACTTAATCGTTCGCAAGTTGATGAAACTTGACTGGGCGTTAAGTTTATGTGAAGACTTGTATGACGTGTTCTTTGACTTTGAGAGTGCCTGTCGAACACTAATGGTTAGTGGGAGCACACGTTATAGGTATGCTAATGAGATTAATATACTCGAACCAATGACACGGTAAACTCCACAAGATCAATAAAGGATCAACAACTGAGAATACCAACGATACGATAAACTCCACAAGGTCAATAAAGGATCAACAACCAAGAATACCAACGACATGGTAAACTCCACAAGATCAATAAACGATCAACAACCGAGAATGCCAACGATATGGTAAACTCCGACAAGATCAATGAAGGATCAACAACCGAGAATACCAACGGTATGATAAACTCCAATAAGATCAATAAAGGGTCAACGGGGACAGATACACGAGGGAATAAAATCGTCAACCATATACATATCATATATACGGGATTTCAAAGACAACCCAACTATCGAACAGATCCGATTATACATGGACTGTGAACGACCAATCAATAAGACTTAAGATGGATGTCACGATACGCCCGATCTGGACATGTGTCCATGTACAAGCCAACCACGGGTATTGATCAGATACACGTCTGGTCTCGTACCTAATCAGCCTCACGAAGTACATCTCGTGTGCACGGTTCAATATGAGGTCGAAACCACATATGCTACACGTGCCCGCCCCGAAAATCCTACACATGAACGATCAGAACGTATCTGACTCCAGATATGCCACGATACAACATGACAACCAATATAGAAGAAAGTCATATCCAACAAGGATCAGAAGACTTTCCAAGTGAGCAACGATAACTCGATCATGAAACACCAATACGACCACAATGTCGTATTTCCGCGGACAACAGTTCGTATCATGCTCAACAATGCATATAATATTAACATATAAACCCCAAGGCCACAGCCAAGGGTCACAGAAGCATCTCATAGGAATACTCCGGAGCATAGGTGCCATTTAGGTCTTATCCCTTAACACAGTTCATGCAATCACAAAATACCCCAAGGTCGCAACCAAGGGCCACGAAAGTATCCACACAGGAATACCCCGGAACATAGGTGCCATTTAGGTCTTATCCCCGAACACATCGTCCCAACAGATCACAGATCAAAGAAAGAGCACATCACAAAACGTAACAAACAATGGTGCACACTCACCACATGAACTATCAACACACACATGCAATAATGCAACAGGATGATTATCATAACCTAGCAATATTAATTTACCTGAAGCTGGATACGCTAACCATTCCACGACCAACATCCCTGAACGAATACACGTTTATCCGAATAATCCAAAATGAAGTGCAGTCCATTTCTAATACCAAATCACCATCTCGAGTTCAATATCGACATGATAACTAGTCTCAGTATTTAACTTCTCATACAATAGACCAAATATAATTCACGTCTCTATTTCCACTAGACATCTTTAAAATTATATACATTATGATTTGTCTCAGTCCAAGCATAATGTACATACCATCATCCCGATAATTCATATTCCATGATACCATTGCTATATGAATCATAAATGAAATGAAAACGAAAACATTTATTAAACATTATGAACTGAGCAAGCATAACTTGCCTCAATACCGATACGATGAAGTTGTTACCAATCCCGTCATCTTCATCTACAAGCCCTGCTGCCCCGACCAAGGCAATCCATGCATTCTCCAATTCCAATCACAGCACAACAATAAATCACCAATGATCACTTAACGCAACCTAATGCAATAATTAATTAACAATACGTTCGATAACAATCAATACAACCGATATAACCAACCAATCAAACTCGACGGTTCAACGACATCTCGATCATACGAAACCAAACCATATCAACTCTTAACAATACGAATACAAGCCGAAATACGATAATCAATAATTTTAACAATGTCTTCAACATTCTTGGTTCCAACTTCAATCTTAATTTCATATTAACACGGTTCATCTTTGTAAATTCATAAAAAATCATTTACCGGTTTTCATCACGAATAACCAAATAATGAAATTAACTATAGTCCTACCAATTTCTGTAAAATCACGACATATATAACTCAAGAGTTCTTTAAGAACATGAATTAATCTATAATCACGTTTGTAGCTAACAAAACGACATAATTCGATGGGTTCTATCATCTAAACCATCATCTAATTCATAATCCAAGGTATACATCATTTGTTCTTCCATATAAAATTCATACAACCTCTAGAATCACAACAACAACACCGTAACCATCATTATACGAAGGAGAACGTCAACAACAATATCAAAATCCGAATCAAAGAGAAGAGTTATCCAACATACCTCTTGAAAAAGAATCACAAAGATCAAACACTTCAAAACTCATCAAGAACTCCAAGCTTCAAGCTTCTAATCAACTCAGCAAGGTCTTAACCAAGGTACAAGGGTCGGGATTAGGGCCAGGAGTGAGGAAATTAAAGACCGATTCTTAATATATAACCGGAACAGCTTGTTACGTACGTTAAGACCCAACCTTAACGTATGTAAGCCCCTTTAACGTACGCTACATGTCTTGTATAGCGTACGTAATTGGCGTCCAAGGCTCACTGTCTTATTTCGCACCTTGTGTTACGTACGTAATACCCTCACCGTAGCGTACGTAATACACAGTTGACGTGCTACAGTAACGCGCCTTCTTAACGCATGTAATGATACATCCTTAACGTACATAAGGCTCAAAGTTGACTTGCCTGTCCACATCCGCGCCGAAAGCTGCCGACACCAGGCCCACCTACCGACCACAGCTCGATCCTATCCGATTCCCTTTTTAACGTACGTTGTATACACAACTTAACGTACGTTAAGCTTGCTTAGTTACGTACGTAAGCTCCATTATGTAGCATACGTAATGGCTTTCTTACTTAGCCAAAATCCCACTGTTCCTGTCCGTATCGACATACCGGATACGTATACGCACATACTGAATACATATGCTCGTCCCAATATCATTCTCATACGATACTTATGATGCAAATACCTCGAATACAACTATCGACCAAGTACGGCAATTGTACAAATACTCATACAGTATATCCGACATCGAAAAACATATCAAGCATGTAATATCCTAGAATAAAATATAGCCTCGATAGATCTACTGGCACGTCTGTCACAGTTCCCAAAATTATTTATCCATACTATTTCGGTCCCACTCAGTACAGTAAAACTCAGATAAAATAATGTGAAAAATCATAACGAAATTCTAGGATATTACAACATAGGCTCCCAATTCGGGTCTTATCCCCTAACACATTTCCATACAGGTACCATACAAGTTTTATCCCCAACACATCGACCCATTCATAACACATTTTAGAGAAAGACAACCGTCGGCATTCATCAACAATGGCACATTCATAAATACGAACATTACAATAATATTAGCATTTCTCGAGCAAGATTTCACTTGCCTGTGATCCGAAGGTAAGTGTTTTATGATAACCGATATCTCCAAGCCCGCTCGAGCTTAACCTAGTAACGTAATATCCGATTAACACCTTGTACGGATCATGATGAATAAAACTAGTCTCCCTTCCGTAACCGGACTCCTAGCGTAGTCTTAATTACCAACATTAGTATCATTTTTCTAAGTTCACCAGCATTACGTACCATTATACCGTTCAATTCTATGGTTAATGTTAGATACATCGATTTGCTCAACAAGCTTATTCCTATCATCATTCGGTTGGCAACAAATGACCATAGCATAATCAAATCCCATACTCCTAATCCAATTCTCTATTACGAGTACTTCAATCGGTAGATTATCATTTTACACAATGATTTCGGCATTCGATTCTCAATGACATTAATACTATCGAATTAATTCCCCTATTAATGTTAACGTTGATCATCATATTGCAGGAGTAAGTTACGACTAGTTTATCAAACGGTGATGAATTCCTACGAAATCCTTCTACAATTGATTCGTCGAATATATATGATCCAAATGTAAATTGAGATGGAAGTTCTCGCATGTGATTGTTACAACGAGTTGTATGAAAATGAAATATATGAACAATGATAACTCCGATTACTCCAAGTTCGTACGTTTAGATCGTCTACGAGATTTTAGCAAAATCTACCCAAGTACCCGTAATCTAACGAGTAATAATCAACAACATTGAAGAGATTACTCCAAGGATTGATAGACTTACTTTAGAAGATGAAGAACAATGAGGAGAGATGACAAATCAAGAAGAGCCACGAGGAGAAATGAGGAATGGGTTGAATGATTTAGATATTCTTCACCGGAGCTTACGAAATCACCTTCTCTATGTTAATTCAAGTGTATGAGAGGCCAAGAATTGAGTATAAGGCTGTGGAAAAGCTTCAAGAGTTCTTCACTTCAAGTTTTGGGACGGGAGAAATGAAGGTGGGAGTGTAATTTTATAACACTCGATTTCATTAACGTACGTTAACGTTACAGGATTTATGTATGTAGTGCGTTTCACGTACGCTATGTATAATGGTTAACGTACATAAAGGCCGTCCAGAGGCCACTGACTGAAATGTGCCCATGTGTTACGTACGTAAGTCTTCTTTACGGACGTAAGGCTCCAGTCCGTAGCGTACGTTAAGCTTGAAGGATAACGTACGCTATGAAGAGTTTAATCGTTTGTCCTCTAGCCCGCCGAAAGTAGCTTCATCCGCATCAAAAGGAAGATTCTGGTCGGGAGACCAACTCACCCGTTACGTACGTAAGCTAGTCACCTTAACGTACGTAATGCTCAAATTTTAGCGTATGTTAGGCATATACTATAGCGTGCGTTAGACATTCAATCCTTTAGCCACATATCACATTTTAACCATCTCGGGGTGACCATCCAATTATCGGGGAACAAGACGTTGGCCACCGTCATATTCGCACCGATGATCGTCCAACGGCATCAAGGCATATCGCCTACGTTTCATCCACATTGTAGAGTTGCATAGCATTTATTGAAATAATAAATAAGGAAAAACAACATCACATTACAAGAAATCACACAATATAAGGTAATTAAGCATGAAATACCGGTGGTATTACATTTTGCCCCCCTTAAAAATAGTTTCGTCCCGAAACTAAGAAAATAACTCGGGATCACTCTTCTTCATGCTTGACTCGGTTTCCCAAGTCACTTCTTCCATGCCGTGGTGTGACCACTGAACCTTCACGAGGGGTATGGCTTTATTTCGCAATATCTTCATTCGCCGATCCAAGATGGCGATCGGTACCTCTCTAAAGGTAGCATCATCGGAAATTTCCACTTCTTCGAAATTGAGTTTGTGACTCGGATCATAGACATACTTCCTTAACTGGGAGACGTGAAAGACGTTATGCACTCCATCCAGATGCGGCGATAGAGCTAATCGATACGCGAGCTTCCCTACCCGGTCCAATATCTCAAACGGGCCTATAAACCTCGGGCTTAACTTGCCTTTTTGGCCGAAACGCCGGATACCCCGCATAGGTGATACTTTGACCCAAACATGATCCCCGACCGCAAATTCTAACGGTCGCTGTTGATTTTCGGCATAAGATTTCTGTCGGCTCTGTGCGGATATCATGTGCTTTCGAACGATAGAGATCTTCTTAATGTACTCCTGGATCAGATCTAACTCGGTAACCGCGGTGTCAGAAGCATCATCCCAGCATAACAGCGACTTGCATCTTTGCCCATACAGGGCCTCAAACGGTGCCATGCCTATGCTTGCATGCCAGCTGTTGTTGTACGAGAACTCCACTAATCCCAGATGTCTAGCCCAATCCTTACCCCAATCGAGCACACATGCCTTCTGTTGTTGCCCAAAATATTTATCCGAAGATTAATACTGCTGGAAGACGGACAACAAACAACAATTGCGGGAGCACTTCCGAGAGTAGATAAATAATACAAGATTTGCCGGGTTTGTTAGGCCCGGGCTTGAATGCTCTCGCGAGATGTTATTAATACGAATATTCGTGGATACAAGTATTAATGAGAGAAATCTAAATACAATGAGTGTAAAAAGACTCTGTTAATCCGGCTCTTGAGCGAAGCTCGGTGTTCTTCGTCCCCGCCGATAATCTGCTGGATGAGATAGGCCGGGAGAAGTAAGACCGAAAGATAACTGTTGCCAAGAGTTGGATGTTAGCCAGGTGTGTGTATTTTGCTTCTGTATGGTGTGAAATGCGGGAATGCCAGTCTGTTTTTCCAAGTGCAGGCTGCCCTCTTTATATAGGGGTTGAGGTGCCTTGTTCCCTAGTGGGCGATCGCCTTTCGGCCATTAATGTAATGGGGCAATCGCCCGAAAGGTCACATGGGCTGCCTGCCAAAAGTCTAAGGCTACAGCTGGTAGCCATCTGTGTGGTCCAATGAGGAGCCGGCACGCGTCCGGAAGTACTGTCACAGGAGGTCCCACTTTGTTACTTTCGGCGGACTTTGTCAGTAGGCAAGGTAGGTGACAGGCTGTGGTCACCAGTCTTGTCCGTCAGCTCCTTTCGCAGGCTTGGGCCCTGTTGGTAGGTGAGGTAGGTGACAGGTTTGTCAGCGCCTTCTGCGGATCTGCACGTGGGTGCTGTCCTGTTTGCTCGGCCTTGGCCGACTGGATGGCCATCGGCCCAGATCGTCATGATGCGGTCGTCTCTAGCTGGACATCGAGGATCGTTCTCGGCCAGCCACCGAAGGTCGGCAATGGTCGGTCACCAAGGGTCGGTCGGCAAAGCGCTGAGAGATGATCGTCCATAAGTCGGTCGCCAGAAGTCGGTCGCCGAGTACCGAGAGGCGATCGTATCTGAGGTCGATCGCTCGGCACCGGGACTTGTCCTGGGACCTTCGGCTGGGCGATTCATTCTTGTCTGTCGGGCTAAGGCTAGGTCGGCAGTTCTTCCTCGGACGCTCGGCAGTGACTCGGTCGCCCGACCTCCTAGGCGATCGCCGGTCGGAAGGTGTTAATTATTGACACAACAATTGCCCCCCAGCTTGCTCCTATGCTGAAGACATGGGGCGAGGTGGTTCTTGCTGGCGGGCGATCTTGCTGAGCTGACTTATGATTTCGGACTTGGGCTGTCATGGTCGATTGGCTAGCTATCTTTCGGTCTTGTACCTGCAAAAACAACATTGGCCGATCCCCCACGGAAACTTGGTGGTTTCGCTTTGTTTGAGGAATCGTGCACGGTCGCGGAGATCGATGGACCGACCCCATGACCGTGTCTTGGTGCGCGAAGACATTGAGTGTCTCGTGACTCACTTTATTATGAGGGTCCTCTGTTAGGCTGCGCCTCGCCTCGTATTTAAATGAAGGGCGTGCGGTCTTGGTCTAGAGGAGTCCTTGCGCGGGGCAGCGTCGGATGAATCAACTCTACGCCCGCGGCTTGTTAGCTCTGCTTCCACCTCGGCCAGCCATGGAGATGGCCGACCTCGACGGTGTACGTTGAGACGGGGTTGTGGCATGTGTCCACTGATTAATGTTGGAGAGCCCTCAGACTACGCCGGCCTCGTATTTAAACGAAGGGCGGGCAATCTCGGCCGAAAGGGACCTTGCATGGCCGAAGTAGCCGGTTCCATCGACTGCCAGGATCATGGCTTTATGATGTGCGGTGGAGGCGATCTTATGCCTTAGTCCGTCATGTTATATGCTGGACTGTAGATGGCGATCGTGTCCACCGGGTTGCTGATGATGTAGCGTGATGATCGGCGATCGGCTGGAAGGCTGGCGATCGTCGCTCGGTTGCCGATCGCTTTATTCGTAGGTCGATATCGGCGATCGGGCGGGAGATCGTCGTCCGGGCGCCGATCGCGCTGCTCACAGGCTAAGAAGGAACCTTTGCCTGGCCAGAAAATCTGCGGCTCTAGCCCGGAAGGCTGCGTAGGTTGTAGGTTGGGTCTTCGTGAGATGCCTGAACATATGCGAAAAACCCTGAAATCCTCCTAGGACCGCGTAGAGGGCGGTCTCATCGCTTATGGGCTCGCCATTGAGGATGATTACGTCTACCCGGTCGATGTAGTCCGAGTCGGACTCTTCTTCTCCCTGCTTGATTTGCATCATGCGGAGGGGACCTTGGGCCGGACGACCACAGTGGCGAAGTACTCCGTGAAGACGTGCGCCACTCGTTAAAGGAGCCAATGGACCGAGGTGGCAATGAAGTGTACCACCGGTGGGCGAGGTCGTCCGGCGTCGGAGGGAACATTCGGCATCTGAGTCGCGTCGATGCCCCACACCCGGTCATGTAGATGTTGAACTTCCTCGGGTGCACACAGGGTCCGATCGCCCTCGTACGGGTGTTTGCGGGGAGCGATCATGTCTTGCACGGGGCGAGCTCGATGTCGATCGCGAGCGGCTCGCTTGGCCGGCGATCGTCTTCTTGGCGCCGCCACAGATTCCGAGGCGCCTTCATGTCGTTGAGTTGACGTTGCATCGCAGCCATTGCCGTGGCTTGGTCGCTTGTAGATCGGCTTTGGGAGCAGGAGCCGAGGCGATCGTGTACCGATCTCCGGGCTCACGCCGCCGGCCTCGGCAATTCGGCGAGGGGGAGCCGACGGCTAGGGCGCCTTCGGGAATCGGGTAGGCCGAGCTCACGGTGACGGACTCAAACTCCGTCGTCTCGTAGCCGGGCCGGGCGCCCGGTGAGTCGGAGTCACCGCCCGGGCGATCGAAGACGAGGTGCCCCGGCTGGCGAGCGCCTCTTCCTGCGGACGGGAGCCTCCTGGCGATCGCTCGTCCAGTGACGCCTTGAGCTTCCGCTTGGACTTCCGGCGGATGGCCGAGGGGGCGATAGCAGGAGGCGCGTTGAGAGCACTCCGTCGCTCCTGTAGGACGGCCAGGGCCCCTTCGATCTGTTCCTTGGTTCGGAACCGATCGAGCGAGAGGCTTGGGCCGCCGTCCAGGGACGGGATCGAGCGTCTCTGGCCGCGGCGGCTACCTTCCACCATCGGCTGTGGCTCGGACTAGGACGGAACAGGGGGTCTAGCCGGCTGGTCAGCGGCTTTCTTCGACGCGGAGGCGGAAGACATGATTTCTGAAGGATTTCTTTGAAGTGCAGTAAGTGTCACTTCAAGTATCTGCCCCGAGAACAATGAGTGCTCTTCGGGACGGTAGGTATAAAAAATCGAGGTTTGGATGCCCTCCTTCTAGCGCCAATTGTTGTTGCCCAAAATATTTATCCGAAGATTAATACTGCTGGAAGACGGACAACAAACAACAATTGCGGGAGCACTTCCGAGAGTAGATAAATAATACAAAATTTGCCGGGTTTGTTAGGCCCGGACTTGAATGCTCTCGCGAGATGTTATTAATACGAATATTCGTGGATACAAGTATTAATGAGAGAAATCTAAATACAATGAGTGTAAAAAGACTCTGTTAATCCGGCTCTTGAGCGAAGCTCGGTGTTCTTCGTCCCCGCCGATAATCTGCTGGATGAGATAGGCCGGGAGAAGTAAGACCGAAAGATAACTGTTTCCAAGAGTTGGATGTTAGCCAGGTGTGTGTATTTTGCTTCTGTATGGTGTGAAATGCGGGGATGCCAGTCTGTTTTTCCAAGTGCAGGCTGCCCTCTTTATATAGGGGTTGAGGTGCCTTGTTCCCTAGTGGGCGATCGCCTTTCGGCCATTAATGTAATGGGGCGATCGCCCGAAAGGTCACATGGGTTGCCTGCCAAAAGTCTAAGGCTACAGCTGGTAGTCATCTGTGTGGTCCAATGAGGAGTCGGCACGCGTCCGGAAGTACTGTCACAGGAGGTCCCACTTTGTTACTTTCGGCGGACTTTGTCAGTAGGCAAGGTAGGTGACAGGCTGTGGTCACCAGTCTTGTCCGTCAGCTCCTTTCGCAGGCCTGGGCCCTGTTGGTAGGTGAGGTAGGTGACAGGTTTGTCAGCGCCTTCTGCGGATCTGCACGTGGGTGCTGTCCTGTTTGCTCGGCCTTGGCCGACTGGATGGCCATCGGCCCAGATCGTCATGATGCGGTCGTCTCTAGCTGGACATCGAGGATCGTTCTCGGCCAGCCACCGAAGGTCGGCAATGGTCGGTCACCAAGGGTCGGTCGGCAAAGCGCTGAGAGATGATCGTCCATAAGTCGGTCGCCAGAAGTCGGTCGCCGAGTACCGAGAGGCGATCGTATCTGAGGTCGACCGCTCGGCACCGGGACTTGTCCTGGGACCTTCGTCTGGGCGATTCATTCTTGTCTGTCGGGCTAAGGCTAGGTCGGCTGTTCTTCCTCGGATGCTCGGCAGTGACTCGGTCGCCCGACCTCCTAGGCGATCGCCGGTCGGAAGGTGTTAATTCTTGACACAACACCTTCAACCTATCTTCCAAGGTTTGAATCGTATGTTCGGTCTGTCCATCCGTCTGATGGTGATAAGCCGTGCTAAAATTTATTTGGGTCCCCATAGCTTTATGGATAGCTTTCCAAAAACGAGACACGTGTCTGGTGTCCCTATCCGAAATGATGGACGAGGGAACGCCGTGCAGTCTCACGATCTCCCTGATGAAAATGGCGTCCAATTGCTCAGTCCCAGTTGTCTCTTGAATAGGAATGAAATGCGCTAATTTTGTCAATCGATCAACAATAACCCAAATTATATCCTTTCCTCCCACCGCCGTTGGTAGCTTAGTGACAAAATCCATCGATATGCCCTCCCATTTCCACTCTGGGATGGGTAGGGGTTGCATGATTCCAGCTGGCCTGCGGTGTTCAATCTTCACTTGTTGGCACGTCATACATCGAGCGACGAATCTAGCAACTTCCCATTTCATATTTTTCCAACAAAAAATTTGTCGCAAATCTTTGTACATCTTGCTTGCTCCTGGGTGAATAGAATAGGGAGTGGAGTGCGCCTCCTTCAGTATAGTCTGCTTCAGCCCGTCATTCGGCGGGATACAGATCCTGTTCTTGAACCTCACCAAATCACTCTGGATTTTATAGTCGGAAACATCTCCTCCCTTGATTTTTGCACCAATCGCACATAATTTGGGATCATCCATCTGTGCTAGATGTATCTCGTCTAGTAAGGACGAATGTATATTGATTGAGCACAATTATCCTTGCCTATGTTGTATCCATACTTAGGTACTGCTTCTCCTGATGTCTTGCTACAGTTCGGGCTGAACTATTATGCTGGATACCATCACATCTTGTGTAGTTTTCCGAGTAAGAGCATCAGCTACCACATTGGCTTTCCCGGGATGATAGGAGATTTCCACATCGTAGTCCTTGATTAGCTCCAACCAGCACCTCTGTCTCATGTTTAATTCTCTCTGAGTGAATATATACTTCAATCTCTTATGATCCGTGAAAATCTTGCAAGTAACTCCGTAAAGATAGTGCCTCCAAATCTTGAGGGCATGCACCACTGCGGATAGCTCCAAGTCGTGCGTCGGGTAATTCACTTCGTACGGCCTTAGTTGTCGAGATGCGTATGCTATGACTCTGTCATTCTGCATGAAGACACACCCCAGTCCATGCTTAGATGCATTCATGTATATAATGAATCCTTCTGTTCCCTGCGGTAACACTAGCACTGGAGCAGTAGTTATCCTACTCTTGAGCTCATCGAAGCTCTTCTGGCAGTCTGCCGTCCATAGAAATTTGGTGCTCTTTCTCAGTAGGTTCGTTAACGGTCGAGCGATACAGGAAAAAGCCTCGACGAATCTTCGATAGTAACCCCCCAATCCTAGGAAACTTCTTACCTCATTGACGTTCTTCGGCAGTTCCCAACTCATTATTGTCTCAATATTTTGTGGATCGACCTTGATGCCTTCTGCCGAGACAACATGTCCGAGAAAAATTACCTCTGGCATCCATAATTCGCACTTGGAAAGTTTCGCATAAAGTTGGTGTTGCCTTAACACGCTCAGCACTTGCCTCAAATGTTCCTGGTTTTCCTGTCGGCTTCGGGAATAGATCAGGATGTCGTCAATAAAAACCACCACGCACTTATCGAGGAAGTTAATTAAAACTCTGTTCATCAGTTCCATAAAAATGGCTGGGGCATTAGTCAACCCGAATGATACCACGAAATACTCGTAATGTCCATACCTCGATCGAAATGCAGTCTTGGGTATATCTTCCTCCCGAATCCTCAATTGGTGATATCCTGACCGTAGATCAATCTTTGAAAAGACAACTGCCCCTTGTATTGATCTAAGAGGTCATCGATTCTTGGAATTGGATAACGATTCTTTGTAGTAACCTTATTTAGTTCCCTATAGTCAATGCACAAGCGTAGAGAGTTCTCTTTCTTCTTAACAAAAAGTACTGCGCGCCCCACGGTGAGGTGCTCGGGCGGATCAACCCTTTCTCCAACAGATCTTCGAACTGTATCTTTAATTCCTTCATCTCGGCCGGCGCCATCCTGTAAGGAGCTTTGGAAATAGGTCTCGTCCCCGGCTCGAGTTCAATGGAGAGGTCAACTTCTCGATGTGGTGGCATCCCTGGTAGTTCATCGGGAAAGACATCTGGAAATTCATTCACCACCGGAATGTTTGCGATCGTAAGTTGTGGAGTATCCTCCTGAAGAGCATAACACCAATAGTACTTACTTCGAGAGTCGCAGGAGACTTCCGATGCGAGGAGGCTGAGAGACCCTTTCGTACTGAAGTGTTCTCGTCCTCTGGTAACATGTGTGGTACTGTAATGAGCCGTAATGGAAATAGTCAAGTGGTAGGTATCCAAGACCATCCTGTGCAATGGCATCCAGTCCATACCTAATATGATATCTTCATTCTGAAGTGGGAGGACCATAAGATTAGCGGTCCAACTATAATCATCGATGCAGATTTGACAGTCTCGAACATTTAGATCGCCGCCTATTCTACTACCCTCGGGTAGTTTAACAGTAAAGGACTCACAAGGTACACAAGCAAGATTTAAACATTCAACACATTCCACAGATATAAACAAATGTGTGGCTCCAGTATCGAATAGTACATGCATTGGCTGAGAGTTAACAAGAAGAGTACCTGAGATAGCCGGTGCCAACTGGCCATCCGTAGCCCTCAGCTCAAATATGCGGGACGGCACTTACTCCGAAAAGGATGTAGTACCACCGCCGCGCCCATGGCCTCGTCCAAAACCGTGTGCGGTGGTTGAGTCTGGTGGTATGGAGCTCGGTAGTTGGAAACAGCAGGTGTCCTGGGGGATTGCACAGCGCCTTGTTAACTTGGTTGAGAAGCTGAGTTCTGAGTGGGATTGGCCCGCCAGCAGTAACGAGACATGTGTCCACTCTTTCCACAAGTGAAACATTTGGTAGCCGACTTATGGCACCGATCCTTAGTATGTCCGGACATGCCACAATTGAAACAGTCCATACGGTAAGGCCGATCAGATGCACCCTTCTGTTGGTACGAAACCGCTGACTTGAAAGAAGATGCGGGCCCCGAGTTCGTTTTGTTGTTGCTCCCTGACTGAGCCGATGTCTTTTGCTTCTTCGAGTTATGTCCGGTGTAGGTATTAACAACAGTACCGGCATAAGCTGTGACCACGTCTTCGTACGCCTCAGAGTCGTGCAGTGGAATCCGGCGGCATAGCGTTGTACATCCTCCGGAAACCTCTGTGCAAGGTGGCATATTTGTTGATCTTCTGATGGATCTCTGCGAGATTTAACTTAGCTCGGTTCGGTAGGCCTGAATGATATCTGGTACTGGCATATTTTGTGGTCCAGCACTGAAAAAGTCTCGCGCGCGAGCGGTTTGGGCTGATCTGGGACAGTACTCGCTCCACAGTAGTCGAGAAAATTCGGTCCATCCGACTACTCGGTCCTTTGGCCTGTAAGTCCTCCACCAGTGGACAGCGGTGTCACGGAGTTGATTAACCTCGAGCGGAACCTTTCGGTTCTTTGGGATCCGATCACCTCGAAAGCAGTCTCCATTTCAGAAATCCAGTCGTCCACGTGTTTCTCCCCTGCCCCGTCAAACAACAAAGGCCTAGCCTTCAGCATCTCTCCCAACCATCGGTCCCTTCCTGCGTTTTCTTCCACATTGATGACCGGTATCCGTTCCACCTGGTTGACCTGAGAAATTCCCATGGCGATAGCTTGGGCAAGGGCCTGAATGAAAACCGGGTCCATACCTCCCGGGTTGTTATTCTGGCGTTCCGCCTCCTGATCGTTTTGATTAATTGATGGCGGCTGGTCCCCAGCAGGATGGGTCTCGACAGTATTCCTATCCCCATCGTGGTTTGCGGAGGAAACCTGAGCATCATTCGCCACTCTCCTATCTACTCGGTGTGCCATTACTAACAGTATTAATCTAAAGCCAGTTTCACACACAGTTTACAATTAAATGCAGTTTCCAGATAGAAAACACACATATCACTTACTTTGCATTTCCATGAGAAGTTACGGTCGCTTGGGGTGTTGGACTGGAATAACTTTGAAAATTATGAGAAATTTTATTTAAGCCAGGAGTCGATGCTCCGATACCATTTTCTATAACACCCCCAGAATCTCCCGAGGTATTACAGTGCCGTGAATCCCACGTGGGACCCACAAGGCTAGTTTAGAAAATAGATATTTTAAAGAAATTGCAATAAAACAATAAGTTCACGGTTACATAATATGAGCCGAAAGGTTTTAAGGAGAAACATAGTTTAACGTTCGATTATTACATAACGGAGGTTTAAAAGACCAAATTTAATTTAAGCAGCGGCAAGATTTTATTCCAACACCGTTCAAGTCTGACCGGACCCCTCAGGAATGTCTTGCACATAATCAACAAATTTACCTGGCACGACAATTCATGCCAGGTAACCAGAGTCAGAGAATACATACCAATAACGATCATTAGCAAAGATATACATAATTTTACCGAACACAATGCCATATAACCAACAGAAAATATTTCACCACGCGACCGACGTTGTCTTTCTCTTTTTATCACATAAACCACAAGGTCGCAACCAAGGGTCACAAAAGTATCCACACGAGAATACCCCGGAACATAGGTGCCCAATTCGGGTCTTATCCCCTAACACATTTCCATACGGGTACCATACAGGTTTTATCCCCAACACATCGGCCCATTCATAACAAATTTTAGAGAAAGACAACCGTCGGCATTCATCAACAATGGCACATTCATAAATACAAACATTACAATAATATTAGCATTTCTCGAGCAAGATTTCACTTCCGTGTGATCCGAAGGTAAGTGCTTTATGATAACTGGGATCTCCATGCCCGCTCGAGCTTAACCTAGTCACGTAATATCCGATTAATACCTCATACGGATCATGATGAATAAAACTAGTCTCCCTTCCCTAACCGGATTCCTAACGTAGTCTTAATTACCAACATTAGTATCGTTTTTCTAAGTTTATAAGCATTGCGTACCATTATACCGTTCAATTCTACGGTTAATGTTAGATACATCGATTTGCTCAACAAGATTATTCCTATCATCATTCGGTTGGCAACAAATGACCATAGCATAATCAAATCCCATACTCCTAATCCAATTCTCTATTACGAGTACTTCAATCAGTAGACTATCATTTTACACAATGATTTCGGAATTCGATTCTCAATGACTTTAATACTATCGAATTAATCCCCCATTAATGTCAACGTTGATCATCATATTGCAAGAGTAAGTTACGACTAGTTTATCAAATGGTTATGAATTCCTACGAAATCCTTCTACAATTGATACGTCGATTATATATGATCTAAATGTAAATTGAGATGGAAGTTCTCGCATTTGATTGTTACAACGAGTTGTATGAAAATGAAATATATGAACAATGATAACTCCGATTACTACAAGTTCGTCCGTTTAGATAGTCTATGAGATTTTAGCAAAATCTACCCAAGTACCCGTAATCTAACGAGTAATAATCAACAACATTGAAGAGATTACTCCAAGGATTGATAGACTTACCTTAGAAGATGAAGAACAATGAGGAGAGATGACAAATCAACAAGAGCCATGAGGAGAAACGAGGAATGGGTTGAATGACTTGGATAATCTTCACCGGAGCTTACGAAATCTCTATGTTAATTCAAGTGTATGAGAGGCCAAGAATTAAGTAGAAGGCTGTGGAAAAGCTTCAAGAGTTCTTCAGTTCAAGTTTTGGGACAGATGTTCGCTATATTTTTAAACAATCCGCAAGTGTATGGAATAAGTGTAGAAAGCGGCGAGCAAGGTCGTATTCCACAGAGTCTAAATATTCCTATTGTGTTGAGTACTAGATTATAATGATTCCGATTTTATCTAGACGATCGAAAGTTGAATGGATGGTTAACGAAATAAAATAAAATGATGACAATAAAAGAAAATATCCGAATTAAGGAGAATTGTAAGAGTTTAGAAAGAAAGATTCCAATGCTCGGTTTCTGTTGATCACTAAGCTTAGTCGGGATTGGTTCCAAAAGTTCTAAAATCATCTAAAATCACTTTCACTAATTTGCACACATGCTTGTAGTTTTGAATAAGATACCAAGGCAAGTTCTAGAGTGTTAAAAACATTAATGATACACTCGACAATGAAACTTGCATATTTAATGATGCACGAAGGCTCAAAAGCTCACAAGTTAGAGTTGTTCATATTTCCAAGATATTAAACTATTTATTCAATTTCACACCCTTTTGATTATTCTACAATTTTTCCTCTTCAAATTATCCTCGATTTGCATATCAAAATAATAAAATAAATCCCGAGGTATCCAAGACAAGAGTTCATTCGTTCGAGTTTCATCCAAGTACATGATACTCAAACACACACCAATTTCAAAAACAATAATCCACACTAAAATCCAAGCAAATCTTCACACTAAAATTCGAAAAAAATAGAAACAAACAAACAATAAAATTAAAAAAAACGAACAATATAAGTATATCTTGACCCACCATCTCCCCCAGACTTGAATTAAAGAATGTACACACGAAGGGGGTATAGTATTTAAACAATAAAAACTTTGGGTCAATAAATACTTACAATCGGTCTTATTGATTTGGCGGAGGGAGGTGGCCTTGTTAGACATGCCTCGTGTCATACCTGCTCAGATTTGTCAAAAATTGTCTGCCCACCTGACCCGACCGTGTCAAACGACACGGCCCGTGTCGCACCTGCGCGAAAAGTGAAAATCAACTGTCAGCCTGACCCGACCGTGTCAAACGACACGACCCGTGTCATATTTGCCCAGAAACTCAAAAAACGTCTGTAAGCCCGACCCGACCGTGTCAAGTGACACGTCCCGTGTCGTACTAGCCTAGAAAGTGCGCTTCTGGTCTCCGGATTTTTTTCTGCGAATTGGACACCTACAGTTGAACCGGTCAGTTCCTCATCAAGTAAAAATAAAAATAAAATGCAAATAAGAACAAAATAAACTAACAAGAACCATTGGGTTGCCTCCCAATTAGCGCTAAGTTTAACGTCTTCAGCCGGACGCAAGTGTTGGGTTGCCTCCCAACCAGCGCTAAATTTAACGTCTTTAGCCAGACGCATGTTTCCTTCATCCCCGGATCATTCAACGAGCTCTTACAATCCGGTTTACGCGCAATTTTATCGGGAGGTTCTCTATTTGTCAATCCATCAAATCGAGGGGTCATCAAAAATACAACATTTTGACTATACGTCCTAATCGTTAATTCTCCTCGATCCACATCAATTAAAGCTCGTGCAGTGGCTAAGAACGGACGTCCAAGTATTACTAGACCATCTTGCTTCCCATCATTATCAAGGACTATAAAATCAATGGGGAAGGCGAACTTATCAATTTTTAAAATTACATCCTCCACAATTCCCTTTGGGTAAGCTAAAGATTGATCTATGAATTGTAAGCTCACTGGAGATGGTCTCAACTCTCCTAATCCAAGTGTCCTGAAAATAGACAAAGGCAATATACTGACACTTGAACCATGATCAACAAATACATCATTTAATGAACAACCCGAAATAGAGCAGAGAATTGAAAAACTCCCCGGATCTTTAAGCTTTTGCGGTAGGCGCTCCAATTCCTTTTTCTTTAACACCATCGCTTGCACGAAAACCTCAAATTTTTCTTCTCCTCGATATGTTCAATATCGGACCAATCTTTCTCCACATTAATGGAAACTATCAAATCAGCATTATTAGACAACACGATAGCATCTTCGTCTTCATTCTCCGATTCCGGTATCTCTTCATTCATGGTGCACGAAAAAATGGCATTGCATTGTGCTTTTGGATTTTCTTCGGTGTTGCTTGGAAATTGGCCTTTTTGATGTTGGCTCCCCACAATCTTAGCCAATTGACCGATTTGCGTTTCTAGGTTTCTCATTTGAGCTCCAACGGTGGTTGCTAATTGAGTCACATGATTTTCAATCCGATCAAGCTTTTCTTCATCTCGGGTAAACCGACTTTTTGTTTCCAACATAAAAGTAGCCAAAATATTCTCTAGATTAGAATTTGGCTTGGATTCTTCTATCACCTCACCATTAGACACTTTAAATACCATCGGTGGTTACAACACATTTCTCGAATTCCCATAGCTAAGATTCTCGTGATTCCTATTTGAAGGATGATAAAACCACGGATGAGGATTTTTTAGATAGTTATTGAAATTATGGTTATTGATGTAATGAGCTTCCTCCAACGGGTCCGGTGGTGGTGCGCTTCCTTTTGGATTTATTTTTTCATTTGCACTCTTCGTCAGAATTCCCAAATGGTTGGTCAGAATCAATATTTGTGCAGTTAAAGCCTTTATAGGATCCGAGTCTGAAACTTCAGCCACTCTACGAACATTAGTTCTCTCAGTAGGCCATTGATAGCTATTCATGGCCATCTCCTCGATCAATTCATATGCTTCCTCTGTGCTTTTGGCTAGTAGTGCTCCTCCGGCCGATGCATCAACAAGATTTCTCGTTTTTCCGGCCAACCCATTATAAAAGAAACACATTTGTTGGTCTTCCGGAAAACCATGACGAGGACATCGTCTTGAAAAATCCTTGAAGCGTTCCCACGCCTCATATAACATTTCTGAATCCATTTGTAGGAACTGCATGATTTCGCTTTTCAATCTCATGGTCTTGTTGGGAGGGAAGAATTTGAATAAAAAAATTTCACCCAACTCGTCCCATGTACGTATGCTCCCGGAAGCAAGGGTTCCAAGCCAACTACGAGCCTTCTCTCTCAAAGAGAACGGAAATAACTTCAATCTTATTGCGTTGCTTGACACCCCATTCATTTTTATGGTGTCACAAATTTGAATAAAGTGGAATAAATGGGCGTGCGGATCCTCCGTGGCAAATCCACCAAAATAATTCTGTTGAACCATCGATATTAATGACGACTTCAATTCAAAATTTAGGACGTTGATAGGAATATGAGAAATTCCCCCATAATTTTGGTCAAGCCTCGGCCGAAATCCGTCCCGAATCGATTGAATTCGAATCTGGTGCCACCGCACGCCTCCATTGTTTGGATTGTGGGCTATTATATTATCATTGCCCGTGTTGGCAATCGCGTCTCCCGATCTTTCCATTTCGTCAGATAAATCTCTTTGTAATTTCCATGTAGCAATACTTATTCTTCGAGCAAATGCCTCTACTTTGGGAATAAAGTTTTCCAAAGGTTCTCGAGAGGAGCGGGTGTTCATGTACGCCCTACAACACGGCCAAAAATAATATAGAAGTAACAAAATAAAATAAAACAGAAAAATATATCTAAAGTAAGACCGAAAACACTTATCGTAATATCAATACTAACAAAAATAAATTAGTCCCCGGCAACGACGCCAAAAACTTGTTCGCTATATTTTTAAACAATCCGCAAGTGTACGGAGTAAGTGTAGAAAGAGGCGAGCAAGGTCGTATTCCACAGAGACTAAATATTCCTATTGTGTTGAGTACTAGATTATAATGATTCCGGTTTTATCTAGACGATCGAAAGTTGAATGGATGGTTAACGAAATAAAATAAAATGATGACAATAAAAGAAAATATCCGAATTAAGGAGAATTGTAAGAGTTTAGAAAGAAAGATTTCAAGGCTCGGTTTCCGTTGATCACTAAGTTTAGTCGCGATTGGTTCTAAAAATTCTAAGTGCGTTTCCAAAATGATAATCACAATAATATTCTAAAGTCTCTCTCGAGATGCATTAAAACGTAGATTAAACAACCTATAACAATGTCTCCGTTTACTATAAATTATCTAACTCCAAAATGTTCATAAGATTTTAACATCATCATAGCTTATCACCGATTTCTCAATCTCGTAATTTACTACGTCAAGTACTCAAAACCTATTAATGCCCTCTTCTCTCGAATTATGAGCAATTAAGTTAAACATGTAAAAACATTGATCAAGTGTCTAAACATGAATTAAAACCAAGTATTTGATAAAGAAATCACACTAGATATATATAATCATCAATCCCTCAAAACCATAGCAAATCAACGTACTCCCATGCCCGGAATCTAACGAGTTTAGCCGGACATGGTAATGAAAGAAAGATTAATATTCATCATGTTCATGCTAAATAAAACAACAAAATGAATAAAAGATAGGAAGAAGATAAAACTCGGAAGGTGTATTGATTGATCCCGATTGAAGCCTTCAAATGTTCTTGAAGTGTTCTTCAAGAATTTCCTTCAAATCTCCTTCTTTTTGGATGAAAAGCTCTCAAATCTTGTGTTTCTCTCTCTCCAATCACTCCAATTCAGAATATGGCTTCAAAAGTCTGGTCCAAGGCCTTTTATCAAGCCAAAAATGCCAAGAAATTCCATTCAAACCGTGTAAAATGTCAAAAAATGGACTTGCACCGAAAAGTGACACGGCCCGTGTCATACTGTCCCAGAAAATGCAAAAACTTTCTGGACAGCAGACCCGACCGTGTCTTGTGACACGGCCCGTGTGCAGTCTGGACTGTCAAGTCGTGGTTTAGAAGCCATATCTCTCTCAATATACCTCATAATTTAGCGTATGATATACCGTTACGAAGCTGATTTCATGAGGAATCCATAAATATATAGAACACATCCTGATTCGAAGTAATGAATCTGGAAATTAGAAAATACGACAGGTAGTGCTTCAATCTTCATCGTTTTAGGCCTCGTTCTCTCGTTTCTGCATTGCTTGATATGTATTGGGGATTGAGTCTTCGTTCTTGCTTGATAATGTCCTTAAAACACCTATAAAATCAAATAAAATATACCCAAGCATGATCGAGTCCAACAAACACAATATGAGTACAAACGACACAATTCTACATATTTTAGAATCTTAAAATCCGGAAAAACCTTATAAAAATACTTTTAAAAATGAGTGTTATCAAAATCCCCAAACTTGAACGTTGATCGTCCTGAGCAATGCACTTTGAAATAACCACTCTTAAGGGAACTCATTCCTCAACACACCTCAAAGGATTATTTTGAGAATTTATCAATGCGCCTCAATAAATAAATAAGTCGAGTTCTATAAAGTATTCAAATCTCTGGGGTGCTTCCTTAACATCATATCCAATATGTGGAGAATATGAACCTCACCGGTCAAGTGTATTTACTTACTCTCAAAGTGTATAATAGGATAAGTGACACTCAAAACTCATTCAATGAAATAAGAATCCCCATAGGCTTGCTAATCGTCTACATCTCTACCACTAGTTGTGTATGCAAATTTGGTGAATCAAAAAGGACTTTATTGGTTGTAATGTAGGCTTTTTGGTCGGGGTAGGATAAGTATGGCTAAAGTGACTTGACTTAAGCAAATTAAAACTACATCCCAATAATCACTTCGCTCAATTAAAAGCTCAAATTTTTGTTTTCCCTGGAATTCCCTTCTTCAACCCCTTGATTTTAATATAATCACACTAAGCGCTTTTGAAAGTGAAAATCACAACCTTATTACTCCTTATTGCTCCATTTATTTTATTTCCTCCTTATCGCTCCAATAAATCTCGTTTTTTTTTTGTGCCCACTCTTTGTTTTTTTATTTTCATGTGGTGGACAACATCATTATTATAATCACACCATTCTTCCTTCAAATTTATTTTGATGAATCATTGCAATTGAACCAACAATCTTCCCAATCACCTCCACACACCTTTTCATTCTTTTGCCAATTTGTTCTAATAAGCTCAAGTATAGGGACAAAAGTTTATAATGGAACGGAAAGCTCATAATGTGGTTAACAAGAAATAGGCTTTAAGATCAATCGGGCTAACTAGGAAAATAATTTTCGGGTTGGCCAAAAGATTTGAAGGGTTGCCAAAAAAAAACGTCTCAAATCACTTTCACTAATTTGCACACACGCTTGTAGTTTTTGAATAAGATACCAAGGCAAGTTCTAGAGTCTTAAAAACATGAATGATACACTCGACAATGAAACTTGCATATTTAATGATGCACGAAGGCTCAGAAGCTCACAAGTTAGAGTTGTTCATATTTCCAAGATATTAAACTATTTATTCAATTCCACACCCTTTTGATTATTCTACAATTTTTCCTCTTCAAATTATCCTTGATTTGCATATCAAAATAATAAAATAAATCCCGAGGTATCCAAGACAAGAGTTCATCCTTTCGAGTTTCATCCAAGTACATGATACTCAAAACACACGAAGTTCAAAAACAACAAGCCACACCAAAATCCAAGCAAATCTTCACACTAAAATTCGAAAAAAATAGAAACAAACAAACAATAAAATTAAAAAAAAATGAACAATATAAGTATATCTTGACCCAATATCTCCCCCCAAACTTGAATTAAAGAATGTACACACGAAGGGGTATAGTATTTAAATAATAAAAACTTTGGGTCAAGAAATACTTACAACCGGTCATATTGATTGGGCGGACGGAGGTGGCCTTGTTGGACATGCCTCGTGTCATACCTGCTCAGATTTGTCAAAAATCATCTGCCCACCTGACTCGACTGTGTCCAACGACATGGCCCGTGTCGCACCTGCGCGAAAAGTGAAAATCAACTGTCAGCTTGACCCGACCGTGTCAAATGACACGGCCCGTGTCATATTTGCCCAGAAACTCAAAAAACGTCTGTATGCCCGACCCGACCGTGTCAAGTGACACGGCCCATGTCGTACTAGCCTGGAAAGTGCCCTTCTGGTCTTCGGATTTTTTTTTCTGCGAATTGGACAACTACAGTTGAACCGGTCAGTTCCTCATCAAGGAAAAATAAAAATAAAATGCAAATAAGAACAAAATAAACTAACAAGAACCATTGGGTTGCCTCCCAATTAGCGCTAAGTTTAACATCTTCAGTCGGACGCAAGTGTTGGGTTACCTCCCAACCAGCGCTAAATTTAACGTCTTCAGCGAGACGCATGTTTTCTTCATCCCGGATCATTCAACGAGCTCTTACAATCCTGTTTACGCGCAATTTTATCGGGAGGTTCTCCATTTGTCAATCCATCGAATCGAGGGGTCATCAAAAATACAACATTTTGACTATACGTCTTAATCGTTAATTCTCCTCGATCCACATCAATTAAAGCTCGTGCAGTAGCTAAGAACGGGCGTCCAAGTATTACTAGACCATCTTGCTTCCCATCATCATCAAGTACTATAAAATCAACGGGGAAGGCGAACTTATCAATTTTTAAAATTACATCCTCCACAATTCCATTTGGATAAGCTAAAGATTGATCTATGAATTATAAGCTCACTGGAGATGGTCTCAACTCTCCTGATCCAAGTGTCCTGAAAATAGACAAATGCAATATATTGACACTTAAACCATGATCAACAAATACATCATTTAATGAACAACCCGAAATAGATCAGGCAATTGAAAAACTCCCTGGATCTTTAAGCTTTTGCGGTAGGTGCTCCAATTCCTTTTTCTTTGACGCCATGGCTTGCACGAAAATCTCAAAATTTTTCTTCTCCTCGATATGTTCAATATCGGACCGATCTTTCTCCTCATTAATGGAAACTATCAAATCAGCATTATTAGACAACACAATTGCATCTTCATCTTCATTCTCCGATTCCGGTAGCTCTTCATTCATGGTGCACGAAAAAATGGCATTGCATTGTGCTTTTGGATTTTCTTCGGTGTTACTTGGAAATTGGCCTTTTTGATGTTGGCTCCCCACAATCTTAGCCAATTGACCAATTTGTGTTTCTAGGTTTCTCATTTGTGCTCCAACGGTGGTTGCTAATTGAGTCACATGATTTTCAATCCGATCAAGCTTTTCTTCATCTCAGGTAAACCAACTTTTTGTTTCTATCATAAAAGTAGCCAAAATATACTCTAGATTAGAATTTGGCTTGGATTCTTCTGTCACCTCACCATTCGACACTTTAAATCCCATCGGTGGTTGCAACACATTTCTCGAATTCCCATAGCTAAGATTCTCGTGATTCCTATTTGAAGGATGATAAAATCCGGGATGAGGATTTTTTCGATAGTTATTTTAATTATGGTTATTGATGTAATGAGCTTCCTCCAACGGGTCCGGTGGTGGTGCACTTCCTTTTGGATTTATTTTTTCATTTGCACTCTTCGTCAGAATTCCCAAATGGTTGGTCAAAATTGACATTTCTGCAGTTAAAGCCTTCATAGGATCCAAGTCTGAAACTTCAGCCACTCTACGAATATTAGTCCTCTCAGTAGGCCATTGATAGCTATTCATGGCCATATCTTCGATCAATTCATATGCTTCCTCTGCGCTTTTGGCTAGTAGTGCTCCTCCGGCCGATGCATCAACAAGATTTCTCGTTTCTCCCGCCAACCCATTATAAAAGAAACACATTTGTTGGTCTTCTGGAAAACCATGACGAAGACATCGTCTCAACAAATCCTTGAAGCATTCCCATGCCTCATATAACAATTCTGAATCCATTTGTAGGAACTGCATGATTTCACTCTTCAATCTCATGGTCTTGTTAGTGTAATACCTGTACTTTTATTGACTGTTTGACTCTGTCGTCCTCCTTATTTTGTCGCTCTGTTAATGTTTGGAGATGTTGTTGATAATGTTATTGAGTTTCGTATCTCGTTTGGTTCTTGATCATGTCGTTTAGACTTTGCGGAAATGTTCTGGGCCAGAGATATAGCGCACGCTAGGCCTAGGCTAACGCACGCTAATTCTGCTTGATTAGCGCACGCTAGATCTGAGCCGTAGCGCGCGCTAAGAGGATCAGTCAGGCCAGAACCAACATTTCGAACTGCTCTCTGGACTGGCGGATTAACGCACGCTAGGAGCTGTTAGCGCACGCTATTCGTGGTTAGTAGAGCACGTTAACATCCGTCCGTAGCGCACGCTATCGGGCTGGTCAGCAGAGACAGTGAGGTTGCCAGGTTTTCTGGATTATGAGATAGCGTACGCTAGGCTTCGGCTAGCGCACGCTAAAGCTATTACATAACGCACGCTAGGGACAGACGATTAGCGCACGCTAACGGGGCCGACAGAAGCCACTGGACTAATGAAGGAGGCGTAGCGTGCGCTAGACTGGACAGATATAAATATGGCAGTTGACTTTATTTTCGTCATTTCTCACCTTCTTCACTCCTTTTCGACGGGAATCACTCGGGGGAGGCGATCTTAGGCGATTGGAAGCAATCTTCTTTCTAACAACAATATTTTGGGTTGGAGAACAAGTATTTCTCAACATCTAGTTCCTCCTAACGTCCGAATCAAGGTAAAAATCCTTAGAACCCTACCTTTTGGGAATTTTGGGGTTTTTCGTAGATTCGTCCGATTTACCCGCTTTGAAGCTTGAGAACTTTGAGATTATGATGTATCTATACCGTATGCATGCTTTTCCTGCGATTTTATGGTTTGGATTGTGCCGTTTCGGACTTGTGAGATTTTGGACGATTTTTCCAACCTCTAGTTGATTATCCGTAAATCTTTATGAGTCATAGACGGGTTTCGGGGGTTTCTTCGCGTAATTTGAATATGGGTAATTGATTATCATATTCCTTACGAATCGTTTAGGTGCCGGAAGCGCGTTCTTGGACCTACCGAACTCATACCCTTCCTCCGTTCGATTTCTCGATGTCTCAAAGGCAAGTATACATTTATGATTGTACGTTCTCGACTTTTAAAGTAAGAGGATTTGATGGCATGATATGAACGAACCGTTTTTACGGCATTCATAGATATATTGATGGCATATTATGAACGAACCGTTTTTACGGCATTCATATATGTATTATTGGCATGTAACGAACGAACCGTTTTGACGGCATTCCTACATGTAACGGCGTATGATATGAACGAACCGTTTCTACGGCATTCACATACGTCATGAGATTTTAGTCATTCCGGAATACTAGTCTTGAATTGATGAATTGACGGTTACATTTACTTTATTGTCGAGGAGTATTGTGTTTCATATTGATATACTTGCACTAGCTATTCGACGGCTAACCCCTTTATGGGGGAAATACGTTTCATGTATTTCAGGTTCCAGGAGGGCGGACAAGCAGGTATCGGGTCGGCACGAAGATGGTGGGCAAGTGTGATACTGTGTCTTTCTTCCAGTTATGTTTGGAGTTTCCCGTTCAGTGTTGTTGTACTGGATTGACTTTTGAATATTCGAGTATCGTTTTCCCTTTTCTTGATGTTCCGGCCTGTGTTTGCCGAAGTATTGATTCGAGTTGTGATGTGGTGAATACATTGGTTATGTTTTGAATACCTTTGTATTGTTCTTAATTCCATTGTATGTAGACCTCCTCGGTCAAAGTTTATAGTTCTGCGTATGTTTAGCCTTGTGGGTCCCACGGCGGGGCTTACGGCGCTGTAATATTCCCTGAATAACTTGGGGGTGTTACAGAATATGGTATCGGAGCTTAGGTCTATGGATACCTAGGCTGTAGGTCTTTTGGGTCGATCGAGTCGTTGATTGTCCGCAGTATCACTACTCTGCCATCATCACAGTGCGACCGGTACTTGTAAGACCTCTCACTCTCTTGGTGTTTCCTTATTCGTTTTGCTTCCTTTTATCGGTAATATTGAGAATCGGACACTTTGATGACGCGCGATTAAATTGTGCTTACATGACTTGTGTGTTCTTCAGTATGTCATCTGGTAGGGGCCGTGGTCGTGGCCGTGGACGAGGAAGAGGTCGTGGCGCGGCCGTTTCCATCAGTTCAGTTGCGGGGTCGACCAACCCCAGTTTGTCGAACTCGGTGCATCCCGACACCGAGAGTCAGCACGACTAGTCAGACGGTCAGGGGAACAACGCGGACGTTGGAGTGGCGAATGCACTTCAACAATTGGCTACTCAAATGACTATTTTGGCCCAAACTGTTCGGATGAATAACCCGAACCCAAACACGGATGCCTTGCTTCAGAATGTAATCTGTATGCACCCTCCGCAGTTTGGCGGTGCCACAGACCCGTTAGGCTGGGAAGACTGGCTAGCGGAATTAGAGAAGATTTTCGAGGTGGTTGATTGCCCCGAGGTGAGGAAAGTACCAATTGCTCAGTATTTCCTCACTAAGGAGGCCGCTACTTGGTGGAAGGTCATCAAGCCGCAGGATCGTATCGCCTCGTGGGATGAGTTTAAAGAGCTCTTGGAGGCCGAGTTTTGTCCTTGGCCGGTACGAGAGAGCCGAATCCGAGCCTTCTTCGAGGCTAAACCACAGGATATTCCCGTTTCGCAGGCGATCGTGGAGTACAACCAACAATTGGTCCATGTGAAGGATCAAGTGCGTAACGAGCGTGACAAGATCCGTTATTTTGATATGCGGATGAATTTGGACTTACGACGGTACATGGCCGGATTTGCCTGTACTACGCTGAAAGAGTATCAGGACAGAGCTTTAGCCCATGATATGTTGAGCCCCGACAACAATACCGTTGAAGAACCGAAGAAACAGAAAGTCGCGGGAAATTTTTCTGGATCTAAAGGTGGCAACTTTCAGAAATCTCAGACGACTAACCGTTTTGCCGGACAGTCGTCGCGTTCTAATAAAGGGAAGAGGGGTTACCGTGCCACTCCAGGTACCTCAAATCGCACGGTGACTTGCTATAATTGTGGCCGCCCAGGCCACTTAAATTCAGAATGCTACTTTCCACCATTAAAGTGTCACACGTGTGGACAGATGGGGCATAGAGCGGTTTATTGCTCCGAGCCGAACCAGACTTTGGATACTCGGGCTTCTGCCCCAACACCACTTGATCAAAGTATTAATTAGCGGCAATCTTATGGTCAACCTCAGCAGAATTTTGGCAGGGGCCGGGGACGGGGTCAGAATGCTGGAGGGGGGAACTCTAGCGTCGGTTCGGTGCAACCACGAGTTTATGAGATGCGTCGAGCAGACGAGCCCGACGCGGCGGTGGCTTCAGGTACTATCCATATCCTATCTCATCCAGTTCGTGTACTTTTTGATTCGGGTGCTACACATTCTTTTATTTCTTTGGAGTGTGTACGCCGTTTGAATATAACTTGTCTGACTACTTGCGATCCCTTCATCGTAAGACTGCCTAGCGGGGATAGAATTGTGGGGAACCGGGAGATCAGAGATTTTCCGGTGAATATATCCGGTATGGATTGGTTATCGAATTTAATTGTAGTTGATATGGAAGGCGAGGACGTGATCCTCGGCGAGGATTGGCTTGATAGTCATCAAGCGATTATGAACTACCGTACTAAGGTTATCACCATGATGACTAAATACGGATCCGAGCACTCATTTTTGGGGTGTAAGTCGGGACTATCCGAGTTACTGATCAGTGCCATGAAGGCCGTAAAACTTTTGAATAAAGGTTGTGCGGGCTATTGGTGTTATGCCTTGAAAACGGAAGGAAATGAAATCGATTTCTCTTCGATTCCGGTTGTTAGTGAGTACCCCGATGTCTTTCCGAATGACCTCCCAGGATTACCGCCAGATCGAGAGATAGAATTTACCGTGGACTTGGATCCAGATGCGGCTCCGATTTCTAAAGCACCTTACCGGATGGCACCTTCCGAGATGCAAGAATTGAAGCATCAACTGGGAGAACTTCTGGAAAAAGGGTACATCAGACCGAGCGCCTCGCCTTGGGGCGCGCCTGTTCTTTTTGTAAGGAAGAAAGATGGTTCACTACGTTTGTGCATTGACTACCGTGAGCTGAACAAAGTAACCATCAAGAACAAGTATCCTTTGCCACGTATAGACGATTTATTTGATCAATTGCAAGGGGCTGCAGTTTTCTCAAAAATTGATTTACGATCCGGGTATTATCAACTCAGGGTGAGGGAGTCAGACGTTCCGAAGACGGCATTTCGGACAAGGTATGGGCATTACGAATTTGTGGTTATGCCTTTTGGGTTGACTAATGCACCAGCAGTTTTCATGCAGTTAATGAATAAGATATTCATCGAGTACCTCGACAGATGTGTAGTCGTCTTTATTGACGACATCTTGATCTACTCTCGAGATAAGGAGGAACATGCCCGACACCTGCGTTTGATATTAGACATTTTGAGAGCCGAGCACCTCTATGCAAAATTCTCGAAATGTGAATTTTGGTTGGAAGAAGTTATGTTTCTCGGTCATGTGATTTCGGCCGAAGGGGTTCGTGTAGACCCGCAGAAGATCGAGGCAGTGCTAGATTGGGCACCGCCTAAGAATGTTAAGGAGGTTCGTAGCTTTTTGGGCCTTGCTGGATATTACCGTCGGTTTGTCGAGGGGTTCTCGAAACTCGCCCGGCCGCTTACAAAATTACTCCAGAAGACCGAAAAGTTTATCTAGACGGATGAGAGACAACAGAGCTTCGATGAACTGAAGAGACGATTGACTTCAGCGCCGATTTTAACTTTACCACATGGTAGCGAGGGCTTTGCAGTTTATAGTGACGCTTCGGGTCAAGGCCTGGGCTGTGTACTTATGCAGCATGATAAGACGATAGCTTTTGCGTCTCGACAATTAAAGCCTTATGAGATGAATTATCCTACTCACGATTTAGAGTTGGCCCCAATTGTCTTCGCACTCAAGATTTGGCGGCATTATTTGTATGGTTCACCGTGCCGGATTTATACCGATCACAAGAGTCTGAAATATATTTTCAGTCAGAAGGAGCTGAATATGAGACAGAGGCGTTGGTTAGAGTTAATAAAGGATTACGATTTGGAAATTCTTTACCACCCCGGAAAAGCTAATGTCGTTGCGGATGCTTTGAGCCGAAAATCGGCATCTCTTCAAATGCTCGAGGTTCTTACACCTGCATTTAAAATTCGAGACTTAATTGAGCAAGGGATAGAAGTTTGGCTTCAACGAGTACAGGGGCAACTGTGTACTCTCGAAATTACTTCGTCTTTAGTTGATGACATCAAAGGGAAGCAGTGGAGTGACCCGATGATTTCTCAACTGAAGGAAGATGTAATTTAAGGAAAAGCTCCTGGCTTTATGGTGCACGAGGATAGTATTCTGAGATTTCAGGGCAGGCTTTGTGTTCCGAACGATTTAGAGCTGAGACAGAGAATTCTCCGAGAAGCGCATGCTACGCCTTACTCAATCCACCCCGGGACGAGTAAGATGTACAAAGATTTGAAGCGTAATTTTTGGTGGAATAACATGAAGAAGGATGTTACGGAGTTTGTACTACGGTGCTTGCACTACTACGAAAATAGGATTTCACATCGGTTTTTAAGTACTATTCACATCGGTTTTAAAACCGATGTTGTATCCACCGATGTTAAAATTCACATCGGTTTTTAAAAACCGATGTGAAAATGAGTAATTCACATCGGTTATGCCACAACCGATGTAGAATTGATGCTAAAAAAAACCACATCGGTTTCTTGAGATAACCGATGTGAAATGTCTCATTCACATCGGTTTTGAGTTATAACTGATGTAAAATGTTCCATTCACATCGGTTTTGAGTTATAACCGATGTAAATTGAAGCAAAAAATTTAACATCAGTTTCTTACATAACCGCTGTGAACTATATATATGTTCTCAACCCAGCACTACCAAATTAGCCAAAATCCACATTACATTTTCAATATTGAGTGAAAAATATTAATGTTACAAAAATTACAAGATCAATTAAAAACAAAATTGCATTATCAAACAAACACGAAATTAAAACATAAAGTAAACATAAAATTACATGAAAATCTAAAAAGAAAATTACAAGATCGATAATATATTACATGGTTCTCATGGAATTAAATCATGTTTACACAGGTATTGAAGGCAATGAGGATCCTTATTCTTCGTCATGAAGGTGACATGCACATAAAGTGTAGCATCCAGCACACGTATAGCTTCCCTGGCACGTCGATCACCAAAACGAACACTAGCCAAAATCTCCGAAAGCTCGTATTCACGCTCCTAAAAACAAATATAACAACAAAAGGATAGAATCACGCTCCTAGAAAACAAACATAATGACAAAAGGATAGATGGTAGAATGTGATAATATAGTACGTAGTATAAAATAGGAACAATATGTGTGATGATATAGTATAAAATAGGTGGAAGAATAATAACATAAATTAGTATACCTCAAGTCCACAATAATAACGTAATGTTTTCAATGCATAGCCATTAGTAATCTTGCTCAACTCCTTATTTTCCCAGAGACAAATATTCGGCAGTCTTTCCAAAACTATAGTTCTTCTTTGAAAAGTAAAAATGATCAATAAGTTTTCTTCTTCACACCAAAATTTAAAAAAAATCACTACAAGACCACACTATAAATATAGGAGTGAAGAGACTAGAAAGTATCTAGTTGACATCATTCCTAGCATGGATGAGGAAGTAGAAGGGGAAACAAAGAAGTAGAGTACACAGGAGTGCACTAGCGGGTAAACATGTGAAAATCCCAACCCCATCCATAATGACATTACATGAACATTCAAAAGAGAATTAACCACATTTAATTCAAAACACATATTAACGAATGATGGGATAAGGCATACTTAAGCCATTTTTTGCAGATTTTTCAAGTGAATCCATCTTCCCTACAGGAGGGGCCGCTCAATCCATACAAGAACCATTAGAGACGAAACAAAAACAAAGAATAGCATATTTACAAGATATAAAGGTAATTCCCTAATTATAACAAAATGAGAAGGGGTGTCACGTACAATTAAAAAACCGACGAGACCCCTCTTCATAATTTCCAACTGGATGATAAATGACACCTTCGGGATGACATTTTCCACAACCAAGACGAAAAAAAACCTTGTGTAAATTACAGGGGTAATGTGGCTATTCAATTTTTAAAGGGGGATATCAGCTTATTTTTAAAAACATAGATGGATAATCGGCCTGTTCAATTTACATAAGCAAGTAAATAGCCCTTTTGTAATTAATATTATAACTAAACAATTATAATTAAAGAAAATCAAAATATTTAACCTTCATTATGATCCACTTTCTAACAAAAACAATTATGTGCATAATTCAATAGATGGTTTGTTCCGAACATTTGTCATAATCAAAAATTAACCTTCATATCTCCAGCAACCGACACAAGTAGTCAAGGTTTCTGCTCTTTCAATCTGAAGATAGTAGCGCCTGCGAAAAGCAAAATATTTACTTGATGTGTCAATTCAGTCATGGGATCGGAATTCTAACCTCTGCTCCAAATATATCTAGCCCACGAACAACCACAAGGATTATCTACAATGCAAAAAAACAAAAACAAAAAACAATTGATTAAAATATGTAGTCCTACAAACAGTGGTGAGAGAGGAAAATTTGTATGTCTTTTTAAACAAAGAAAATGACGATAGAAAATGAAAGTGAACCAAATTATCTTTCATTAGTTGATATTTGGGGACAACACACCTGGCTCCACAGGAGTACAAGCCTTCACAACTTGATCGGAACAAACTTCAGCAAAGAAAAGTTTAATTTTGGGAGAATGATCCTTGCTCCCAGCAATAAAGCTCAGGTGAGTGTATTTCTCTTCTTCCCAGTAATAAGCAGTAGCATCATTGATGTACAAACAATCCACAAGTTCAAACATTTTAGAGTGCGATTAAGCAGTAGCATCATGATCTCCTAATATTGAAGGGCTCAGCCATTTAGAGTGCGATTAGATATCAAAAAAAACATTTTAATTCCAGTTCATATCTCTAATTACCAATCATTATACTAGCTTTACACCACACCAACTTTAATCAACATGTTTTCATCGTATCCAATCACTTTATTAATACAGCATTCCTCACACAATTTTTTCATCACTATTCTCTAGTTAGTGAAATCAAATTTTTTTCAAAAGTATATCAAATCACACTGTTAATCTTTCTCCTTTGTGAATATTTGCAGTAAGTTGTGTTCCATCACTTGGAAGTAGACGAGAGAACCAACAATATGAGTTCCTCATATAAAATCATCAGCTGGTAACAACAATCGAACCAAACTAAAACAACTAACAAAGCAGGTCAGAAAATCCGATTATAGGAAAATCAGTGAATGTCAGATTCGAAGGACAAGTCGAACAAGAATATACCAAAAATTAATTAACGCAGATCCAAATCATCGTGGTATTTAGAACCTTCACTGCACGCCTTTGACCACGAACACGAAATTTATTCACATCGCTACTGAAGATTGATAATAAGGAAAAAACATACCTTCTACCGGCTCCACTGATGGGGGATTTGGATTGGGGAGGAGCGGCAACGGCGGCAAACGTAGCATAATGGGCGGCGAATCTATGGAGAAAATTGGCCGCGGGGGATGGGCGAGAGCTGGGCTTTGGGGCGGATGGAAATGGAGATCTGGGGCGGAGAGCGGCCGATGATCGGAGCAACGAGGCAATGAGCCTACTAGAAGCCATGGCGCGGGACGATTGGGGTTTTTACGGAGAGAAGAAAAGAGAAAGTGCTAGGGTATCGAGAAACTCAGACTATTTTTAGAAAAAAAAAATAGGTTCACATCGGTTTTTATAAAAACCGATGTGAATTATACTCAATTCACATCGGTTCATTTAGAAACCGATGTTAAAGTAGTATATTCACATCGGTTTCTAAATAACCGATGTGAATTGAGTATAATTCACATCGGTTTTTATAAAAACCGATGTAAATTTGGTTTAAAAATTTCAATTATGCCACCGCGTCTTTTTTAACATCGGTTTTCACAAAACCGATGTTAAACGAGCGATGTTGAATGTGTTTTTTCTAGTAGTGTTGACGTGTCAACAAGTCAAGATCGAACACCAACGACCAGCGGGGTTGTTGAAACCGCTTCCCATTCCCAAGTGGAAGTGGGAAGACATTTCTATGGATTTTATCGCTGGTATGCCGAGAACTCGGGTCGGAGTGAATATGATTTGGGTAATTGTCGATCGGCTGACCAAATCCGCACACTTTTTGGGTATTAAGGATACTTGGAGACCGGATAGGCTAGCTCGAACCTTTATTGCTGAGATCGTGAGGTTACACGGTGCCCCCAAGACCATTATTTCTGATCGAGACGGTCGTTTCGTATCACACTTTTGGCAGGCTGTTCATCAGGCTTTGGGTACTGAGTTGAAATTGAGCACTTCTTTTCATCCTCAGTCGGATGGTCAGACAGAGAGGACGATTCAGACGTTGGAAGATATGTTACGGGCTTGTGCCTTAGACTGGAGTAATGATTGGGAGCTTCACTTACCGTTGATCGAGTTTGCTTACAATAATAGTTGGCATTCGTCGATCCAAATGGCACCCTTCGAGGCACTTTATGGTAGGAGGTGTAGGTCGCCATTATGTTGGGACGAGGCTTCTGAGCTAGTTGGGACGGAGCCGGATATGTTGATGGAGACTAAGGAAAAGATTACTATTATCCGGGACCGACATCGGGCCGCCCAGTCGTCGAAATCTTATCCGATACTCGTCGTCGACCCTTGGAGTTCGAAGTGGGGGATCATGTCTTACTCAAGGTGTCGCCGACCCGTGGAGTTTTCCGCTTCGGGAAAAAGGGGAAACTTAGTCCGAGGTATATCGGACCTTTCGAGATTTTGGACAGAGTTGGAGATTTAGCTGATCGCTTGGCGTTGCCTCCAGCTTTGAGTCACGTCCATGGTGTCTTTCATGTGTCTCAGTTGAGAAAGTACGTACCGGATCCGAGCCACATCATCGACTACAGTGAGATTGACATAGCCGAGGATATTACCTTTCCAGAGAGGCCCGTGAAGATTCTTGAGCATCGCGAGAAACAACTTCGGCATAAGACCATTCCACTAGTTAAAGTGCAGTGGTCGAGACATGGAGTCGAGGAGGAAACTTGGGAGACGGAAGAGAAGATGCGGGTGGAATACCCCGAACTTTTTATTTCTTAAGTTTCGGGATGAAACTTCTTTTTAGAGGGGGAGAATGTAATACCCGTACCTTTATTGACTGTTTGACTCTGTCGTCCTCCTTATTTTGTCGCTCTGTTAATGCTTGGAGATGTTGTTGATAATGTTATTGAGTTTCGTATCTCGTTTGGTTCTTGATCATGTCGTTTAGACTTTGCGGAAATGTTCTGGGCCAGAGATATAGCGCACGCTAGGCCTAGGCTAACGCACGCTAATTCTGCTTGATTAGCGCACGCTAGATCTGAGCCGTAGCGCGCGCTAAGAGGATCAGTCAGGCCAGAACCAACATTTCGAACTGCTCTCTGGACTGGCGGATTAACGCACGCTAGGAGTTGTTAGCGCACGCTATTCGTGGTTAGTAGCGCACGCTAACATCCGTCCGTAGCGCACGTTATCGGGCTGGTCAGCAGAGACAGTGAGGTTGCCAGGTTTTCTGGATTATCAGATAGCGTACGCTAGGCTTCGGCTAGCGCACGCTAAAGCTATTACATAACGCACGCTAGGGACAGACGATTAGCGCACGCTAACGGGGCCGACAGAAGCCACTGGACTATCCGGTGACTTCGCTAGCGCACGCTAATGAAGGAGGCGTAGCGTGCGCTAGACTGGACAGATATAAATATGGCAGTTGACTTTATTTTCGTCATTTCTCACCTTCTTCACTCCTTTTCGACGGGAATCACTCGGGGGAGGCGATATTAGGCGATTGGAAGCAATCTTCCTTCTAACAACAATATTTTGGGTTGGAGAACAAGGATTTCTCAACATCTAGTTCCTCCTAACGTCCGAATCAAGGTAAAAATCCTTAGAACCCTACCTTTTGGGAATTTTGGGGTTTTTCGTAGATTCGTCCAATTTACCCGCTTTGAAGCTTGAGAACTTTGAGATTATGATGTATCTATACCGTATGCATGCTTTTCCTGCGATTTTACGGTTTGGATTGTGCCGTTTCGGACTTGTGAGATTTTGGACGATTTTTCCAACCTCTAGTTGATTATCCGTAAATCTTTATGAATCATAGACGGATTTCGGGGGTTTCTTCGCGTAATTTGAATATGGGTAATTGATTATCATATTCCTTACGAATCGTTTAGGTGCCGGAAGCGCGTTCTTGGACCTACCGAACTCATACCCTTCCTCCGTTCGATTTCTCGATGTCTCAAAGGCAAGTATACATTTATGATTGTACGTTCTCGACTTTTAAAGTAAGAGGATTTGATGGCATGATATGAACGAACCGTTTTTACGGCATTCATAGATATATTGATGGCATATTATGAACGAACCGTTTTTACGGCATTCATATATGTATTATTGGCATGTAACGAACGAACCGTTTTGACGGCATTCCTACATGTAACGGCGTATGATATGAACGAACCGTTTCTACGGCATTCACATACGTCATGAGATTTTAGTCATTCCGGAATACTAGTCTTGAATTGATGAATTGACGGTTACATTTACTTTATTATCGAGGAGTATTGTGTTTCATATTGATATACTTGCACTAGCTATTCGACGGCTAACCCCTTTATGGGGGAAATACGTTTCATGTATTTCAGGTTCCAGGAGGGCGGACAGGGAGGTATCGGGTCGGCACGAAGATGGTGGGCAAGTGTGATACTGTGTCTTTCTTCCAGTTATGTTTGGAGTTTCCCGTTCAGTGTTGTTGTACTGGATTGACTTTTGAATATTCGAGTATCGTTTTCCCTTTTCTTGATGTTCCGGCCTGTGTTTGCCGAAGTATTGATTCGAGTTGTGATGTGGTGAATACATTGGTTATGTTTTGAATACCTTTGTATTGTTCTTAATTCCATTGTATGTAGACCTCCTCGGTCAAAGTTTATAGTTCTGCGTATGTTTAGCCTTGTGGGTCCCACGGCGGGGCTTACGGCGCTGTAATATTCCCTGAATAACTTGGGGGTGTTACAGTTAGGAGGGAAGAATTTGAATAGAAATTTTTCACCCAACTCGTCCCATGTACGTATGCTCCCGGAAGCAAGGGTTCTAAGCCAACTACGAGCCTTCTCTCTCAAAGAGAACGGAAATAACTTCAATCTTATTGCGTCGCTTGACATCCCATTCATTTTTATGGTGTCACAAATTTGAATAAAGTGGAATAAATGGGCGTGCGGATCCTCCGTGGCAAATCCACCAAAATGATTCTATTGAACCATCGATATTAATGATGGCTTCAATTCAAAATTTAGGACGTTGATAGGAATATGAGTAATTCCCCCATAATTTTGGTCAAGCCTGGGCTGAAATCCATCCCGAATCGATTAAATTCGAACTGCGGGCTGCTCAGCCCCCACGCCTCCATTGTTTGGATTGTGGGCTATTATATTATCATTGCCCGTGTTGGCAATCGCGTCTCCCGTTCTTTCCAATTCGTCAGATAGATATCTTAGTAATTTCCGTGTAGCAACACTTGTTCTTCGAGCAAATGCCTCTACTTCGGGAATAAAGTTTTCCAAAGGTTCTCGAGAGGAGTGGGTGTTCATGTACGTCCTATAACACGGCCAAAAACAATATGGAAGTAACAAAATAAAATAAAACAGAAAAATATATCTAAAGTAAGACCGAAAACACTTACCGTAATATCAATACTAACAAAAATAAATTAGTCCCCGGCAACGGCGCCAAAAACTTATTCGCTATGTTTTTAAACAATCCGCAAGTGTACGGAGTAAGTGTAGAAAGCGGCGAGCAAGGTCGTATTCCACAGAGACTAAATATTCCTATTGTGTTGAGTACTAGATTATAATGATTCCGGTTTTATCTAGACGATCGAAAGTTGAATGAATGGTTAACGAAACAAAATAAAATGATGACAATAAAAGAAAATATCCGAATTAAGGAGTATTGTAAGAGTTTAGAAGGAAAGATTCCAAGGCTCGGTTTTCGTTGATCACTAAATTTAGTCGGGATTGGTTCCAAAAATTCTAAGTGCGTTTCCAAAATGATAATCACAATAATATTCTAAAGTCCCTCTCGAGATGCATTAAAACGTAGATTAAACAACCTATAACAACGTCTCCGTTTACTATAAATTATCGAACTCCAGAATGTTCATAAGATTTAAACATCATCATAGCTTATCACCGATTTTTCAATCTCATAATTTACTACGTCAAGTACTCGAAACCTATTAATGCCCTCTTCTCTCGAATTATGAGCAATTATGTTAAACATGTAAAAACATTGATCAAGTGTCTAAACATGAATTAAAACCAAGTATTTGATAAAGAAATCACACTAGATATATATAATCATCAATGCCTCAAAACCATAGCAAATCAACGTACTCCCATGCCCAGAATCTAATGAGTTTAGCCGGACATGGTAATGAAAGAAAGATTAATAATCATCATGTTCATCATGTTCATGCTAAATAAAACAACAAAATGAATAAAAGATAGGAAGAAGATAAAACTCGGAAGGTGTCTTGATTGATCCCGGTTGAAGCCTTCAAATGTTCTTGAAGTGTTCTTCAAGAATTTCATTCAAATCTCCTTCTTTTTGGATGAAAAGCTCTCAAATCTTGTGTTTCTCTCTCTCCAATTACTCCAATTCAGAAAATGGCTTCAAAAGTCTGGTCCAAGGCCTTTTATCAAGCTAAAAATGCCAAGAAATTCCATTCAAACCGTGTAAAATGTCAAAAAAATGGACTTGCACCGAAAAGTGACATGGCCCGTGTCATACTACCCCAGAAAATGCAAAAACTTTCTGGACAGCAGACCTGGCCGTGTCATGTGACACGGCCCGTGTGGAGTCTGGACTGTGAAGCCATGGTCTAGAAGCCATATCTCCCTCAATACACCTTGTAATTTAACGTATGATATACCGTTGCGAAGCTGATTTCATTAGGAATCCATACATATATATAACACATCCTGATTCGAAGTAATGAATCTGGAAATTAGAAAATACGACAGGTAGTGCTTCAATCTTCATCGTTTTAGGCCTCGTTCTATCGTTTCCGCATTGTTTGATATGTATTGGGGATTGAAACTCCGTTCTTGCTTGATAATGTCCTTAAAACACCTATAAAATCAAATAAAATATACCCAAGTATGATCGAGTCCAACAAACACAATATGAGTACAAACGACACAATTCTACACATTTTAGGATCTTAAAATCCGGAAAAACCTTATAAAAATATGTGTAAAAATAAGTGTTATCACGGGAGAAATGAAGGTGGGAGTGTTATTTTATAACACTAGATTTTGTTAACGTACGTTAACGTTCCAGGATTTACGTACGTAATGCGTTTTATGTACGCTATGTATAATGGTTAACGTACGTAAAGGCCGTCCAGAGGCTACTGACTGAAATGTGCCGATGTGTTACGTACGTAAGTCATCTTTACATACGTAAGGCTCCAGTCCGTAGCGTACGTTAAGCTTGGAGGATAACGTACGCTATGAAGAGTTGACTCGTTTGTCCTCTAGCCCGCCGAAAGTAGCTTCATCCGCGTTAAAAGGAAGATTCTACTCGGGAGACCAACTCACCCGTTACGTACGTAAGCTAGTCACCTTAACGTACGTAATACTCAAATTTTAGCGTACGTTAGGCATATACTATAGCGTGCGTTAGACATTCAATCATTTAGCCACATATCACATTTTAACCATCTCGGGGTGACCGTTCTTTCCACTCGTCAACAATTATCGGGGAACAAGACGTTGGCCACCGTCATATTGGCATCGACGATCGTCTAACCGCGTCAAGGCATGTCACCTCCGTTCCATCCACATTGTACAGTTGCATAGCATTTAATGAAATAATAAATAAGGAAAAACAACATCACATTCCAAGAAATCACACAATACAAGGTAATTAAGCATGAAATACCGGTGGTATTACATTAAGCTTTTTGTAGATCTGTGATGTGATATTCGTGGTTTAAATCTTTAAAAGATTTTGTTAAATCCGAGCACGAAACTAAGATCTTGTTTGCTTCTTTCCTTTTAATTTCGAGAAGAGTATGAGATGGAGGATGGGATTAGGATAGATGTAGTTGGTGTTTGATATGGGTAAGTATTTGTTCTTGGCAGTGAAGGGTTTAAATCTGTTGTTGTTTGTTGTTCGTAATGGTTAACTTCAGCTCCTCATTTTCTTTTTCTTTTCACGTTTCTTCACAATGGACCAAGGATGACCAAATGGGTCTGAGGTTATAAAGTGAGGTTATGCTAACCATGTGGTTAGCGAAAAACTGATATCATTTTCATATGATGGTGAAGAATCGTTCAAAAAAAATGATTATGGTGAAGATTATGATAGTTTGTTATTTCTAATCTTCAAAAATCCAATTGAAAAGTCAAATTTAAACACTTATTGATGTAATTATTTGTAAGCAACTGAAAAGATTAGAAGATTTTAAACCATAAACCGAACGATCAGAAGATTTCAATCATGTGGATGACTAAACAATTTTTATATAGGAGTTTAAACTTTAATACCCCATATTAAATAATAGGACTGAATCTCTTAATATATAGGATTTGCGTGATAGCGTTACATATATCACGTATATGAAAGTATGATACATTTCTCTAATTGGTCATGAACAATAGTACATGCTATGTTCATCTTAATTGACCGAATTTCGAGATGGAAGATTATTTGTAATGGCTTCTTCCATAGCTGAATCAAGGTAGTCTTCAGCTTCTTGCACTGAGTTCTCAAATTCTGCTAGTTCTTGATCATGCTATATTACCTGCACACGAAAAAAACAAAGAAAATCAAGAAAAAATTTTAACAATAAATTACAAAATAAAGTAGGAGGAATGAAGATTCGAACTTTTGTGCTTATGCATATGATTTTGGCCGGTTTATATAGGCATGGATTAGTTTAAATCATCAATTATTCTTGCAACTTTTTCAACTTCGTCTCAATCCATAACCGACTTTTAATTCTATACTAAATATCATGTGATCAATTCCGACAATCCTTGCACTTCCATCTCCTTTCATGATTGTATACTTCACATTAAATCAATCTTTTCATATAATCTTGCGTACTTAATGACTCCACAATCAACGTAGCGACTGAATCTTTTAATATATAAGATTGAATGTACTCATTATTAGTTGTTAGATCAATTGTACGCTTAACAAAATCAAATCTACTATATCAAGACCGTTAAATGATGTATAATCAAAAAATAAAGATGTACCAAATAAATTAAAAAAATTACAAAATATTAACTCATTACCCATATTGATTAAATAAGAAAGAGTTGTGAGAAAAATAAAAAGGCAGTAATTCAAATCGATAGAAATATGTCTTCTCCCCTGTATCATCTTCTTCACCGCCGTCCACACAATTCATAGAGAGATTACTTCTTCACCTCCTTTTTAATTTCATTTTTTTCATCTGATTCATCGAGGGGATCTTGGTGTTTCAGAGATTCACGTAAGGTTTGCTGTGTCCTCTTTATTTCTAGGTTTTGAAGACCGATTAAGGTTTGTTGTGTTTCTTTCATTTTTATGGTTTTAAAATCGCTTGAAAGTTACTTGCTATCGGGTTGTCAGGCAAGAAGCACAGATTGTGTGTAGAGGAGTACATCGGGTAATGTTATTTGAGTATAAATTGGACCTACGAGTGATTGCAGTAGGTCTTGGTTCCTCGGCTCAGAACGAACGTCATTTGTGCGTCACCATGTTCAGTTAAAGGGGTTCTTTTTTCATATTAGTTGTCTTCCCATCATAAGTGCGACCTTCACCCATGTTTCTATTTTTTTTATTTATTTGTTTGTTTTATTAACTCCTTTTGTTGAATTAGAACTGAAATTTGGATTTAATAGGCTTTTATCTTGGCGTAACCCATTAACTCTAAATTTAAAATGTTGATTAGATTCAAGAATTGAGCTCACTAGATTCAATCTGCTCTATTTGATACACATATGGAAGAACATGGAATGGTTTGTCTTGACCATCTAATCTAATTTTGCAATTATAAAATTGTCATGGTAATTAATTATATGTGTCACTTTACTTCTATTTTTTAATTAAAAATATTATAACAACTACCCCCAGGTATAAGAGGGGTTGAATTGTAGTTAAGAAAGGGAGGTGCGCCGCGGACAAATCGATTAGGGTTAAATTTGCATGAATAACGGTAATAATCACGACATTGTGGTTGTGCCGATGCCTTTTATATGTATAATTCTTCTTCTTAGTCGTGTTATTTCTTTTTCTTTGGTCAAGTCTGTACGAGTGTCTCACTTTTATTTGGGTCATCTTCTCTTGTTCATTTGTACTGGCGGCGGATAGGGCGGCGCTTTTGTTCTGTCTGCTGAGCCGAGAATCCATTTTTTGGTCTAGATGGAGAGAGACTTTGCAAGACTAATGGATGCCTTGATTTTGTAGACTTTATTCATTCCCTTGAAATTTTGAGCTTTATTTTCTTGAAATTCTGAGCTTTTCTTTTCATATTAATAAAGTGGAATTCCTTTTGTTCCGATAAATATTCCTGTTTTGATAATTGCCAACATACAGCAAGTACGTCTCAAAGGAGGTAGAAAGTCATTAAGTATGGAAGCTGTTAGGAGTCGTCATACAATCCGGTCATAAAACAAAGAGATATACAGTCCATTCTACAGAGCTTACTTCATACAGAAAAGAGACTATATGTTGGATACATCATACAGGATGAAGGTGTTTTACTTAGGAAAAGTAAAACACATCCAAGAGGACTGAACATAAGAAGCTTTAAACCGTTGTTAGATAAACATTGTTTATTCATAAAGTATTCATGGTTACAACAACATTTATTGCTGAAATGAGCATTTAATGTAGCTGGAGCGAGATAAGTCTGAATGCTCTGAAGAGCATTCTGTAATATCCGCAATTTCGATTTTCAATAATTTTTATTTTTTGGCAGAAGTCCATCTTAGCGACTCTGTTGTGACCGCTTCATCATTTTGAGAATGATTAATTCTGCACTTTTTGTCATCCGAGTTCGTTTCGGTGTCGTTTTGTTGAGTTCCGTGATCTTAAGCGGCTTTTCCGCACTAGAGTTCGATTCTTGTGAATCTCATCCGAAACTGTTGTTTCGAGTTTCTCGTAAGTTCATTTAATGTTATTAGTCATGTTGCGAGCTTTGGCTTGGTGTTTCGATCGTGTATCGTGTATTTCGGACGTTTTGGGCAGTTTTCGTAATTTTCCAAAGTTTGGGGTAATTACTTTCCGTTGTCGAATTTCGAGCCTTCGGGTGGTCGGAAGCGTGTGTTCTCTTAGTGCTTAGATTTGTCTTTGCGAGTACTTCCTAACCGTATCTTCGATTCATATTCAGGTTTGGGTTTCGGGGTTGTCCGGGTCGTCGGATGTGGCCACGGCCGAGTTACGGCCGTAAGGTGCCAGTTACGGCCGTAAGTGACCGGCATGCACATGCTGGACGAAGGTCAATTACGGCCGTAAGGTGTCGGTTATGGACGTACGGGTGCAGCAAAGATTCGGACGACGCTGCTACGGCCGACGTGATCGATGTGCGCCGGGCGTAATTTTCATGAATGCCGGTTCCGTAGTAAGGGTCGCTGCCACGGCCGTAAGTGATCGGCCATATAAGTCCCAAGCAGCAGGTCACTCGGCCATTTACCCCATTTTTCACCATTTTTCACCCTCCTCCGCGATTCTTCGGCAAGTTTTCGAAATTTTGGCCGGTAAACTCCTTGTGCATCATTTGGGAAGTTTGATTGGTGTTAATTATCATCATCTAATCCTTGTTCTTCGTCGGATCGAGGTAATTTCTTGAAATCTCCTAGAATTTGACTTTCGAGATTTCATCTTGATTTCCATTGTTCGTCCGATTTTGATGAATCGGTTGATGTTATTGAGCATTAATAATTGTGTTCTATGGGTTGTATATCCGTATTTTGAGTTTGTTCAACTCGATTGGTGATTCGAGTGTTCTTGGGAGTTATCGAACGTTGGGTGTTCGATTAAATGTCCCAATGAGTTTCCCTTCGATAGTTTGGTGGGATTTCTGTTGTTATTGACCTTGATTCTCATTGTAATCGTATCTTCGTTGTTATTATTGTTCCTTCCGGAGGATTATAGGTGCTCTAGGATTCCGAGTTGAATCCCGTTTGGTGATTGATAATTCGTGTGGGGTTATTCTCGTAGTACTCGTGGTACTATCGTGTTCTTGATAGTTTTCGGGGGTTCGGGGCTGTTCGACCGCACCCCATCCGTCGTCTCGTTGCGATCATGGTTTTGAGGCAAGTACCTTATTCATACAATTCTTGTTTTGTGGATATGATGATCGGTGATCGTCTAAATGTGTTTGTTTGGTTGTTTGAAATGAACTTTCGAAATATTCAATTACCCTCGTTAAAGGCTCTCTTTCAAAACCGTGTGTATTTTGTGATTGATATGATTCGTAAACGATTATATGAATCCTATGGATATGGTTGGTGTTGATGTTGCGCTTGATAATGCGTGTGTACGTATATTGCCTCATTTCAATGCGTTGTGATTTGACGTTGTGTTTTGCTAAGTGTTTGATGCCTCTGGTGAATTGTTTGGATATCTTTGTTGTATTGTGCTATGTGTGTGAATGTGTGAATGTGGGCGGGGCCTACGGTGACACATGGCATGCGATCATGTGGTCAGGATGCAACAAGCGATTGATCCAACCGTGAGAGCCTAAGAAAAACTACGGTGACACATGGCTTGTGATCATGTGGTTAGGATGTAACAAGTGATTGATCCAACCGTGAGCGCTAAAGAATATATATGGTGACATGTGGCATGTGATCATATGGTCAGGAGACAATAAGTGTTTGATCCAACCGTGAGATGCCATGACAAGTGTTCACGCTGGTGTGTATATGATTTGTGGATGTGTTTTACTCACCTCGGCAGGGTCCGTCGAGGCCTCGAGAGAATCTATGACTTCACTCTGGATTCATGAGTTGATGTTGTATTTGTGTGACCAAGATTTGCGTGTCTTGGGTGATTGTATTATTTTGATTTTATATCCGGCGAGGACACGTGACGTGGGTTTTAACTGTAATACCCTCAAAACCAACCGAGAATATTACAGCGCCATGGGCCCCCACATTGGAACACACAAGGCTAAAGAGACGAAGACGGTAATGTTTTAAATACTCAAATATTTTCAAAATATAGTTTCCAAATACCGTCATCAAATACCATTTGAAAGCACAAGGCGAAGACACCAAAAAGGACATTTATAAAGTATACACGAGCTGGTAAAATACCGAAAGCCATTATAAAATTTCACACGCAGCGGATAGAGACATAATTAAATACATTTGCAGCGGAATCATAAAAACCAAAAAAGAATACATGAATTCCAACAATCATGCCATAGCCAGTATCACTGGAAAGCTCATAATACTCCGAGTACCTAAAAGAGAAAGCCCACGACGGGGTCAGCCATAATACTCAACAATAATAATGATCACATCACATATACAATTACAAGGTAAAGATATTTACAGTGAAACCTTATCGATCCATCACAATCCATATCAAATCAATCCTTACCATAATCCACATCTCGCGTTCTCAAGTGACGAATGGATTTAAATAACCATCTGCACTGTATTAAAAAAGATACCAAGATTCTCGAAGACATAAATACATCTCAAATACGGAGTAATCTTTCCATGACCAATCCTGTCCGCTGTGTCGCACAATTGGATCCCAATTCTAATAAAACCGATATCACACGGTACATCTGTAATCAACTGCCCTGAGACAATGGCAAGTCCCGGATATTAATACAAGGTATGAATGCTCATACAATCAATAATGATAAATAACCCATGCATCAAAACGGGAATATCAATGACATGATAACTCCACACAAGATTGACAAAGGATCAACCACGAACGAGAATACCATGATGTGGTAACTCCAACAAGATTAATTAAGGATCAACAACCGATAATACCAATGACACGGTAAAGTCCAACAAGATCGAGAAAGGATTGACAACCGAGAATACCAACGACACAGTAAACTCCAATAAGATCATTAACGGATCAAATAACCGAGAATACCAACGATACAGTAAACTCCAACAGGATCAATCAAGGACCAACAACCGAGAATAAAAACAATATGGTAAACTCCAACAAGAGCAATAAGGGATACACAACCGAGAATACCGACGACACGGTAAACTCCAACAAGAGTAATGAGGGATTAACAACCGAGAATACCAATGATACGGTAAACTCCAACAAGATCAATAAAGGGTCAACAACCGAGAATACCAATGACACGGTGAACTCCAAACGAGATTTATAAAGGTTCAATAACAAACGAATTGACCAGCGATATGGTAATTCCATACGAGATCGATAAAGGATCGATAGGGACAGATACACGAGAGAATATAATCATCAACCGTATACAAATCACACATATGGGATCTCAAAGACAACCCAACTATCGAACAGGTCCGATTATACATGGACTATGAACGACTAATCAATAAGACTCAAGATGGACGTCACGAGATGCCCGATCTGGACATGTGTCCGTGTAAAAGCCAACCACGGGTATTGATCAGATACACATCTAGTCTCGTACCTAATCTGTCTCATGAAGTACGTCTCGTGTGCACGGTTCAATATGAGGTCGAGACCAACATATGCTACACGTGCCCGCCCCGAAAATCCTACACATGAACGATCAGAACATAACTGAGTCCAGATATGCCACGATACAACATGACCACAAATCTCGAAGAAACGCATATCCAACAAGGATCATAAGACTTTCCAAGTGAGCAACGATAACTCGATCATGAAGGACCGACACAACCACAATGTCGTATTCTATCAGACAACAGTTCACAGCATGCTCAACAATGCATATGATATTAACACATAAACCCCAAGGCTGCAACCAAGGGTCATGGAAGCACCTCACAGGAATACTCTGGAACGTAGGTGCCATTTAGGTCTTATCCCCTAACACAGTTCATGCAATCACGAAATACCCCAAGGTCGCAACCAAGGATCACGAAAGTATCCACACAGGAATACCCCGGAACATAGGTGCCATTTAGGTCTTATCCCCTAACACATCGGCCCAACAGATCACAGCTCAAAGAAAGAGCACATCACAACGTAACAAACAACGATGCATACTCACCACATGAAGTATCAACACACACATGCAATAATGCAACAGGATGATTATCATAATCTAGCAATATTAATTTACCTCAAGCTGGAGACGCTAACCTTTCCACGACCAACATCCCTGAACGAATACGCGGTTATCCGAACAATCCAAATGAAGTACAGTCCATCATTAATTCCAAACCACCATCTCGAGTTCAATGATAACTAGCCTTGATATCTAACTTCTCGTACAATAGTCCAAATATAATTCACGTCTCCGTTTTCACTAAACATCTTTAAAATTATATACATTATGATTTATCTCAGTCCAAGCATAATGTGCATACCATCATCTCGACAATTCATATTCCATGATACCATTGCTATATGAATCATAAATGAAATGAAAACGAAACCATTTATTAAACATTATGAACTGAGCAAGCATAACTTGCCTCGATACTGATATGATGAAGTTGTTACCAATTCCGTCGTCTTCATCTATAAGCTCCGCAACCCCGACCAAGGCAATCCATGCATTCTCCAATTCCAATCGCAGCACAACGGTTAATCATCAATGATCATTTAACGCAACCTAATGCAATGATCAATTAACGACGCGTTCGATAACAATCAACAACCGATATTATCAACCAATCAACTCAACATTTCATCGACATCTCGATCATACGAAACCAAACCATATCAACTCTTAACAATACGAATACAAGCCGAAATTCGATAATCAATAATTCTAACAATGTCTTCAACATTCTTGGTTCCGACTTCAATCTTAATTTTGGATTAACACGACTCATCTTTGTAAATTCATAGAAATTCAATTACCGGTTTTCATCACGAATAACCATATATTGAAATTAACCGTAATCCTTCCAATTTCTATAAAATCACGACATATATAACTCAAGAGTTCTTTAAGAACATGAATTAATCCATAATCATGTTTGTAGCCAACAAAACGACGTAATTCGATGGGTTCTATCATCTAAACCATCATCTAATTCATAATCTAAGGTATACATCATTTGTTCTTCAATTTAAAATTCATACAACCTCAAGATTCACAACAACAACACCGTAACCATCATTATACGAAGGAGAACGTCAACAACAATATCAAAATCTGAATCAAAGAGAAGAGTTATCCAACATACCTCTTGAAGAAGAATCTCAAAGATCAAACACTTCCAAAAACATCAAGAACTCCAAGCTTCAAGCTTCTAATCGACTCACAAAAGTTTTAACCAAGGTACAAGGGTCGGGATTAGGTCCAGGAGTGAGGAGGAATGAAGTTTGGGAGGAAGAGACGTGTTTCCTGTCGTGAGTAGGTGAAAGACCCATTCACCTGCACAACTTGTTACGTACGTTAAGACCCAACCTTAATGTACGTAAGCTCTTTAACGTACGCTACATGTCCTGTATAGCGTACGTAATCGGCGTCCATGGCTCACTGTCTTATTTCGCACCTTATGTTACGTACATAATACCCTCACCGTAGTGTTCGTAATACACAGTTGACTTGCTACATTTACTCGCCTTCTTAACGTACGTAATGATACATCCTTAACGTACATAAGGCTCAAAGTTGACTCGCCTGTCCACATCCGCACCGAAAGCTGCCGACACCGGGCCCACCTGCCGACCACAACTCGATCCTACCTGATTCCCTTCTTAACGTACGTTGTGTACACAACTTAACGTACATTAAGCTTGCTTAGTTACGTACGTAAGCTCCATTATGTAGCGTACGTAATGGCTTTCTTACTTAGCCAAAATCCAACTGTTCCTGTCTGTCTCGACATACCGGATACGTATACGCACATACTGAATACATATGCTCGTCCCAATATCATTCTCATACGATACTTCTGATGCATGATACCTCGAATACAACTGTCGACCAAGTACGGCAATTGTACAATACTCATACAGTAAATCCGACATCGAAAAACATATCAAGCATGTAATATCCTAGAATTAAATATAGCCTCGATAGATATACTGGCACGTCTGTCACAGTTCCCAAAATTATCCACCCATACTGTGTCGGTCCCACTCTGTACAATACAACTCAGATAAAATACTCCGAAAAATCATAGCGAAATTCTAGGATATTACATATCTTCCCACTTAAATAAGTTTTGTCCTAGAAAGTTAAAATCCTGTCATAATCAATGTCTCAATCCCAAAATATCTCAAAATCATGTCACCATGTTCAAATAATCGTCATCAAAACCAAATAACTGAAAAAACATACTTATAGGTCCGTGAAGTCGATGGTCTACCATGATACTAGCATACGACTCTCATACAAAGCCTCAACACAATAAAAACACACCAGCATCGCAAATATAGCAATTTGAAAATATTTCAGAAATTATGGAATCTCCAAAAATCAGTTTGACTCGAAAGTCGGAAAATTATTTTCAAAAATCATGCTACTACCGCACCGGTAGAGCCACATAACACAAATGCCCGGGTTTTACAAAACCCAAGCTCCGATACCATTTCTGTAACACCCCCAAAACCAACCGGGAATATTACAGCGCCGTGGGCCCCACATTGGAACCCACAAGGCTAATTTTCGCAAATGTTTTAAATACGCCAAAGAGGCGAAGATGGTAATGTTTTAAATACTCAAATATTTTCAAAATATAGTTTCCAAATACCGTCATCAAATACCATTTGAAAGCACAAGGCGAAGACGCTAAAAAGGACATTTAGAAAGTATACACGAGCTGGTAAAATACCGAAAGCCATTATAAAATTTCACACGCAGCGGATAGAGACATAATTAAATACATTTGCAGCGGAATCATAAAAAACAGAAAAGAATACACGAATTCCAACAATCATGCCATAGCCAGTATCACCGGAAAGCTCTCCCTTCACGACCGCTACTAGCTCGAACTCCGAGTACCCAAAAGATAAAGCCCACGACGGGGTCAGCCATAATACTCAACAATGATAACGATCACATCACATATACAATTACATATCAATGTAATTACAAGGTAAGGATATTTACAGTGAAACCTTACCGATCCATCACAATCCATATCAAATCAATCCTTACCATAATCCACATCTCGCGTTCTCAAGTGACGAATGGATTTAAATAACCATCTGTACTGTATTCAAAACGATACCAAGATTCTCGAAGACATAAATACATCTCAAATATGGAGTAATCTTTCCATGACTAATCTCGTTCGCTGGGTCACACAAACAGATCCTAATTCTGATAAAACCGATATCACACGGTACATCTGTAATCAATTACCCCGAGACAACGGAAAGTCCCGGATATCAATACAAGGTATGAATGGTCATATAATCAATAATGATAAACAACCAATGCATCAAAACGGGAATATCAATGACATGATAACTCCACACAAGATTGACAAAGGATCAACTACGAACGAGAATACCATGATGTGGTAACTCCAACAAGATTAATGAAGGATAAACAACCAAGAATAACAATGACACGGTAAACTTCAACAAGATCGAGAAAGCATCGACAACCGAGAATACCAACGGCACGATAAACTCCAATAAGATCATTAAAGGATCAAATAACCGAGAATACCGACGATACATTAAACTCCAACAGGATCAATCAAGGACCAAAAACCGAGAATAACAATGATATGGTAAACTCCAACAAGAGCAATAAGGGATCAACAACCTAGAATACCGACGACATGGTAAAATCCAACAAGAGTAATGAGGGATTAACAACCGAGAATACCAATGATACGGTAAACTCCAACAAGATCAATAAAGGATCAACAACCGAGAATACCAATGACACGGTGAACTCCAAATGAGATTTATAAAGGTTCAATAACAAATGAATTGACCAACGATATGGTAATTCCATACGAGATCGATAAAGGATCGACAGGGACAGATACACGAGAGAATAAAATCATCAACCGTATATAAATCACACATATGGGATCTCAAAGAGAACCCGACTATCGAACAGGTCCGATTATACATGGACTATGAACGACCAATCAATAAGACTCAAGATGGACGTCACGATACGCCCGATTTGGACATGTGTCTGTGTACAAGCCAACCACCGGTATTGATCAAATACATGTCTGGTCTCGTATCTAATCAGTCTCACAAAGTACGTATTGTGTGCACGGTTCAATATGAGGTCGAAACCAACATATGCTACATGTGCCCGCCCCGAAAATCCTAAACATGAACGATCAGAACGTAACTGACTCCAGATATGCCACGATACAACATGACAACAAATCTCGAAGAAACACATATCCAACAAGGATCATAAGACTTTCCAAGCGAGCAACGATAACTCGATCATGAACGACCGATAGGACCACAATGTCGTATTCTGTCAGACAACAGTTCTCAGCATGCTCAACAATGCATATGATATTAACACATAAACCCCAAGGCCGCAGCCAAGGGTCACAGAAGCATCTCACAGGAATACTCCGGAACGTAGGTGCCATTTAGGACTTATCCCCTAACACAGTTCATGCAATCACGAAATACCCCAAGGTCGCAACCAAGGGTCACGAAAGTATCCACACAGGAATACCCGGGAACATAGGTGCCATTTAGGTCTTATCCCATAACACATCGGCCCAACAGATCATAGCTCAAAGAAAGGGCACATCACAAAACGTAATAAACAATGATGCATACTCACCACATGAAGTATCAACACGCACATGCAATAATGCAACATGATGATTATCATAATCTAGCAATATTAATTTACCTCAAGTTGGAGACGCTAACCTTTCCATGACCAACATCCCTGAACGAATACGCGGTTATCCGAAAAATTCAAATGAAGTACAGTCCATCATTAATACCAAACCACCATCTCGGGTTCAATGATAACTAGCCTTGATATCTAACTTCTCGTACAATAGTCCAAATATAATTCACGTCTCCGTTTTCACTAAACATCTTTAAAATTATATACATTATGATTTATCCCAGTCCAAGCATAATATGCATACCATCATCCCGAATATTCATTTTCCATGATACCATTGCTATATGAATCATAAATGAAATGAAAACGAAACCATTTATGAAACATTATGAACTGATAAAGCATAACTTGTCTCGATACTGATATGATGAAGTTGTTACCAATCCCGTCGTCTTCATCTACAAGCTCTGCAGCCCCGACCAAGTCAATCCATGCATTCTCCAATTCCAATCGCAGCACAACGGTTAATCATCAACGATCATTTAACGTAACCTAATGCAATGACCAATTAACGACGCATTTGATAACAATCAACAACCGATATAATCAACCAATCAACTCAACGTTTCAACGACATCTCGATCATACGAAACCAAACCATATAAACTCTTAACAATATGAATACAAGCCGAAATTCGATAATCAATAATTCTAACAATGTCTTCAACATTCTTGGTTCCGACTTCAATCTTAATTTCTAATTAACACGGCTCATCTTTGTAAATAGAAATTCATTACCGGTTTTCATCACGAATAACCATATACCAAAATTAACCATAATCCTTCCAATTTCCATAAAATCATGACATATATAACTCAAGAGTTCTTTAAGAATATGAATTAATCCATAATCATGTTTGTAGCCAACAAAACGACGTAATTCGATGGGTTCTATCATCTAAACCATCATATAATTCATAATCCAAGGTATACATCATTTGTTCTTCAATATAAAATTCATACAACCTCAAGAATTAGAACAACACCATAAACATCATTATACGAAGGAGAACGTCAACAACAATATCAAAATCTGAATCAAAGAGAAGAGTTATCCAACATACCTCTTGAAGAAGAATCCCAAAGATCAAACACTTCCAAAAACATCAAGAACTCCAAGCTTCAAGCTTCTACTCAACTCACCAAAGTCTTAACCAAGGTACAAGGGTCGGGATTAGTGCCAGGAGTGAGGAGGAATGAAGTTTGGGAAGAAGAGATGTGTTTCCTCTCGTGAGGAAATGAAAGACCCATTCTAAATATATAACCTGCACAGCTTGTTACGTACGTTAAGACCCAACCTTAACGTACGTAAGCTCTTTAACGTACGCTACATGTCCTGTATAGCGTACGTAATCGGCGTCCAGGGCTCACTGTCTTATTTCGCACCTTGTGTTACGTACGTAATACCCTCACCATAGCGTACGTAATACACAGTTGACTTGCTACATTAATTCGCCTTCTTAACGTACATAATGATACATCCTTAATGTACATAAGGCTCAAAGTTGACTCGTCTGTCCACATCCGCGCCGAAAGCTGCCGACACCGGGACCACCTGCCGACCACAACTCAATCCTATATGATTCCCTTCTTAACGTACGTTGTGTACACAACTTAACGTACGTTAAGCTTGCTTAGTTATTTACGTAAGCTCCATTATGTAGCGTGCGTAATGGCTTTCTTACTTAGCCAAAATCCAACTATTCCTATCCGTATCGACATACCGGATATGTATACGCACATACTGAATACATATGCTCATCCCAATATCATTCTCATACGATAATTCTAATGCACGATACCTCGAATACAACTGTCGACCAAGTACAACAATTGTATAATACTCATACAGTATATCTGACATCAAAAAACATATCAAGCATGTAATATCCTAGAATTAAATATAGCCTCTATAGATATACTAGCACGTCTGTCACAGTTCCCAAAATTATCCACTATGTCGGTCCCACTCTGTACAATACAACTTAGATAAAATACTGCGAAAAATCATAGCGAAATTCTAGGATATTACATTAACCCTGTGAATTGTCGTTGGTTTTATTTGTGAAAAAAAAACCTTTGGGCTGTATAGAGATTGTTTGTATATCATTATTGTATTAGGAGCGGATTTGTAAAGATTATTTGGGACAAAACCTTTCCTTTCACCATTTTCCTTCACGTCGTGTTATCCAAGGCAAGTACATGTATTACATTCTGTTATGTGTGTTATGTTTTCGATATGAATGATGAATCTTGATCTTTTGGATGTGTGAGTTACTTGTTCCTTCCACCCGGAGCGTTCGACGGGATGTCTGGGGGTCGATACTAAGGGGTACGGCTGAGGAAGTGGACTTGGGTCCGTGTGTGGTTGAACTTCCACCCGGAGCGTTCGACGGGGCGTATGGGGGCCGATATTAAGGGGTACAGCCGCGGTAGTGTTTTTCCACCAGGAGCGTTCGACGGGACGTCTGGGGGCCGATACTAAGGGGTACGGCCACGGGTTACCAGTTGTGAATGTTTGTGATATTGTGATGATTTCTTAAACTGTTTGAATGCCAATGCGATATTCGGAATATGGCTTTTCAAATGTTTTCTAAATGAGATGATTGTGTAAAACGTATCTGTATATAATGTAGTGTAATTATGTACTTGCACTAGCTATTCGAATGCTAACCCCTTAAATGGGGGAAATGCGTCTTATGCATTTCAGGTGTCGGAAGAGATGAGGAGCGGGCACGGGATATGCACGCAAAGGATGGTCTGGCGTGATGATGAGGCTCGAGTCTATATTTATATGCTTTGTCATTGTATCTGTTTGGGTATTGGAGTTAGACTGATTACTTTTAAACTTGGTTAAAGTCCCCTGCGTGGGCAATGAATTGGTATTTGACTTATTCTTCATGTACTTCGATTAAAATATTTTGGTCGAGGCCAAGGCCCTATTTTACTATGATGAGTGCGTCTTTTGGGATTTCATTGTGGTTTATGTGTCATGTGTTCGCCTGGTAGACCTCATGAGGGTCCTATGGCGTGTAACGTCCCTTACGTAATATGGGGTGTTACATTTATGGTATCAGAGCCATAGGTTATGAATACCTAGGCTGTTGGTTAATTTGGGTCTGTCTGTCGTGTCGTTAGAGTCAGTTGTTGAGCCTAATATCATCGTGCTACCATCTCTTCGTGCGACCCGTGGCTGTAAGTCTCCTCTAACTCTTTTATTTCTGTAATTTATTTCCTTGTCTTGTTTGGAATTATGAATTTTGGTACCGACTTTGCAAACTTTGGATTTTTCTGATCTTGTTCCTTTCACTTCTTATCTTCAGTATGTTGAGAGGTCGCGGTAGACTAGCTAGGGGGCACGACCGAGGCCGTGGTCGTGGTGCAGATAATGAGAAAGCTCCGCTTTCTCAGTCCTCTGTAGGTTCGGCCTCTCATTTAGTGCCGGAAACTCTACCTCTGAGTTCTGACGGGCAGCAGAATTTGTTAGTCAGCCAAGATCAGCCATCGGGGAGTGATGCTGACATGGGAGCTACTGCTGTACTTCAGCAGTTGGTAGCCCAGCTTGCCCAGATAGCTCAGGGTGGATGCCAGAATCCGCCCCTGACTCCTGAGGATGAAGCTAATAAGTGGCTTCAGAAGGTGACTAAGATGCACCCTCCCCGTTTCTATGGATCTTCTGACTCCCTCGGTTGGGAGAATTGGCTCTTTTAGTTGGGCAGAACTTTCGATGCCGTATCTTGTCCCGATGACAGGAGGGTACACATTGCTCAGTACCTCCTAGATAAGGAAGCTGCGGAATGGTGGGAGGCTGTGGCACCCAGAGATCGCCCAGCCACTTGGAAGGAATTTAAGACTGCTATGGAGGCAGAATATTGTCCACCGCCAGTCAAAGAACGCAGGATTGTGGAATTCTTCACTGCCACACCTCAAGATGTGCCGATTTCTCAGGCCATCATCTCTTATAATCAAGAGTTGGGATTCGTGAAGGATCAAGTGAGGACTAAGGCCGATAAAATCCGTTACTTCAATATGCGCATGAAGCCGCATATCAGGCAGAGTATGGCACCGCTGATGTGTGCCACCATGAAAGAGTACCAGGATCGCGCCCTAGCAATCGAGATGGCTGCCCCGGAATCAGAGTTGGGTTCCGAGGTTAAGAAACATAAGACAACTGGCAATTTTTTAGCCGGCAAGAAAGGTCGATTTTCAAAATCTCAGTCTGCTCCTACATCAGGGAAGAGGCCGTTTCATCAGGTCGGGGGATCTCAGGGTAACCGTTCAGTCTAGTCTGTTGCATCTGGAGGCAGAGTTTGTTTTAACTGCAACCAATATGAGCATTTGATGAAGGATTGCCCATTCCCTTTAGTTACTTGCTCTACTTGCGGACGGACCGGGTACCGGGCCACTCATTGGGAGAGGGTACCAGATCCGCCAGAGATCCATATACCACCGGTGTTTAGAAGGAGCTTAGCATCGATCAGAAGACTCCAGTCACTCAGATTCCTCAGAGTTCGGTCCGTGGTAGGGGTCGGGGTCAGCCGGACCACCGAGCTATGTCTAGTTCGGGCTCAGTCCATCCTCGGTTGTACCAGATGAGGCGAACGGAGGAGGCAGACATTCCGGTGGCGTCAGGTACCACTCATATCCTTTCTCATCTAGTTTCGGTGCTTTTTGATTCGGGTGCTACCCACTCTTTTATTGCTTCAGATTGTGTATGCCGTATTGGTATTGACTGCTTGTTTGAGTGTGAACCGTTTGTAGTGGGTATGCCTAGTAGGGATCGTATAGTTGGGAACCGGGAGGTTAGGGATTACCTAGTGAGGATCGGGAGCCAGGATTGGCCCTCAAATCTCATTGTTGTAGACCTTAAGGGCGAGGATTTGATCCTCGGGGACGATTGGTTGGATCGTCACGGTGCCATCATGAACTATTGGACTCGTACTATCTCGATAGTGGCTGAGGAAGGCACAGAGCATACACTTGTTGGTTGTAAGCCAGGTAGATCGGGCAATGTGATTAGTGCCTTGAAGGCGATAAAACTTCTGAACCGGGGCTGCGTGGGCTGCTGGTGTTACGCTCTGAAGGCGGAGAATGGTGGAGTTGACATGTCGTCGATTCCAGTTGTTAGTGAGTATCCCGACATATTCCCGGATGAATTACCAGGATTACCACCGCAACGGGAGGTTGAGTTTCCCATTGATCTAGAGCCGAGCGCGACTCCTATTTCTCGAGCGCCATACCATATGGCACCGTCGAAGATGTTAGAATTGAAGAAGCAGTTGGGAGAGTTGCTAGATAAAGGGTATATTCGACCGAGTGCATCGCCTTGGGGTGCACCTGTGCTTTTTGTTAAGAAGAAGGATGGGTAGCTTCGTTTATGCATCAATTATCGAGAACTAAACAAGTTAACCATCAAAAATAAGTACCCTTTGCCCCGTATCGATGACTTATTTGATCAGTTTCTGGAAGCGACAGTCTTCTCGAAGATTGACTTGCGATGAGGCTACTACCAGTTGAGGATTCGGGATAGCGATATACCGAAAGCTGCTTTTCGGAAGAGATATGGCCATTACGGGTTTGTGGTTATGCCGTTCGGGCTAACCAATCCCCCGTCAGTGTTCATGCAGTTGATGAACAAAGTCTTTATTGAGTATCTGGACAAATTCATAGTTGTCTTTATCGACGACATTCTTATCTATTCCCGGACTCAGGAGGAGCATGCCTCATATATCCAGACTGTGTTAGACATTTTGAGAGCTGAGCAGCTGTACGCGAAGTTCTCTAAGTGTGAGTTTTGGCTCAAGGAAGTGATATTCCTCGGTCATGTGATTTCAGCGGAGGGAGTTCGGGTAGATCCGCAGAAGATAGCGGCAGTGATGGGTTGGGAATCGCCGAGAAATGTGAAGGAAGTGAGGAGTTTTCTGGGATTTGCAGGATATTACCGTAGATTCATCGAAGGACTTTCCAAGATCGCTAGACCACTCACCCAGTTACTTCAAAAGACTCAGAATTTTGAGTGGACCGCAGACAGGCAGGACAGTTTTGATGAGTTGAATAGACGGTTGACTATTCTAGCCTTGCCTCAGGGGAAAGAGGATTTTATGGTTTATAGTGATGCTTCGGGCCTCGGACTTGGATGTGTCTTGATGCAGAGAGATAGAGTCATTGCTTATGCGTCCCGTCAGTTGAAACCATACGAAGCAAACTACCCTACGCATGATTTAGAATTAGCAGCGGTCGTCTTCGCTTTAAAAATCTGGAGGCATTATCTCTATGGGTCGTTGTGTCAGATTTACACGAACCACAAGAGTTTGAAATATATCTTCAGTCAAAAGGAGTTGAATATGAGACAACGTATATGGTTGGAGTTAATTAAAGATTATGACCTCGAAATTCTTTACCATCCGGGTAAGGCTAATGTGGTGCCAGACGCATTGAGTCGTAAGCCGATAGCGCTACAGATGTTAGAGGTACTTACGCCTCAAGGCAAGATCCAATGGGATTTGATTTGTCAAGATATCGAGGTTTGGGTCCAGAGAGTTCAGGGCCAGTTATGTGTGTTAGAAATTACTTCGTCCTTGGTTGATGATATCAAGGCGAGGCAATATGATGATCCACTTTTAGTCCAGTTGAGAGAGGACGTGAAGAAGGGCAAAGCCCCTGGATTTGTGATTCAGGATGATGGAGTTTTGAGATTTCGTGGCAGATTATGTGTACCGAGTGATATTGAGTTGAGACAAAAGATCTTGAGTGAAGCTCATACTACACCTTACTCCATACATCCTGGTACGAGCAAAATGTACAAGGATGTAAGGAGTAACTACTGGTGGAGCAATTTGAAGACGGACGTCAGCAAGTTTGTGGCGAAGTGTTTGACCTGTCAGTAGGTTAAGATTGAGCATCAGTGGCCCGCGAGGTTATTACGACCACTTCCCATTTCGGAGTGGAAGTGGGAAGACATTTCTATGGATTTCATCACCGGTATGCCTAGGACTCGGACCGGAATGAACATGATTTGGGATATTGTCGATCGCTTAACCATATCAGCTCACTATCTGGGTATTAAGGACACTTGGGGCTCGGAGATGCTAGCACGAGTGTTTATAGCAGAGATCGTGAAGTTACATGGGACTCCTAGGAGATGGCCGATTTGTGTCGCATTTTTGGCAAGATGTTCATCGAGATTTGGGGACTGAGTTGAGACTCATTACATCATACCACCCTCAGACAGACGGGCAGTCAGAGCAGACTATCCAGATGCTGGAGTATATGTTGAGAGCCTGTGCGTTAGACTGGAAGGATGATTGGGAGTCACTCTTGCCATTAATCGAGTTCACGTACAACAATAGTTGGCAAGCTTCAATTAAAATGGCAACCTTTTGAGGCATTGTATGGGAGGAAGTGCAGATCACCGTTGTGTTGGGACGACTCGTCCGAGTTTTTTGGTACCAAACCAGATATGGTAGTTGAGACGAGAGAGAAGATTGCATTGATTCGTGATAGATTGTTGACGGCCCAAAGTCGACAGAAGTCTTATGCCGACACCCACCACCGGCCGTTGGAGTTTGAGGTGGGAGACCATGTATTACTTAAGGTGTCGCCGACACAGAGAATTTACCGCTTCGTCCGGAAGGGTAAACTTAGTCCAAGATATATTGGACCGTTTGAGATTTTGGAGAGAGTTGGAGAGCTTGCATATCGGTTAGGCTTGCCTCCATTCTTGAGTCACGTGCATAACGTGTTTCATGTTTCCTAGCTTAGGAGGTACATACCGGACCCTAGCCATATTATTTATTTTGGAGAGATTGAGTTGGGGCCCGATATTACCATCGAGGAGAGGCCGATTCAGATTTTAGAGCGTCGGGTGAAGCAACTTAGGCACAAAACTATTCCTTTGGTTAAGGTGCAGTGGTCAAGACATAGATCCGAGGAAGCCACATGGGGGACGAAAGAGGATATGAAGTCGAGATACCCCGAGTTATTCATGTTGTAAGTTTCGGGACGAAACTTATTTTTAGGGGGAGAGAATGTAATATCCGCACTTTCTATTTTTGGTAATTTCTATTTTTGGTGTGTGTTCATTTCAGTCGACTCACTTGTTACTGATTTGGAATTCTGAATCTATTTTGTTCTTGAAATTTTTCCATTTGGACGAGTTTCGGTGATGTTTTTATGTATTTTCGTCTTGAGCTATGTTTTATCGCGTGTACGTTCGATTCTCATAAAACTCGTTCAATTTCGTTAATTTTCTTTTTCCATGAGTCCGTATGGTTGAGTTGCTCATGTTGTGAGTTTTGGATTGTTAATCCGACGTCGTATCGTGATTTTACGGATGTTTGGGCCATTTTGTAATTTCCTAGAAGTTTAGGGAATTTTATCCTCCTTGTCGTATTTTGGATTCCCCGGTAGTTGGCAGTGTATTTTCTTTCAGTACTTAACTTCGTCGTCGTGAATATCTCGTGTTTACGCTTCTGGGTTTGACCTTGTGTTGCGTTCCGTTTTCGTATCGTCCTGTGCAGAAAACGATGTTCAGCAGTATTGAACCGCTGCATGCATAACGTATGTTATGCATGATTTTTAGCGTGCGCTAGCGATACCTGCATAACGTACGTTATGCCCTAGTGGTAACGTACGTTATGGCCTTCAGTGTTTGGATAGTGGGTTCTGCCCAGTTTCTGCTTAGCCCTTACATACGTTAGCTGTCTTGAGTTACGTACGTAAGCTTTGTGTAGCGTACGTTAATGGTCTTGAGTAGCATATGCTATCGACCTCAGCTAATCGGGCAGAATGTTCTACCAGGCTCTTACATACGTTAACTCAAAGGAGTTACGTACGTAAGACATCTTAGCGTACGTTAACTATTCATGTTAGCGTACGTAATGCTCTGTCAGGTACTTAAATCCTGAGTTGACCTTAGATGCGTCATTTCCCTTCTTTTCCTTCCCTTGTCCGTGACGTGAACTCCTCGGGCGATTTGGAGCGATTTGTGCAGAACAATCCATAAAGTTCCTCCATAGATCAATTGTTGTGCTTCAAGCAAAGTTTATCATCATCGTAATCATCTTCATCCGTCCGAATCGAGGTATATTTCGTTAGAACCCTAGCTTTTGGGGATTTTGGGGTTTTGTTTTGGTTTTCACACTTCTAGTCCGATTTGCCTCATATGATTGTTAGATTTCAATAGTATAATCACCATCCCTTACTTCTCTTGCGGTTTTGCAGATTGAATTCGATATTTTTCTCCGTTGATAGAAGGGAACCGGTTATGACCTTGTATTGTCCGACGAATTGTTCCAACGGGTGCAGTTAGGATGAATTCCTATGTTTCCGCAGTACTGAGATTGTTTGTATATCATTATTGTATTAGGAGCGGATTTGTGAAGATTATTCGGGCCAAAACCTTTCCTTTCACCATTTTCCTTCACATCGTGTTATCCAAGTCAAGTACACGTATTACATTCCGTTACTGAAAAGTTTCTGATGTTCTCTCTCCCTCTAGATTTTTTCTCCTCCTTCTCTCTAAAATCTTCATACACTTTTCTTCTTCTTTTTTGGGTTTTCTGGATGGCATTCATCTGATAACGACTATTTTTTTATCATTTCCGCCGCCTAGTGCGGCGGCCCTTCATTAAATATCTCTGCACCATGGCAGATAAAAATAATTCTTGTGGGGCGGCTCCATGTGGTAAACCCCTTATTAATCCCTCCAGTTAACTATCCACCCCCCCAAAATCAGATCTCGGTGCCTTAAAATATTATTCACGCCCTTCATCACCCATGAATCCTGGCCTTTATGACCCTAAATCTATTTCACTACCTTCTTCTCCAACATTTCATCCGGAATCCATCAACAAACAGTTGCTCTCCATTCATAAGATCCCGTCCTCTTCTGCGGGAATCACTATAAAAAATCCTACAAATCAAACCGGTAAATCGTCGGGCGATGTGAATACGTCCGTTTGTCACTCACATCTAGCAAACAAAAACACCTAAACAAACCGTCCGGAAATCAATAACGTAGGGGTTTCGGTCACACCTGATGATTTCCCGACCCCATCCACCCTCGATTTTGTGGCAGCTTCCGTCTCGGAAGTGGCGGCGCAAGAGAACTCGAAAAACCTAGATGCAATCCTGCCTCTTGTGAACGGCGACCAATTGGATCTTCAAGGCCTTCCCTTGGATCCCCAATCTAAGGTCAAAGGTAAAGATGTTGCTGATACTCAGGCTAGATCTACTGAAATCAGGTCTATCATAGTAGGGAATCCAGTTCCTACGTCCAGTCCGGTGTTAAAATCATATGCTGCGGTGACTTCTGGTGGCGCGGACCACTTGCAAGGGGTTTTTCGCACGGTTGACCAGTCAGGTGAGGTGCCTACTGTGCTCTTCTCAAAACCAGAGTGTGATAAGGCGTCAGAAGCTTTCGGCCTCTCGGTGGTTGGTAAGTTCTCTTACGGTAAACCAACGAACGAGGTAATTCAAACCACCCTTCATAATATTGGTTATAAACCGTTTAAAGTCCAGTATCTGAACCTTTGTCATGTTTTAATTACCTGTTTTAATGAGGAACAATTTGCTAAACTCCGAATTCAACGCGAAATACCGATTGCTGGACTACCGATGAGGGTCCTCAAATGGACGCCAGATTTTGATTTTAAAAACGAACCACCTGTCGTTCCAGTTTGGCTTAAAGCTTTTGCCCTCCCTATTCAATGGTATGATGTTCGGAGCCTTAAAACCATTGCTAGTGTATTTGGTGAATTCGTCATGGCTGACGAAGCCACTCTTTCTAAATCTAGATTAAATTATGCTCGGTTTTGTGTGGAAATAAATCTGGAAACTCCACCGGTTGAAAAATTTGTGATACTATGTAATGGTAAATCTATTGATATTAATGTTCAATTTGAACGATTACCAAGATACTGTCATTTTTGTAATCATATCGGCCATGTGGAAATGGATTGTTATATTAAGAACCACAAACTCAGGCCGAATTTTGCTGAAAAAAATAAACATCTCGCTGAAAAGATTTCCAAAGCTGAATGTGTTGTTAAAGATAATAAAAAGGCTGATAAAGGCGCACTGATCTCGGAACAGGCGGAACTTCCCGCCGCTAAAAGAATTTCACCTCATAAAAAGATCCCTCCCTCTAAAACGGTTGATTTATTAGCTAACAATCTGTTTCAGGTGTTGTCAGTGGAACCTCAAGCCCCTGCTCCCAAGGAAGGTGATGAATTAATCGTTCTCGACTCTGTTGAGTCTGACACTATCTCACAATTACAGGAAACTGTCGAAACCCCCTGCCCTCTAACTGTTAAGCCAGACATGCCTGGGAGAGAATTACTCCCCCCTGATCTTGATCTGGTCCAGTCTGAGGAACCCCACCCCAAACTTATCGTTGATCCCTCCCCCTCTAGGACAGAAGGATGTACCAAAGTTGGACCTGAGTGCTCGTATAAGAAACAGAAAAAAGCTGAGCACAGTGACTCTTTCGGGGATACGGGCTCAGCTCCTTATGATTCTTGTGGTGATACTGTAATACCCCGATTTTTCGGATATATTTTTCGTTTATATGTTGGATATCGTTGATGGATAATTGTGCTTGAGGATGTTGTGAACGTATGACAATGTTATTGAAATGCGTATATGTATTCATTGTGCCGTATGATCGTTTGGTATGTCGAGAGGTTGGTCGAGGATAGCTGAATATGGCTAAACACAGCCACGATAGCGCACGCTATGAGATATGCTTAGCGCACGCTACGAGGCACAAGCAGCGCACGCTACGTTGTGTAGTTAGCGTACGCTAATAGGTTCGCATTATGTATGCTGAGGAGGGTCCTTAACATACGTAAGACTTTCTGGGAAAGATTCGGAAGGCGGCCAACATGTAGGCCCGGGTTGATGTTTATCGGCATTTAGTGCACGCTACTAAGGATGGTTAGTGCACGCTAATATCAGATCGTCCGACAAGGAATCTTGGCTTTCGGCGAGTGGACCCAGCCACTTGCGACGCGTGTCCAGATAAGGTCAGCAGGTGTTTGTCATGTAGGGTTAGCGCATGCTAAACCGTATGGTTAGCACACGCTAATTCCAGATCGGTCAGCGGAAACCCGATAATCGCGAATGCTTTCGGCATGTGGGGACACGAGTGGTAGGTGTGTACTGTAGCAAGTCAACTTCGGATAGCGCACGCTAAGGTCAATGACTTGCGTACGCTAGGCAGGATGTTTTATGTACGTTAATGCATGGGCATTACGTACGTAAGCTAGTTTACGAAGCAAGCAGTAGCCTCTGGGCTGCGATAGCGCACGCTAACAAAGTCAGTTAGCGCACGCTAAGGCTGTAGCGCACGCTAAACATGAGATGTTAGCGCACGCTAATAATGAATATTATAAAAGGGGACAGACGGGTGCTGAGAGGCATTTCATCCATTTTTCTTCCTTCAGTCGGGAGAGAGAGAGTTGGGATGTATTTTAGGTTCCCAAACACTGTATAATGATAATCTTTAAACAACATTATATTGAGAGCATGAATTCAAGCCTTGTTTTTCAAGTTATTCATGATTCTTGGAATGGAGTTCGAGTGTTCTTCTTTTTGGTTCGTCTAATCCAGGTAAATTTGGTATCCCTTTTGTTTATGGTTCGTTTTTAAGGATGATTACATGTGAGGAACATGTTGGATAATCATATAACGATATTATATGAGATTCAATGGAATTTTTATAAGAGTTTCGGATGTTTCTTCATATTATAAAGATGATGGTTCGTTTAAACCGTTTTGAGATAGATTTCTGGATCATGATAATTTCAATGATCGATTGAGAGGAGTTAAATCATGATACGAGGTTGAATTCCGGATTGAATATGTTATGATCATTGTTACCAAGTTGGTTTGATTATTGATATGATTATTGTTCTAGGTTGATTAACCCATAGGTATAACCGATGTCCCGCGTTGAAGGCCGTAAATTCAGTCCAGTCAGGGCTGTAGAGCTCATAGACGAGGACGATGAGTTCGGTGGTGGTTTTGTCATATTGATATCCAGGCAAGTGTTTACTTGTTCGGTTGTAATGTTTTGATGAGTAGTTCCATTTACATTTCATAAGTATTTTATGTTGTATTGCATATTGATGAATGTTCAGTGATGTTTAAAAAGGATTAGAATACACAGTTGATGATTGTTGAGATACTTGGACAATCTTGGGAAGATTGTATTATTCGAATATTGTTGATGTCATTTTGGATATTCTTGGTCTGTGGTATGCATTTCGGAAGGATGTCCGGATAGAGGTATGTTTTATGGTAATCTTACATAGAAGATTGTCTACGGGAAAGTATTCGGTATTGAGGTATTATGTGGTATTATCGTGATATTGGGATTTTGATGAGAATCGTTGGATTACCGGAAGTGGTAAGGTTATCGTTGAGGTTATTATTCTCATGATGCATGGCATGTGAATATTTATGTTTATGTACTTGTGGTTATTTGTCGGGCATTATTGTTGACCCCGTTGTGGGACTTGTTTTTCAGGTATTGAGGATTTTGATGGTAGCGGTCGTGAGGCGAGGATTCCGGACGATACTGGCTATGGCATATTGTTGGGGAATCGTGTATTTTGTCTATGTATTAATTATTGATGTATTTGTATTTTGGACTGTATTTCTATCCGCTGCGTGAGTTATTTCAAATGGCTTTCGTATTTTGCCAACTGAGTTTGATTTCGAAAACCGATTCCCTTAACCGAGTTTTTGACCTTGATCGTCTTGACGGTAGTTGGGTGTTTTCAAATGATTTTGTGAGTTTTGAAAAATACTACCGTCATCGGCCTTTTTGTGCATTTTTGTAATTGGTTTTTAGCCTGGTGGGTTCCGGCGCGGGCCCCACGGTGTGTAATATTCCCGGTTGGATCTGGGGGTGTTACAAATACGGTATCGGAGGCCAAGGTTTTGTGATAACCGGGAATGTGTGTTATGTGGCTCTACCGGTGTGGTAGTAGCGCGATGTTTGTGATGTTTTGGTTCTGTGTGATTTTTTTGAGTACTGTCGTGGTGATGTGTGGGTTTGGGGATTGATGGTGTTCCCGAGACCGACGAGGCAGGAAGTGAACGCCGGTGCCGTGGTCATGTGCAATGTGCGGCTCCAATTGGGAAGTGAACGCCGGTGCGAGGCACGTCCAATGTGCGGCTTTCGATGTGGAGTGGAACGCCGGTGATACGTGCATGTGACAAGGAGCGGCTCATGCGCTTTAGGTGAGGAGACACAGCGTCACACATCCCACAAAACTCGACAGTGCTCTAAACTTGTTGTGGTCTTGGGGGAGACCAATCGTTTCCAAATTGTGATTATTCCTGTTTTGGCATTCTTGTTATGTCGAGATTTTTGAAATGGTGTCATATGCTAGTATCACGGGAGATCCTTGACTTCACAGACCTGTAAGTATGTTGTTCGGATTATTCGATAATTCTTGATTATCTTGATGAATTTTGATTTTCTGTTGAATTGTTGTTTGTGCGAGTGACTACAAGTTTCGAAGACGAAACTTATTTTTAAGGGGGGTAGAGTGTAATACCCCGATTTTTCGGATATATTTTTCGTTTATATGTTGGATATCGCTGATGGATAATTGTGCTTGAGGATGTTGTGAACGTATGACAATGTTATTGAAATGCGTATATGTATTCATTGTGCCGTATGATCGTTTGGTATGTCGAGAGGTTGGTGGAGGATAGCTGAATATGGCTAAGCACAGCCACGATAGCGCATGCTATGAGATATGCTTAGCACACGCTACGAGGCACGAGTAGCGCACGCTATGTTGTGTAGTTAGCGTACGCTAATAGGTTCGCATTATGTACGCTGAGGAGGGTCCTTAACGTACGTAAGACTTTCTGGGAAAGATTCGGAAAGCGGCCAACATGTAGGCCCGGGTTGATGTTTATTAGCATTTAGCGCACGCTACTAAGGATTGTTAGCGCATGCTAATATCAGATCGTCCGACAAGGAATCTTGGCTTTCGGCAAGTGGACCCGGCCACTTGCGACGCGTGTCCATATAAAGTCAGCGGGTGTTTGTCATGTAGGGCTAGCGCACGCTAAACCGTATGGTTAGTGCACGCTAATTCCAGATCGGTCAGAGGAAACCCGATAATCGCGGATGCTTTCGGCATGTGGGGACACGAGTGGTAGGTGTGTACTGTAGCAAGTCAACTTCGGATAGCGCACGCTAAGGTCAATGACTTGCGTACGCTAGGCAGGATGTTTTACGTACGTTAATGCATGGGCATTACTTACGTAAGCTAGTTTACGAAGCAAGGCAGTAGCCTCTGGGCTGCGATAGCGCACGCTAACAAAGTCAGTTAGCGCACGCTAAGGCTGTAGCGCACGCTAAACATGAGATGTTAGCGCACGCTAATAATGAATATTATAAAAGGGGACAAACGGGTGCTGAGAGGCATTTCGTCCATTTTTCTTCCTTTAGTCGGGAGAGAGAGAGAGTTGGGATGTATTTGAGGTTCCCAAACACTGTATAATGATAATATTTAAACAACATTATATTGAGAGCATGAATTCAAACCTTGTTTTTCAAGTTATTCATGATTCTTGGAATGGAGTTCGAGTGTTCTTCTTTTTGGTTCGTCTAATCCAGGTAAATTTGGTATCCCTTTTGTTTATTGTTCGTTTTTAAGGATGATTACATGTGAGGAACATGTTGGATAATCATATAACGATATTATATGAGATTCAATGGAATTTTGATAAGAGTTTCGGATGTTTCTCCATATTATAAAGATGATGGTTCGTTTAAACCGTTTTGAGATATATTTCTGGATCATGATAATTTCAGTGATCGATTTAGAGGAGTTAAATCATGATACGAGGTTGAATTCCGGATTGAATATGTTATCACTACTACACAAAAGGATTTAATGACGGCCATAAAACGTCATTAAAATGTTTCCATGACGTTTTTGAAACGTCATCAATTTCGCCATCTATACCGGAGTCATGGTTTGAGCATGATACAATGACGTTTCTAAAACGTCATCTAAATATTTTCTACGACAACTTATAAACGTCATAAAAAGAAAGCCATGACACATGATAATTGTCATGAAATACATTTTACGACATGTTAGAAACGTCATGAAAAGTACGGGATGATACTTCATAATTATCATGAAAACGTCATCAAAATATTTTCTACGACAACTTATAAACGTCATAAAAAGAAAGCCATGACACATGATAATTGTCATGAAATACATTTTACGACATGTTAGAAACGTCATGAAAAGTACGGGATGATACTTCATAATTATCATGAAAACGTCATCAAAATATTTTCTACGACAACTTATAAACGTCATAAAAAGAAAGCCATGACACATGATAATTGTCATGAAATACATTTTACGACATGTTAGAAACGTCATGAAAAGTACGGGATGATACTTCATAATTATCATGAAAACGTCATATAAATATTTTCTACGACAACTTATAAACGTCATAAAAAGAAAGCCATGACACATGATAATTGTCATGAAATACGTTTTACAACATGTAAGAAATATCATGAAAAGGAAGGGATGATACTTCATAATTGTCATGAAATAAATATAATTTTACAAAAAAAAATTACAGAATTCAATTACAAATCCATAATCAAATATATAGTAGTACCAGAATTCAAAATAACTAGATTTCCATTTAGGCAACGACTAGTTTCATTGCTTATGCCTCACTGCTATCGGCATAAGCAAGCATATATAATATCTAAGATTTGTTCAACAATAGCTTAACCAACACAAAAGCAAAATCTAATGGTTCCAAATCTAAAATTTCCCAACAAAACAAAACATCAACCTCTCTCAAAGTAACCCAACCTAGTAGCAAAGTACTACTAATGTGCCAATCTATCTCAAAAGAAATCAAAAGCTAAAGTATGCAAAGGAACCATGCCCACAAGTGCTTAATGGTCAAGAACAATGTACTTGATTGGCCAAGCAATTGTACTCCCAACTGCATCTTCCATAACAGAAAACTCAGGATGGTAACGATAGAATTCAGCTCCAGGCTTGATAGCTTCAACAACCTCAATTCTATATCAATCAGGTCCAAGTTTGTAGCCATGCACCTTTGTTGTAGGGTCAACTGCAGATATTCTCCCTGTAGCCACAACTTCTTCTGTTCCCTCCCAATCAAGCAACTTGCAGCAGTCATTAACACAAACCGTGGGTGCTTTAATTGCCTATACAACCAAACACAAAATTAAATAATTACCACCAGCAGTTGAAAATATAAAACACAACCTACCAAAGATGCGTAAATATAACTTATCTTAGAATTCCTAGTTGAAGGACTGAGGGCCACTAGTTCTTCATTGTTTTGTGTTCCTCCTTGTAAACATATAACCAAATCAACAACATAATATTTGTGAACATTATGAAAATAACATCAAACACTACAAGTACAAGACAACATAAAATCTCGCTTAAGATTAATGTTCTTGAAAAGACATGTTCTAAAGGTTTGTTCTTGAAAAGACATGTTCTAAAGCCTCGTTCTAAAGCACATTCTAAAGGTACTTGTTCTCAATAAAGATAATAGATCAAGAAAAAGGTTCTGTGTACCTGGCCGTTGTGGTTCCTTTGCATAATTTGGATGATAAATGAGGAACTTAATATATTTCATAAGTGGATGATAAAAAGGTTGTTGTGTACACATTTGCCGTGTACCTGCCATACACACTATTTCATCTTTATTAGAATTTTTAACTTGGATCAAAATATAGGAGTTACTAAGAAAATGTCCGATGATGCCCCTGACCTCCCACACATCATTACATTCAATATTTGGTAAAAAAAGTCCATTTTTTCGAATTTATGCAAAAGCTTAAGGAGTTGGGTGCAAAAGCTACTCCTAGAATTTAGCCTAACTACAAAAACGCCCAACTATATTTAAAAATCACAAATACCCGCCAGATATTTGTTTTTCTTTTACTAAATGCAGCCTGATGTGGGGGGGCATTTGTTAAGTAACACAAGTTTCAAGGGGTGTTTGCAGCACTTCTAGAGGTAGTTTTAGAAAGATAACTGGTGTCTTTTGTAATTAAAGTAAAATCCAGGGGTAGCACTTGTGGTTATCCCAAAACTTAATCTGTACGTAACAGATACCCAATACCCAACATCGAAATTAGGTTAGTAACTTACTCGTGGAGATGGAGTCGCAACAGCAGGGTGCTGCTGTGTGCTCTTGCTTCCACCATCACTAGTACCATGACAAGAACAACCACTTTGGCCCTATCAAACAGAAAGCACAATCCACTTTAATTCCCCCTCTCTCTCTCTCTCTCTCTCTCTCTCTCTCTATATATATATATATATATATATATATATATATATATACTTTACAGTACATAGCAACATTAGAGCATAAAACTTACAATTTTTAAAATAATATCCTCGAGAATTGTCATACGCTTGTTCCCCGCCTCAAGTTTAGCCTCTAGATTTGCTTTCCAGCTGGTATTTTGTATTTGGGCATCTACCTTTGAAGGTGTAACACCTGCTCCCATACCTCTAACACGACCAGGTTTCTCCTTACCAAGAACTTGACTCAATACATCCCACTTTACAGGAACAGGCTCTTGACTAAGCGGCTGATCATTTTGTTTCTCTTGAATCTCAGCCTTTAAAGAAAGCAACAATTAAGTTCATTACATGTAAAATAAAACTGCATCTTAAATAAGCAACAATTGGTCATGGAGAATACTTACAATTTTTTTGGCCACGTACTCATTTTTGGCTTTCTTTGGTTCATGGCCTTTAATAAACGACTCAGTTCTACTCAATGTTTTTCCAGGATTATTCAGTTCCTAATTGAATAGAAACAAAAAATTCAGTCCTACTCGATGCAAATTCCCATTATGGTCTAAGATGGTTATAGAAAACAGAACATGATTAATACACAAATATTTTATCAGATATTCTCCCACAACTGACTTACATATTCATATTGCATCCTTGCATACCCTTGTCGGCTTAGTGTGTGTGGAAGAAGCTGTAAACCTCTTATTTTCTTCATTTTCTCACTCTTTTCCTGCATATCATATAAACATAATATGGTAACATATGCATCTAAAACCTAATTCCAGATTACAAAGCAAAGTATATCCTCAACTCCTTAATGTTATTATTACTACTATTGTTGGTATTAATATTATTATTACTGGTATTATTATTACTGGTTATTGATCTCACAGCCACTTACTTTCCATTGATCCGAACGACGTATTGCAACAAATTCATCCCACTCGTTTTGCGGCACATCTGTGGGTCTTAACATGTTAAGTTGTCTTGTAGTTTCTGCCTTGTTGCGCCGAGACTCTAAAATCTTGGTAATGCTAATAGACAATTCAGATTTATAAGCCCTCCACAGCCTTCCACATTGTTGTAAGACAACTGTCTTATGAGTAAGCTCCACACAAAATTTTTGCTACAAAATAAGATATTAAAATGTTATCTATTTCCACAGTAAAAACATGTAGGTGTATATGCCAATAGAACACAAGTAAAAGCACATACAAAAGTTTCCAGATTTCATCTTTTGTATATATCACATTACCATCAAAAGTTTATACACTAGTAATGCAATAAGTGGCTGCAAATATACGTCAATGCCATTACCGGGTTGGTAAGGGCCTGGAATTAGTAAGCTTAAGAGCAAATTTTCCATATGAAATCACATACTGAAATCTGGAAATCTGGAAACTTTCCATATTTTCATATGTATATGGAATCTGGAAACTTTCCACACTAAAAATATGGAAAGTTTCAAGAAAAATATCAAATTGGAAACTGGAAACTTACCACTCTAAAAATATGGAAAGTTTCCAAGATATATATATATATATATATATATATATATATGCATTATCTTTTTTGCTACAAATAAAACACATTACCATCAAAAGTTTCCAGATTTCATCTTTTGCAAGAGGTGCCGCTTTGTCCACCTTGTGCCAAGTATCTATGTTGATTGGCACTTGCTCTCGTACTAAACAACCAATAGTAGAGCTAAATCTCACTGAAAGTTGTCCAACAGGTTGTCCATTTTCATTCCACACAACCTCTTGCTTTGTTGTCTCTCCCGTTGGAATGACTTGTAAGGTAGTTTTACCTCTTACACGCTTATTTCCTGTGTTACCACTAGGAGTAAGTTCAGATTCAAGCTCAGTTTCATGGTGAGCTCCACGGTCAGCTTCAGGAGCATATAGTGCACCTGATTCAGCCCCTATTGTTGGACCTCTCTTCCTCTCTGTTTTCATAGTCTGTCTATGTAACAGAAGACAACAATGTTATATGATAATAATAATAATAATGATAATAATAGGATCAGATACACATGGTATTTTTGTAATATCCGTGTTTTCTATTTTTGGTAATTTCTATTTTTGGTGTATGTTCGTTTCGGACAACTCGCTTAGCACTGTTTTGGAATTCTGAATCTATTTTGTTCTTGGAGTTTTTCCGTCTGGATGAGTTTCGAGGATGTTTTTGCATAATTTCATCTTAATTTATATCTTGTCGTATGTACGTTCGATTCTCGTAAAACTTGTTCGTTTCCGTTGTTTCTTGATTTGTATAAGTTTGTATGGTTGAATTGGTCGTGTTGAAATTTTCGGTTTGTTAATCCGACGTTGCATCGTGATTTTTCTGCTCTTGGGCCGCTTTTGTAATTTTCATAAGTTTGGGAATTTCGCTTCATTTGCTTCATTTGAGACTCTCTAGTGATCGGGATTATATTTTCTTTCAAAACTCAGCTTCGTTGTTTTGGATACCCCATGTTTATACTTTTGATTCTATCCTTGTGTTGCGTTCGTCGTTGTATCGATTGTCGAGCTAAGTGTTTAGCAAGGTCGAATCGCATGCATAACGCACGTTATGCATGCTCCTTTACGACGTTATATAGGTATCATAACGCACGTTATACCCCATTGGTAACGACGTTATGGTTTCGCAGAAAGTGTCCAGATTGTTCGTTACGACGTTAACTCGAGAGGGGTTACGTACGTAACCTTCATAACGTACGTTAACAATAGGCATTAACGTACGTAACTCGCCGTCAGGTCTTTTAATTCCTGACTTATTTCCGGTCGACTTATTTCACTCCTTTTCTTTCTTTCTCGCGACGTGAGTTTCCTTTGGGCGATTTCAAACGATTCATCCGGTGCAATCCGTAGGAACCTTCTAAAGATCGATTTTTGCGTCCCAAGCAAGGTTTATCATCATCATAATCATCCTCCATCCGTCCGAATCGAGGTATACATCGATGAACCCTAGTTTTTTTTTGGGGATTTCGGGATTTTTGGCATAATTCTTCCTTTTAATCCGTTTTGGCTTCGACGACTTCTTAGATTACGATTGTGTAGTCGTAAATCCCTTGTTTCCAGTATAGTTTAATGGATTTGACCTAGTAATTTCTTCATTGTTAGATTATAGCCATCGTGGACTTCGTATTTTCCGACAAATCGTTCCAAGGGGTAGAATTAGGATTAATTCTTACCTTTCCGCATTATTGAGACTTGTGTATACCGTTATTGTGTTAGGAACGGATTTGGGAAGATTGTTCGGACCGAAACCTATTCCTTCGCTGCTTCCTTCGCTTCGCTTTCTTTCAAGGCAAGTACATGTATTACATTTCGTTATGTATGTTGTGATTTTCGAAATGAATGATGAATTGTGATTTTCGGGTGCGTGAGTTGTGTTCCTTCCACCGGAGTGTCCGACGGGATGTCCGGGGTCGATACTAAGGGGTACGGCCGAAGGGAACTTGGGTGCGTGTGTGATTGAACTTCCACCGGAGTGTCCGACGGGATGTCCGGGGTCGATACTAAGGGGTACGGCCGCGAAGTGGTATCCCACCCGAGTGTTCGACGGATGTCCGGGGTCGATACTAAGGGGTACGCCACGGATACGATTGTGATTTTGTGATATCGTGATGATTGGAACTGATTTGATTGCCAATGTAGTATTCCGGAATATATATATATGGCAAATGATTTCTGATTGAGATGATTGTGCTAAAAACCGTATTTTGTATATAATGTTGTGTAATTGTGTACTTGCACTAGCTATTCGAATGCTAACCCCTTAAATAGGGGAAATGCGTCTTATGCATTTCAGTGCAGGAGAGGCGAGGAGCAGCACGGACACGCACGTAAAGGATGGGTCGGCTTGATGATGTGGCTCGAGTGCGTAATTTTATGTTTTGTCATTGCATTTGTCAGTCATCGGAATTAAGCTGCCTACTTTTAAACTTGGTTTAAGTCCCTGTGGGCAACGATTGGTATTTATTTTATGTTCATGTACTCCGTTAAAATTGTTTTCCGAGGCCACGGCCTTATTTACTTTTGAGTGCATTGTTTGGAATTACATTGTGGGTTATGTGTCATGTGTTAGCTGGTAGACCTCACGAGGTTCTACGGCGTGTAATGTCCCATTTGCGAATGGGGTGTTACATTTATGGTATCGAGCTTAGGTTTTGAATACCTAGGCGGTCGGTGAATTTTGGAGTGCATCGGTTATGTCGTTAGAGTCGGTCGTTGAGCCTAATATCATCACGCTACCGTCTTTTCGTGCGACCGTGGTTTGTAAGTCTCCTCGAACTCTTATATTTACGTAATTCGCTTTTCTTGCGTAGTTCGGAATTGTGACTTGTGTTACCAACTTTGTGAATTGTGAATCTTTCGATCTTGTTCTTTTCGTATTTTCTTCAAGATGTTGAGAGGTCGTGGTAGACCGGCTAGGGGCGCCGAGGCCGTGGTCGGGGTGCTGATAATGAAGAGGGCTCACTTTCTCAGTCCTCTGCAGACTCAGCCTCTCACTCGGTGCCGTCGGGTAATAATGCCGACGCCGGGGCTACTGCCGTACTTCAGCAGTTAGTAGCCCAGCTTACTCAGATAGCTCAGGGTGGACGCCAGAATCCACCCCCGACACCTGAAGAGGAAGCTAGTAAGTGGCTTCAGACGGTGACTAAGATGCACCCTCCTCATTTCTCCGGATCTTCTGACTCCCTCGGTTGGGAGAATTGGCTCTTTCAGTTGTCCAGGACCTTTGATGCCGTAGCTTGTCCTGAAGACAGGAGGGTACATATTGCCCAATACCTCCTGGATAAGGAAGCTGCGGAATGGTGGGAGGCCGTTGCGCCCAGAGACCGTCGGGCCACTTGGGATGAGTTCAGGGCTGCTATGGAAGCAGAATATTGTCCACCGCCAGTTAAAGAGCGCAGAATTATGGAGTTCTTCACCGCTACACCTCAGGATGTGCCTATTTCTCAGGCCATCATTACTTACAATCAGCAGTTGGGTTTCGTGAGAGATCAGGTGAGGACGGAAGCTGATAAAATCCGTTACTTTAATATGCGTATGAAACCGCATATCAGGCAGAGTATGGCACCGCTCATGTGTGCCACTTTGAAGGAGTATCATGTAACACCCCCAAAATATCCCGAGGTATTACAGTGCCGTGAATCCCACGTGGGACCCACAAGGCTAATTAAAAAAATAGGCATTTTAAGAAAATCGTGATAAAACCTCAAATTCAAGGGTTACATGACGTGAAACGAAAGATTTAAGGAAAAAATGTAATTCGAAGAATTATTACACAACAAATGTTTTTCCAAAGAAAACAATTTATTCCAATTCAAGCAACGGTTAAAGATAATCCCAACACCGCTCAAGTCTGACCGGACCCCTGGGAATGTCACGCACATGATGAACAATTTTACAGTATGACGAGTCATACTGTAACCAGAGTCGAGAATGCATATCAAATAACAACTACTAACAACAAGATACGACATTTTTACAATCACCGTACCTATTAATCACAAGGAATATTTCACCACTTAACCGACGTGTCTCTCTCTTTATCTCATAAACCCCAAGGTCGCAACCAAGGGTCACGGAAGTATCCACACGGAATACCCGAACACAGGTGCCCAATTCGGGTCTTACCCCTAACACATTTCCACGCGGTACCATACAGTGTTTTATCCCCAACACATCGGCCCATTTATACATCTTTAGAGAAAGACAACGTCGGCTTTTATCAAAATGGCACGTACACACATACGGTATAACATTGATATTAGAAATTCACGAGCAAGATTTCACTTGCTCGTGATCCGATAGTAGGTGCTTTATGATGACGAAGTCCCCACGCCCGCTCGAGCTTAACCTAGCCACGAAACATCCGATTAACCCCTCGTACGGACCATAATGAATAAAACTAGTCTCCCTTTCCTAACCGGATTCCTAGTGTAGTTTTAATTGTCGGTATGAGTATCGTTTCCAAGTTTTCAAGTGTCGTGTACCATTATCTCGTTCAATCTTATAGTTAACATTAGGTATATCGATTTATTCAAGAAGATAATCCTACCATTCTTGATTGTCAATGAATTATTATGGCGAAATCGAATCCTATGCTTTCTATTATAATTCTATATTCCGAATACTACAATCGACGGATTTTATTGCACAATAACTCTGGTGGTTTAAAAACCCATATTGATTATACTATCGAATTACTTCCTTAGTTTTGCTAAGTGTCAAAAATCAAAGGTGAGGGTAGCTACGAACAATGGAACATACGGTGACGGATTACTATGAATTTCCCCACAATTGATTCGTCAAATTTTACATTCCTAGTGATGATTTGAAGTGAAATTTCATTTGTATGAAACTAAACATATAAGAAACGGAATTTACGGTTATCACAATTTCATCCGACAAGATTGTCTACGAAGTTTAGCAAAATCTACCCCATACCCGCAATATAACAAGTATAACTAAGAAAACATCGGAGATATAACTCCAGGGATTGGTGGCTTACCTTTGGAAGAAGAAGAATAGTGAAGATAGTTGACGGATTCACAAGAACTACGAGGAGAACGAGAAGTGACTTGAACGACTTGGATAATCTTCACCGAAGCTCAAGAATCTACCTCCTCAATGTTAATTCAAGTGTTTAAGGCTTAAGAACCGGGTATAGGGCTAGGAATTTCTCCAAGGGTAGTAGTGACTTGGTGTTGGGACGTGCAAATGAAGAAGGGAGTTATCATTTTATAAAATCGATTTAGATAACGACGTTAACGATAAGAGTGTTACGACGTAAGGTGTATTTAAATGCGTAGCGGTGCGATGACAACGTCGTAAGGAACTAATCGCCCGAAATGTGCCCAAGTGTTACGTCGTCAATTCTTGGGCATTACATACGTAACAAACAGTTGACTCGTTTGTCATCTAGCGCCGAAAGTAGCCACGTCCGTGTCAAAGGAAGATTGGTGGAGACCGACCTACCGTTACGCACGTAATGTGGCTGCCTTAACGTACGTAACCTTTGAAATTTAGCGTACGTTAGGCATGGGTTATAGCGTACGTTAGACAGAAATTTTAGCCTCAAACACATTCTAACCATCTCGGGTGACCATCCCTTCCGCTCGTCAACAATTATCGGGGAACAAGACGTTGGCCACCGTCATATTCGCACCGACGATCGTCTCACGGCATCAAGGTGTGTCACCCTCGTTTCGTTCACATTGTACAATTATATAGCACTCAATGGAATACATAAATAGAAATGACGTCATATTACCAAACATTCATACAGTACAAAGTAATCAAGCATGCAATACCGGAGGTATTACATATCAGGATCGCGCTCTAGCGATCGAGATGGCCGCACCAGAATCAGAGTTAGGTGCCGAGGCCAAGAAACAGAAAACAGTTGGCAACTTCTCAGCCGGCAAGAGTGGCCGATTTTCGAGAGCACAGTCTGCCCCTACACCGGGGAAGAGGCCATTTCGTCAGTGGGGATCTCGGGAGTAACTGTTCGATTCGATCGTTGCTTCTGGTGGCAGGGTTTGTTTTAACTGCAACCAGTATGAGCATTTGATGAAGGATTGCCCTTTTCCTCCAGTTACTTGCTTCACTTGTGGGCAGACCGGGCATCGGGCGACTCATTGTGAGAAGGCCACCAGGGCTGTTAGAGTTCCGACTACCACTACCGATCAGAGATATCACAGCATTCCAGCTACTTATGTTCCGCAGAGTTCGAGTCGTGGTAGGGGACGGGATCAGTCGGATCGCCGTGCAGCCTCGAGTTCGTGTTCAGTTCACCCCCGATTGTATCAGATGAGGCGTACAGAGGAGACAGATGTTCCAGTGGCGTCAGGTACTACTCAGATCCTTACTCATCCAGTGTCAGTGCTTTTTGATTCGGGTGCTACCCATTCCTTTATTGCTTCGGATTGTGTGAGTCGTATTGGTTTTGACTGCTTATTTGAGTGTGAGCCATTTGTAGTGGGTACACCCAGTGGGGATCGTATGGTTGGGGACCGGGAAGTTAGGGATTGCCCAGTGAGGATCGGGAGCCGGGATTGGCCCTCGACTCTCATTGTTATAGACCTTAAGGGTGAGGATTTAATCCTCGGAGACGATTGGTTGGATCGTCACGGTGCTATCATGAACTATCGGACTCGTACCATCTCGATAGTTGCCGAGGACGGCACCGAGCATACTCTCGTCGGCTATAAGCCGGGTAGATCGGGGAGAGTGATTAGCGCCTTGAAGGCGATGAAACTTCTGAACCAGGGTTGTGTCGGCTACTGGTGTTTCGCTCTGCAGGCGGAAGATGGTGAGGTTGACATATCGTCGATTCCAGTTGTTAGCGAGTATCCTGATGTATTTCCGGACGACTTGCCGGGATTACCACCACATCGAGAGGTGGAGTTTCCTATTGATCTTGAGCCGAATGCGGCCCCTATTTCTCGAGCACCGTATCGTATGGCACCGTCGGAGATGCTAGAGTTGAAGAATCAGTTGGGAGAATTGTTAGATAAAGGGTATATTCGACCGAGCGCATCGCCTTGGGGTGCGCCTGTACTTTTTGTTAAGAAGAAGGATGGATCGCTTCGTTTATGTATCGATTATCGAGAATTAAACAAGTTGACCATCAAAAATAAATACCCTTTGCCCCGGATTGACGACTTTTTTGATCAGCTTCAGGGGGCGACAGTCTTTTCGAAGATTGATTTGCGATCGGGCTACTACCAGTTGAGGATTCGGGACGTCGATATTCCGAAAGCTGCCTTTCGGACGAGATATGGCCATTACGAGTTTGTGGTTATGCCTTTCGGGCTAACCAATGCCCCAGCAGTGTTCATGCAGTTAATGAACAAAGTTTTTATTGAGTATCTGGACAAATTCGTAGTCGTTTTTATCGACTATATTCTTATCTATTCACGGAGTCGGGAGGAGCACGCCTTACATCTCCGGATTGTATTAGACACTTTGAGGAACGAGCAGTTGTACGCGAAGTTCTCTAAGTGTGAGTTTTGGCTCGAGGAAGTGACGTTCCTCGGGCATGTGATTTCAGCAGAGGGAGTTCGGGTAGATCCGCAGAAGATAGAGGCAGTGATGGCTTGGGAGCCGCCTAAGAATGTGAAGGAGGTGAGGAGTTTTCTGGGTCTTGCCGGCTATTACCGTAGATTCGTTGAGGGATTTTCTAAGATCGCTAGACCACTCACTCAGTTGCTCGAAAACTCGAAGTTCGAGTGGGTGAGACAGGCAGGACAGTTTTGACGAGTTAAAGAGACGTTTGACTACCGCACCCGTTTTAGCATTGCCTCAGGGGAACGAGGATTTCGTAGTGTATAGTGATGCTTCGGGCCTTGGGCTTGGATGTGTTTTGATGCAGAGAGACAGAGTGATTGCTTATGCGTCCCGCCAATTGAAACCTTATGAGGTAAATTATCCCACGCACGATTTGGAGTTAGTCATGCGGTCGTTTCGCCTTAAAGATATGGAGGCATTATCTCTATGGGTCGTCGTGTAAGATTTTACGGACCACAAGAGTCGAAGTACATCTTCAGCCGAAAGAGTTGAATATGAGGCGTAGGTGGTTAGAGTTAATTAAAGATTACGACCTCGAGATACTTTACCATCCGGGTAAGGCCAACGTAGTGGCCGATGCGTTGAGCCGAAAACCGATGGCTTTACGGATGTTAGAGGTACTTACACCCGAGTAGGATCCAGCGAGATTTCATCTGCCGAATATTGAGGTTTGGGTTCAGAGAGTTCAGGGCCAGCTTTGTGCGTTAGAGATCACTTCGTCCTTGACTGATGATATTAAGGCGAAACAGTATGATGATCCGTGTTTGGTCCAGTTGAGGGAGGATGTGACGAAGGGGAAAGCCCCTGAATTTGTGATTCAGGATGATGGCGTTCTGAGATTTCGCGGCAGATTATGTGTACCGAATGTTATTGAGCTGAGACAGAAGATCTTGAGCGAAGCTCATACCACGCCTTACTCCATACATCCTGGTACGAGTAAAATGTACAAGGACGTGAGGAGTAACTACTGGTGGAGTAATTTGAAGACAGATGTTAGCGAGTTCGTGTCGAGATGTTTGACCTGTCAGCAGGTTAAGATCGAGCATCAGCGACCCGCGGGGTTTTTGCGACCACTTCCCATCCCGGAGTGGAAATGGAAGGATATTTCTATGGATTTCATTACCAGTATGCCTAGGACTCGGACTGGAATGAACATGATTTGGGTTATTGTCGATCGACTGACCAAATCAGCTCATTTCCTGGGTATTAAGGACACTTGGGTTCAGAGAGGCGCACGAGTGTTTATTGCAGAGATCGTGAGATTACATGGGACTCCTAAGAGTATTGTTTCGGATCGTGATGGCCGGTTTGTATCACATTTTTGGCAGGTGTTCATCGAGCTTTGGGACCGAGTTGAGACTCGGACGTCTTACCACCCTCGGATCGACGGCAATCGGGCGGACGATCCAGACGTTGGAGGATATGTTGAGAGCCTGTGCCCTAGATTGGAAGGATGATTGGGAGTCGCACTTGCCGTTGATCGAGTTTACGTACAACAATAGTTGGCACGCCTCGATCAAAATGGCACCATTTGAGGCATTGTATGGGAGGAGGTGCAGATCGCCGTTGTGTTGGGACGATGCGTCCGAGCTGATTGGTACCGAGCCCGATATGGTAGTTGAGACGAGGGAGAAGATTACTCTGATTCGTGATAGATTGTTGACGGCCCAGAGTCGGCAAAAGTCTTATGCCGACATGCGTCGCCGGCCGTTGGAGTTTGAGGTGGGAGATCATGTTTTGCTTAAGGTGTCGCCGACACGGGGAGTTTACCGCTTCGGCCGGAAGGGTAAACTTAGTCCGAGATATATTGGGCCGTTTGAAATTTTAGAGAGAGTGGGAGAGCTTGCCTATCGGTTGGGTTTGCCGCCGTCCTTGAGTCACGTTCATAACATATTTCATGTTTCCCAGCTTAGGAAGTACGTATCGGACCCTAGCCATATTCTTGATTTTGTAGAGATCGAATTGGGACCCGACATTACCATTGAGGAGAGGCCGATTCAGATTTTAGAGCGTCGGGTGAAGCAACTTCGTCATAAAACCATTCCTCTGGTTAAAGTTCAATGGTCGAGACATGGATCCGAGGAAGCCACATGGGAGACGGAAGAGAGTATGCGGTCGAGATACCCCGAGTTGTTCGCGTTGTAAGTTTCGGGACGAAACTTATTTTTAGGGGGAGATAATGTAATATCCGTGTTTTCTATTTTTGGTAATTTCTATTTTTGGTGTATGTTCGTTTCGGACAACTCGCTTAGCACTGTTTTGGAATTCTGAATCTATTTTGTTCTTGGAGTTTTTCCGTCTGGATGAGTTTCGAGGATGTTTTTGCATAATTTCATCTTAATTTATATCTTGTCGTATGTACGTTCGATTCTCGTAAAACTTGTTCGTTTCCGTTGTTTCTTGATTTGTATAAGTTTGTATGGTTGAATTGGTCGTGTTGAAATTTTCGGTTTGTTAATCCGACGTTGCATCGTGATTTTTCGGGCTCTTGGGCCGTTTTTGTAATTTTCATAAGTTTGGGGAATTTCGCTTCATTTGCTTCATTTGAGACTCTCTAGTGATCGGGATTATATTTTCTTTCAAAACTCAGCTTCGTTGTTTTGGATACCCCATGTTTATACTTTTGATTCTATCCTTGTGTTGCGTTTCGTCGTTGTATCGACTGTGCTGAGCTAAGTGTTTAGCAGTGCTGAACTGCTGCATGCATAACGTACGTTATGCATGCTCCTTTACGTACGTTATATAGGTATCATAACGTACGTTATACCCCATTGGTAACGTACGTTATGGTTTCGCAGAAAGTGTCCAGATTGTTCGTTACGTACGTTAACCTGAGAGGGGTTACGTCGTAACCTTCATAACGTCGTTAACAATAGGCGTTAACGCACGTAACTCGCCGTCAGGTCTTTTAATTCGACTTATTCCGGTCGACTTATTTCACTCCTTTTCTTTCTTTCTCGCGACGTGAGTTTCCTTTGGGCGATTTCAAGCGATTCATCCGGTGCAATCCGTAGGAACCTTCTAAAGATCGATTTTGCGTCCCAAGCAAGGTTTATCATCATCATAATCATCCTCCATCCGTCCGAATCGAGGTATACATCGATGAACCCTAGTTTTTTTTTGGGGATTTCGGGATTTTTGGCATAATTCTTCCTTTTAATCCGTTTTGGCTTCGACGACTTGTTAGATTACGATTGTGTAGTCGTAAATCCCTTGTTTCCAGTATAGTTTAATGGATTTAACCTAGTAATTTCTTCATTGTTAGATTATAGCCATCGTGGACTTCGTATTTTCCGACAAATCGTTCCAAGGGGTAGAATTAGGATTAATTCTTACCTTTCCGCATTATTGAGACTTGTGTATACCGTTATTGTGTTAGGAACGGATTTGGGAAGATTGTTCGGACCGAAACCTATTCCTTCGTCGTTTCCTTCGTTTCATTTCTTTCAAGGCAAGTACATGTATTACATTTCGTTATGTATGTTGTGATTTTCGAAATGAATGATGAATTGTGATTTTCGGGTGCGTGAGTTGTGTTCCTTCCACCGGAGTGTCCGACGGATGTCCGGGGTCGATACTAAGGGTACGGCCGCGGAAGGGAACTTGGGTGCGTGTGTGATTGAACTTCCACCGGAGTGTCCGACGGGATGTCCGGGGTCGATACTAAAGTGCGGCCGCGAAGTGGTATCCCACCGGTGTTCGACGGGATGTCGGAGGTCGATACTAAGGGTGCGGCCACGGGATACGATTGTGATTTTGTGATATCGTGATGATTGGAACTGATTTGATTGCCAATGTAGTATTAGGAATATATATATATATATGGCAAATGATTTGATTGAGATGATTGTGCTAAAAACCGTATTTTGTATATAATGTTGTGTAATTGTGTACTTGCACTAGCTATTCGAATGCTAACCCCTTAAATGGGGAAATGCGTCTTATGCATTTAGTGCACCGGAGAGGCGAGGAGCAGGCACGGGACACGCACGTAAAGGATGGTGGCTTGATGATGTGGCTCAGTGTAATTTTATGTTTTGTCATTGCATTTGTCGAGTACTGGAATTAAACTGTCTACTTTTAAACTTGGTTTAAGTCCCCTGCGTGGGCAACGGATTGGTATTTATTTTATGTTCATGTACTCCGTTAAAATTGTTTTGGCCGAGGCCACGGCCTTATTTACTTTTGAGTGCATTGTTTGGAATTACATTGTGGGTTATGTGTCATGTGTTAGCCTGGTAGACCTCACGAGGGTTCTACGGCGTGTAATGTCCCATTTGCGAATTGGGGTGTTACAATTTTCACAATGTACCAATGTTCTAAACAAATGATAATTTTATATAATATATCAGTCACCAAAAATACAGATGGATAACATCAAAACTGATTACAAAACATTGATGCACAATCATATGCATAGTACAAAGAGCATAAAGTCTCACATTATACAGAGTCAAACATATAATAAATTACATATCCTCGTGGTCTATATCAAGTGCATATGACTCTTGAGCAACAAAAGTTGTAAAAGCACTCTCATCGAATAGTTCCAGGTTATAAAAGCCTCTTGGTGGTGCCTTTAACACTACATACCAACTTGATTTTTCATTATCTCTCGAGTAAAATACTTGCTCAGCATGTGATGCTAAAATAAAGGAATCTTTTTTAGTTAAACCTTCATGAAGATTCACTAAAGTGAATCCATCTACTTTCTTCACACCAGAGGTCATGTTGACCCAATCACAAAGAAATACAGTCAAACGAAAAGTGTAGAAATCCAAAACCAGAATATCTTGAACAATTCCATAATAATTTAATGAATCTGCTTCCAAATGTACACCATAGTCTTGTGTGGAAACAGTAGCTTTCTTGGTATGAAAGCGCTTCCCATTGATTACAAAACCATAATAGGACATTGCATAACGCCTTGGTCCTTTGACATGGTAAGTGAGCGTTTCATCATGCTTAATATGCTCATTACCGACTTCAAGTTTAATCAATACAATGATTAAAAATATATACTTAAATTTCTAGCTAAACCAATCAAGACCTTGTAATAGATGAACTAGATACTAGTAAAAACAAACCTTATTCTGTATCCACTTAACAAACGTCTCTAAATGCTTTTTCTCTAGCATTTTGGAATCATTCATCAAACGTTCATCAGAGCACTTTAACTCATCTTTATGAACCCTATAATACAACATGCAAGCACTTTAATCTTGATTTCCAGAAGCAAAATTTTAGAAGTTAAGAATATTTTTACTTACTCAATGTAAGGTACAACTTCTTGACTATTAAGAAGCACACAAAGATGAACAACCTTGTGCATTTCATCAGCTAATTGAACAGAACAGCCTTTTCGAAGTGTCAACCCCTCAATCATTGTGTCGTTAAAAACGACATCATTCCTTTTTCGCTTATTACTAAAGATAGATGAATCATTCATGTATCGACTACAAAACCTAACACACTCATCAGCCAAGTAGTTTTCAGCAATGCTTCCTTCCGGATTTGCACGATTTTTGAAATAGTCCTTAAGAACCTTCATGTATCTAAACATAAATTAAATAAAGACAAAGTTACAGAAAACTAAAATATGAGGAAACAACACATAAACTAGGTAGGGCTAAAGTATTTATGTACCTCTCAAAAGGGTACATCCAACGAAAGTGCACTGGACCACATAATTTAGCTTCTCTTGCTATGTGAATGGTTAGGTGAATCATAATATCAAAAAATGATGGAGGGAAGTACCGCTCCAACAAACACACAAACTCAATAATCTCATCTTCAATCTCTTCCAATCTTCTTTTATCTAGGACTCTTTGACATAGCTCATGAAAAAACGAAGAGAGACGAAATATTGATGTTCTAAGTCCCCTAGGTAAAAGCCCCTTCACGGCAACAGACAAAAGTTGTTGCATCAAGACATGATGATCATGAGACTTAAGTCCCAGAATTTTTTGTTTTTCATCTTGATACAGTTTCCTATATTAGAGCAGTAGCCATCGGGAAAAGTTTGCATGAACAGCCTCCAAAGAAATTTTAATTTCTCATCTTTTGTTAAAGTGTAAGGTTCTGAACTATTAAGCATGTCCTTTCTTTGTGCTACTGGAACTTCTCCCAAAAGTTCTTGCAACTCTAGATCTCTACGAGACTCTCCCCCAATTTCAGATCTACCCTTCACATCTAAGATTGCATCTAAGAGTTTTCAGATACATTCTTTTCAATATGCATTACGTCCAGATTCTCACGCAAAACCAGTTCCTATTGTAAACCAGCAAACGATGCAAATACCATGTCAAACATATAATCAGCCAACAAAAAACATTCATGTTACAAGTTTAATTATTGACAAAGACTAAAATAAAGACACTGACCTCCCAATAAGGCAACTCATAGAGAAGGGACTTCTTCTTTAATAACTTAGCAGGGTCACCTTTTTTAAGTGTCTTTGTTTTTCCCCTATTTTTCCCCCACTCATTTGTGAACCCGGCTAAAGCTAGAACTCTACGTCTCCCTGTGAATAATTTTGGCCGCATCCTCTTCTCTTTTCTTCCATTAAACCACTTATGTTTATAGCGAAAGACATGGTTTGACGGAAGAAATCGTCTATGATCCATGTAAACAGTTTTTTTTGCAAGTGGTAGCCATTGTGAGCAAGTTTCAGGACCACATATAGGACAAGCAAATTCTCCTTTTGTGGTTAACCCGGCTAAATTTCCATAAGCTGGAAAATCATTAATGGTCCAAAGCAAGATAGCTCTAAGAATGAAACAGGATTTTGTATAGGCATCATACATAGAAACACCATCCCATAATTTTTTTAAGTCATCAATAAGTGGCTGCAAATATACGTCAATGTCATTACCGGGTTGGTAAGGGCCTGGAATTAGTAAGCTTAAGAGCAAATTTTCCATATGAAATCACATACTGAAATCTGGAAATCTGGAAACTTTCCATATTTTCATATATATATGGAATCTGGAAACTTTCCACACTAAAAATATGGAAAGTTTCAAGAAAAATACTGAAATCTGGAAATCTGGAAACTTACCACTCTAAAAATATGGAAAGTTTCCAGTATATATATATATATATATATATATATATATATATGCATTATCTTTTTTGCTACAAATAAAACACATTACCATCAAAAGTTTCCAGATTTCATCTTTTGCAAGAGGTGCCGCTTTGTCCACCTTGTGCCAAGTATCTATGTTGATTGGCACTTGTAAGGTAGTTTTACCTCTTACACGCTTATTTCCTGTGTTACCACTAGGAGTAAGTTCAGATTCAAGCTCAGTTTCATGGTGAGCTCCACGGTCAGCTTCAGGAGCATATAGTGCACCTGATTCAGCCCCTATTGTTGTACCTCTCTTCCTCCCTGTTTTCATAGTCTGCCTATGTAACAGAAGACAACAATGTTATATGATAATAATAATAATAATGATAATAATAGGATCAGATACACATGGTATTTTCACAATGTACCAATGTTCTAAACAAATGATAATTTTATATAATATATCAGTCACCAAAAATACAGATGGAAAACATCAAAACTGATTACAAAACATTGATGCACAATCATATGCATAGTACAAAGAGCATGAAGTCTCACATTATACAGAGTCAAACATATAATAAATTACATATCCTCGTGGTCTATATCAAGTGCATATGACTCTTGAGCAACAAAAGTTGTAAAAGCACTCTCATCGAATAGTTCCAGGTTATAGAAGCCTCTTGGTGGTGCCTTTAACACTACATACCAACTTGATTTTTCATTATCTCTCGAGTAAAGTACTTGCTCAGCATGTGATGCTAAAATAAAGAGATCTTTTTTAGTTAAACCTTCATGAAGATTCACTAAAGTGAATCCATCTACTTTCTTCACACCAGAGGTCATGTTGACCCAATCACAAAGAAATACAGTCAAACGAAAAGTGTAGAAATCCAAAACCAGAATATCTTGAACAATTCCATAATAATTTAATGAATCTGCTTCCAAATGTACACCATAGTCTTGTGTGGAAACAGTAGCTTTCTTGGTATGAAAGCACTTCCCATTGATAACAAAACCAGAATAGGACATTGCATAACGCCTTGGTCCTTTGACAAGGTAAGTGAGCGTTTCATCATGCTTAATATGCTCATTACCAGCTTCAAGTTTAATCTGAATACAATGATTAAAAAATATATACTTAAATTTCTAGCTAAACCAATCAAGACCTTGTAATAGATGAACTAGATACTAGTAAAAACAAACCTTATTCTGTATCCACTTAACAAACGTCTCTAAATGCTTTTTCTCTAGCATTTTGGAATCATTCATCAAACGTTCATCAGAGCACTTTAACTCATCTTTATGAACCCTATAATACAACATGCAAGCACTTTAATCTTGATTTCCATAAGCAAAATTTTAGAAGTTAAGAATATTTTTACTTACTCAATGTAAGGTACAACTTCTTGACTATTAAGAAGCACACAAAGATGCACAACCTTGTGCATTTCATCAGCTAATTGAACAGAACAGCCTTTTTGAAGTGTCGACCCCTCAATCATTGTGTCGTTAAAAACGACATCATTCCTTTTTCGCTTATTACTAAAGATAGATGAATCATTCATGTATCGACTACAAAACCTAACACACTCATCAGCCAAGTAGTTTTCAGCAATGCTTCCTTCCAGATTTGCACGATTTTTGACATAGTCCTTAAGAACCTTCATGTATCTAAACATAAATTAAATAAAGACAAAGTTACAGAAAACTAAAATATGAGGAAACAACACATAAACTAGGTAGGGCTAAAGTATTTATGTACCTCTCAAAAGGGTACATCCAACGAAAGTGCACTGGACCACATAATTTAGCTTCTCTTGCTATGTGAATGGTTAGGTGAATCATAATATCAAAAAATGATGGAGGGAAGTACCGCTCCAACAAACACACAGACTCAATAATCTCATCTTCAAGCTCTTCCAATCTTCTTTTATCTAGGACTCTTTGACATAGCTCATGAAAAAATGAAGAGAGACGAAATATTGATGTTCTAAGTCCCCTAGGTAAAAGCCCATTCACGGCAACAGACAAAAGTTGTTGCATCAAGACATGATGATCATGAGACTTAAGTCCCAGAATTTTTTGTTTTTCATCTTGATACAGTTTCCTATATTAGAGCAGTAGCCATCGGGAAAAGTTTGCATGAACAGCCTCCAAAGAAATTTTAATTTCTCATCTTTTGTTAAAGTGTAAGGTTCTGAACTATTAAGCTTGTCCTTTCTTTGTGCTACTGGAACTTCTCCCAAAAGTTCTTGCAACTCTAGATCTCTACGAGACTCTCCCCCAATTTCAGATCTACCCTTCACATCTAAGATTGCATCTAAGAGTTTTCAGATACATTCTTTTCAATATGCATTACGTCCAGATTCTCACGCAAAACCAGTTCCTATTGTAAACCAGCAAACGATGCAAATACCATGTCAAACATATAATCAGCCAACAAAAAACTTTTCATGTTACAAGTTTAATTATTGACAAAGACTAAAATAAAGACACTGACCTCCCAATAAGGCAACTCATAGAGAAGGGACTTCTTCTTTAATAACTTAGCAGGGTCACCTTTTTTAAGTGTCTTTGTTTTCCCCCTATTTTTCCCCCACTCATTTGTGAACCCGGCTAAAGCTAGAACTCTACGTCTCCCTGTGAATAATTTTGGCCGCATCCTCGTCTCTTTTCTTCCATTAAACCGCTTATGTTTAGAGCGAAAGACATGGTTTGACGGAAGAAATCGTCTATGATCCATGTAAACAGTTTTTTTTGCAAGTGGTAGCCATTGTGAGCAAGTTTCAGGACCACATATAGGACAAGAAAATTCTCCTTTTGTGCTTAACCCGGCTAAATTTCCATAAGCTGGAAAATCATTAATGTTCCAAAGCAAGATAGCTCTAAGAATGAAACAGGATTTTGTATAGGCATCATACATAGAAACACCATCCCATAATTTTTTTAAGTCATCAATAAGTGGCTGCAAATATACGTCAATGTCATTACCGGGTTGGTAAGGGCTTGGAATTAGTAAGCTTAAGAGCAAATTTTCCATATGAAATCACATACTGAAATCTGGAAATCTGGAAACTTTCTATATTTTTATATATATATATGGAATCTGGAAACTTTCCACACTAAAAATATGGAAAGTTTCAAGAAAAATACTGAAATCTGGAAATCTGGAAACTTACCACTCTAAAAATATGGAAAGTTTCCAGTATATATATATACATGCATTATCTTTTTTGCTACAAATAAAACACATTACCATCAAAAGTTTCCAGATTTCATCTTTTGCAAGAGGTGCCGCTTTGTCCACCTTGTGCCAAGTATCTATGTTGATTGGCACTTGCTCTCGTACTAAACAACCAATAGTAGAGCTAAATCTCACTGAAAATTGTCCAACAGGTTGTCCATTTTCATTCCACACAACCTCTTGCTTTGTTGTCTCTCCCGTTGGAATGACTTGTAAGGTAGTTTTACCTCTTACACGCTTATTTCCTGTGTTACCACTAGGAGTAAGTTCAGATTCAAGCTCAGTTTCATGGTGAGCTCCACGGTCAGCTTCAGGAGCATATAGTGCACCTGATTCAGCCCCTATTGTTGGACCTCTCTTCCTCCCTGTTTTCATAGTCTGTCTATGTAACAGAAGACAATAATGTTATATGATAATAATAATAATAATGATAATAATAGGATCAGATACACATGGTATTTTAACAATGTACCAATGTTCTAAACAAATGATAATTTTATATAATATATCAGTCACCAAAAATACAGATGGAAAACATCAAAACTGATTACAAAACATTGATGCACAATCATATGCATAGTACAAAGAGCATAAAGTCTCACATTATACAGAGTCAAACATATAATAAATTACATATCCTCGTGGTCTATATCAAGTGCATATGACTCTTGAGCAACAAAAGTTGTAAAAGCACTCTCATCGAATAGTTCCAGGTTATAAAAGCCTCTTGGTGGTGCCTTTAACACTACATACCAACTTGATTTTTCATTATCTCTCGAGTAAAGTACTTGCTCAGCATGTGATGCTAAAATAAAGAGATCTTTTTTAGTTAAACCTTCATGAAGATTCACTAAAGTGAATCCATCTACTTTCTTCACACCAGAGGTCATGTTGACCCAATCACAAAGAAATACAGTCAAACGAAAAGTGTAGAAATCCAAAACCAGAATATCTTGAACAATTCCATAATAATTTAATGAATCTGCTTCCAAATGTACACCATAGTCTTGTGTGGAAACAGTAGCTTTCTTGGTATGAAAGCGCTTCCCATTGATAACAAAACCAGAATAGGACATTGCATAACGCCTTGGTCCTTTGGAAGGTAAGTGAGCGTTTTATCATGCTTAAAATGCTCATTACCAGCTTCAAGTTTAATCTGAATACAATGATTAAAAAATATATACTTAAATTTCTAGCTAAACCAATCAAGACCTTGTAATAGATGAACTAGATACTAGTAAAAACAAACCTTATTCTGTATCCACTTAACAAACGTCTCTAAATGCTTTTTCTCTAGCATTTTGGAATCATTCATCAAACGTTCATCAGAGCACTTTAACTCATCTTTATGAACCCTATAATACAACATGCAAGCACTTTAATCTTGATTTCCAGAAGCAAAATTTTAGAAGTTAAGAATATTTTTACTTACTCAATGTAAGGTACAACTACATGACTCTTAAGAAGCACACAAAGATGCACAACCTTGTGCATTTCATCAGCTAATTGAACAATGTACCTTTTCGAAGTGTCGACCCCTCAATCATTGTGTCGTTAAAAACGACATCATTCCTTTTTCACTTATTACTAAAGATAGATGAATCATTCATGTATCGACTACAAAACCTAACACACTCATCAGCCAAGTAGTTTTCAGCAATGCTTCCTTCCGGATTTGCACGATTTTTGACATAGTCCTTAAGAACCTTCATGTATCTAAACATAAATTAAATAAAGACAAAGTTACAGAAAACTAAAATATGAGGAAACAACACATAAACTAGGTAGGGCTAAAGTATTTATGTACCTCTCAAAAGGGTACATCCAACGAAAGTGCACTGGACCACATAATTTAGCTTCTCTTGCTATGTGAATGGTTAGGTGAATCATAATATCAAAAAATGATGGAGGAAAGTACCGCTCCAACAAACACACAGACTCAATAATCTCATCTTCAAGCTCTTCCAATCTTCTTTTATCTAGGACTCTTTGACATAGCTCATGAAAAAACGAAGAGAGATGAAATATTGCTGTTCTAAGTCCCCTAGGTAAAAGCCCCTTCACGGCAACAGACAAAAGTTGTTGCATCAAGACATGATGATCATGAGACTTAAGTCCCAGAATTTTTTGTTTTTCATCTTGATACAGTTTCCTATATTAGAGCAGTAGCCATCGGGAAAAGTTTGCATGAACAGCCTCCAAAGAAATTTTAATTTCTCATCTTTTGTTAAAGTGTAAGGTTCTGAACTATTAAGCTTGTCCTTTCTTTGTGCTACTGGAACTTCTCCCAAAAGTTCTTGCAACTCTAGATCTCTACGAGACTCTCCCCCAATTTCAGATCTACCCTTCACATCTAAGATTGCATCTAAGAGTTTTTCAGATACATTCTTTTCAATATGCATTACGTCCAGATTCTCACGCAAAACCAGTTCCTATTGTAAACCAGCAAACGATGCAAATACCATGTCAAACATATAATCAGCCAACAAAAAACATTCATGTTACAAGTTTAATTATTGACAAAGACTAAAATAAAGACACTGACCTCCCAATAAGGCAACTCATAGAGAAGGGACTTCTTCTTTAATAACTTAGCAGGGTCACCTTTTTTAAGTGTCTTTGTTTTTCCCCTATTTTCCCCCCACTCATTTGTGAACCCGGCTAAAGCTAGAACTCTACGTCTCCCTGTGAATAATTTTGGCCGCATCCTCTTCTCTTTTCTTCCATTAAACCACTTATGTTTAGAGCGAAAGACATGGTTTGACGGAAGAAATCGTCTATGATCCATGTAAACAGTTTTTTTGCAAGTGGTAGCCATTGTGAGCAAGTTTCAGGACCACATATAGGACAAGCAAATTCTCCTTTTGTGGTTAACCCGGCTAAATTTCCATAAGCTGGAAAATCATTAATGGTCCAAAGCAAGATAGCTCTAAGAATGAAACAGAATTTTGTATAGGCATCATACATAGAAACACCATCCCATAATTTTTTTAAGTCATCAATAAGTGGCTGCAAATATACGTCAATGTCATTACCGGGTTGGTAAGGGCCTGGAATTAGTAAGCTTCAGAGCAAATTTTCCATATGAAATCACATACTGAAATCTGGAAATCTGGAAACTTTCCATATTTTCATATATATATGGAATCTGGAAACTTTCCACACTAAAAATATGGAAAGTTTCAAGAAAATATTGAAATGGAAACTGAAACTTACCACTCTAAAAATATTTATATTTTACAGTATATATATATATATATATATATATATATATATGCATTATCTTTTTTGCTACAAATAAAACACATTACCATCAAAAGTTTCCAGATTTCATCTTTTGCAAGAGGTGCCGCTTTGTCCACCTTGTGCCAAGTATCTATGTTGATTGGCACTTGCTCTCGTACTAAACAACCAATAGTAGAGCTAAATCTCACTGAAAGTTGTCCAACAGGATGTCCATTTTCATTCCACACAACCTCTTACTTTGTTGTCTCTCCCGTTGGAATGACTTGTAAGGTAGTTTTACCTCTTACACGCTTATTTCCTGTGTTACCACTAGGAGTAAGTTCAGATTCAAGCTCAGTTTCATGGTGAGCTCCACGGTCAGCTTCAGGAGCATATAGTGCACCTGATTCAGCCCCTATTGTTGGACCTCTCTTCCTCCCTGTTTTCATAGTCTGTCTATGTAACAGAAGACAACAATGTTATATGATAATAATAATAATAATGATAATAATAGGATCAGATACACATGGTATTTTCACAATGTACCAATGTTCTAAACAAATGATAATTTTATATAATATATCAGTCACCAAAAATACAGATGGATAACATCAAAACTGATTACAAAACATTGATGCACAATCATATGCATAGTACAAAGAGCATAAAGTCTCACATTATACAGAGTCAAACATATAATAAATTACATATCCTCGTGGTCTATATCAAGTGCATATGACTCTTGAGCAACAAAAGTTGTAAAAGCACTCTCATCGAATAGTTCCAGGTTATAAAAGCCTCTTGGTGGTGCCTTCAACACTACATACCAACTTGATTTTTCATTATCTCTCGAGTAAAATACTTGCTCAGCATGTGATGCTAAAATAAAGGGATCTTTTTTAGTTAAACCTTCATGAAGATTCACTAAAGTGAATCCATCTACTTTCTTCACACCAGAGGTCATGTTGACCCAATCACAAAGAAATACAGTCAAACGAAAAGTGTAGAAATCCAAAACCAGAATATCTTGAACAATTCCATAATAATTTAATGAATCTGCTTCCAAATGTACACCATAGTCTTGTGTGGAAACAGTAGCTTTCTTGGTATGAAAGCGCTTCCCATTGATAACAAAACCAGAATAGGACATTGCATAACGCCTTGGTCCTTTGACAAGGTAAGTGAGCGTTTCATCATGCTTAATATGCTCATTACCAGCTTCAAGTTTAATCTGAATACAATGATTAAAAATATATACTTAAATTTCTAGCCGAACCAATCAAGACCTTGTAATAGATGAACTAGATACTAGTAAAAACAAACCTTATTCGTATCCACTTAACAAACGCCTCTAAATGCTTTTTCTCTAGCATTTTGGAATCATTCATCAAACGTTCATCAGAGCACTTTAACTCATCTTTATGAACCCTATAATACAACATGCAAGCACTTTAATCTTGATTTCCAGAAGCAAAATTTTAGAAGTTAAGAATATTTTTACTTACTCAATGTAAGGTACAACTTCTTGACTATTAAGAAGCACACAAAGATGCACAACCTTGTGCATTTCATCAGCTAATTGAACAGAACAGCCTTTTCGAAGTGTCGACCCCTCAATCATTGTGTCATTAAAAACGACATCATTCCTTTTTCGCTTATTACTAAAGATAGATGAATCATTCATGTATCGACTACAAAACCTAACACACTCATCAGCCAAGTAGTTTTCAGCAATGCTTCCTTCCGGATTTGCACGATTTTTGACATAGTCCTTAAGAACCTTCATGTATCTAAACATAAATTAAATAAAGACAAAGTTACAGAAAACTAAAATATGAGGAAACAACACATAAACTAGGTAGGGCTAAAGTATTTATGTACCTCTCAAAAGGGTACATCCAACGAAAGTGCACTGGACCACATAATTTAGCTTCTCTTGCTATGTGAATGGATAGGTGAATCATAATATCAAAAAATGATGGAGGGAAGTACCGCTCCAACAAACACACAGACTCAATAATCTCATCTTCAAGCTCTTCCAATCTTCTTTTATCTAGGACTCTTTGACATAGCTCATGAAAAAACGAAGAGAGACGAAATATTGCTGTTCTAAGTCCCCTAGGTAAAAGCCCCTTCACGGCAACAGACAAAAGTTGTTGCATCAAGACATGATGATCATGAGACTTAAGTCCCAGAATTTTTTGTTTTTCATCTTGATACAGTTTCCTATATTAGAGCAGTAGCCATCGGGAAAAGTTTGCATGAACAGCCTCCAAAGAAATTTTAATTTCTCATCTTTTGTTAAAGTGTAAGGTTCTGAACTATTAAGCTTGTCCTTTCTTTGTGCTACTGGAACTTCTCCCAAAAGTTCTTGCAACTCTAGATCTCTACGAGACTCTCCCCCAATTTCAGATCTACCCTTCACATCTAAGATTGCATCTAAGAGTTTTCAGATACATTCTTTTCAATATGCATTACGTCCAGATTCTCACGCAAAACCAGTTCCTATTGTAAACCAGCAAACGATGCAAATACCATGTCAAACATATAATCAGCCAACAAAAAACATTCATGTTACAAGTTTAATTATTGACAAAGACTAAAATAAAGACACTGACCTCCCAATAAGGCAACTCATAGAGAAGGGACTTCTTCTTTAATAACTTAGCAGGGTCACCTTTTTTAAGTGTCTTTGTTTTTCCCCTATTTTTCCCCCACTCATTTGTGAACCCGGCTAAAGCTAGAACTCTACGTCTCCCTATGAATAATTTTGGCCGCATACTCTTCTCTTTTCTTCCATTAAACCACTTATGTTTAGAGCGAAAGACATGGTTTGACGGAAGAAATCGTCTATGATCCATGTAAACAGTTTTTTTTTGCAAGTGGTAGCCATTGTGAGCAAGTTTCAGGACCACATATAGGACAAGCAAATTCTCCTTTTGTGGTTAACCCGGCTAAATTTCCATAAGCTGGAAAATCATTAATGGTCCAAAGCAAGATAGCTCTAAGAATGAAACAGGATTTTGTATAGGCATCATACATAGAAACACCATCCCATAATTTTTTTAAGTCATCAATAAGTGGCTGCAAATATACGTCAATGTCATTACCGGGTTGGTAAGGGCCTGGAATTAGTAAGCTTAAGAGCAAATTTTCAAAAGACATACACACACTTGGTGTAAGATTATAGATGACGATAATTACTGGCCAAGTACTGTGTGTAGAGCTTAGATTGCTAAACGGATTAAACCCATCCGTTGCAAGTCCAAACCTAAGGTTTCTTGGATCAGCTGCAAATGAAGGCCACTTTCTGTCTACTGTACTCCAAGCAATTGAGTCAACTGGATGACGCATTTTGTCATCTTGACTGTGATGAGTAGAGTGCCATGTAAGCTGCTCACTCATGTCTGCTCGGAGAAACATCCGTTGAAGTCTTGGAAGTATAGGAAAGTAGCGCAAAACTTTTGCTGAAACTCCTACTTTTATTTTTTTAGTACGAGGGTTGACTTTCCACCTAGAAGAGTGACATTTTGGGCATTCATCAAGATCCTTATAATCATCTCCCCTAAACAGAATACAATCATTGATGCATGCATCAATCTTCTCATACCCTAAATCAAACTCTTTTAGTGTTTTTTTTACTGCATGCAATGACTCGGGAAAACTATTTCCATCCGGCAGCATATTCTTGAATTCTTTCAAGATGCTACCAAAGCCACTATTGGACAGACCATATGAAGCTTTCAACTTGTACAAATTTAAGGTGGCTGATAGTTTTGTGTACTTAGTGCAACCAGGGTATAGTGGAACTTCAGCTTCTTCAATCTTCTTTTGGTACTTATCATCTAAGCTGCTTAAACTAGGGGTTTGACCTTCACTACGTGACTGAAAAAAAGCATCTTCATACATCTGAAGTACTTCTAACATTTCAGAATCCCCATCCCCATCCCCATCCCCATCCTGATCCTCATCAATATGAGGTGACATTGGGCAGTGATCGATCCTTGCGGATCTTTCTACTGTACTATGTTCACCATGAGCAACCCAAACATTGTACATAGGATCAAAGCCATACTTAGTCAAATGTAATAACAGAACATCATCACATTGTGGACTACAATTTCCACAAATAACACAAGGGCATCTAATCATGTCAGGATTCCTTGCAAATCTCTTAGAGTTCATAATAAATTCTCTCACTTTATCTTGGTACTCTGGACTGTTTCTATCCCAATCAATCCAGCTTTTGTCCATAATAAACTGTAAAGCAATACATCTAGAAATTATTGAATAACTTTATTAGAACTAAAAATTTCAAAAACAGACCCAACAAGATAATTTCAACAAACAATATAATTTCAACTAACAAAACTGGATTTTTTTGCTAAGAAATGAAAAAAAAATAAAAAAAAAAATAAAAAAACTGAAAATCAGGCTCCGTCTTATTAAATATTAAATATATTATGTGAGACGGTCTCCCATGCGTTTTTGCCAAAATTATAGGATAAGAATGGTATTACTCCTGAGGATGAGAATCTTGCATATCCAACTTATTCAACTGTCAACTAAATTTTACTGTTCATGACCGGTCTTTCTTAAAGACTTTTCACGGTCTTTTTTTTAAAGCGAAAGAAACACACACAGCTGTGGAGAAGTAAAGGATTGAGATTTCTGAAAAGTACTTGAGATTTCTGAAAAACTAAAAATAAACAAATGATCCCAAATAATGATCAGAAAACTTTTGCCGTGGAGAAGTAAAGGATGCTGCAAAACTTAACAATCAGCATGCCCTAAACTTCCATCCACCACCACCATCACCCTTTCCACCCCCCTTTGTTAGTTGAGTAATCATTCTAGCGAACAAAGAAATGTCTTACTATGCACACGACAGATACAAAGTCGGATAAAAACCCAAACTGAAATTGTTCATAAGCATCTATGAAATAGATACCTGAGAGGGATCAAACTGTCACTTTCCGATACAAGAAGAAATGTTGCAAGACAAACAAGTCGAACAAATCAATGCAGTAAGAATTCAAGTCCATGAAAGAGAAGCATAACATCCGGAACCATTCAATTGAGCCTAATGGATCATACCTTTACTAATGTCACAAGATAAATGAAGGTCGCTTTAATCAAGTACCAATCGTATCATACTCAGATTCGTTGAAGAAAACCAGTCAATACAACATACCTTTCATCTTATCTGGTATAATTTAATATAGAATAAACAAGCTTGCAATAAACTTCAATAAACCTTTCAACATTTTTCTTTTAAAATCATAAACCCTACACTGTCGAGATTATAAATAGCTTACTCAACTCAAAACACCAAACTTAGCATAGCAACAAGGGGATGGGGAATACCCCAACTGGGTAATCGCAGACTTAGGCATGGGTAATCGCAGACTTGAAATGACAAATAAAGAAAGTTGGATAACTCAGGAAAACATAGAAGACAGCCCCCGATGGAAAAACAATGATGCCCGTTCGATTCGCGTGAGGGATGGAGAGAGATGCAAATTCTTTTTCCCCAATGAAAAACCCCTGCTTTGTAAGCAGATGACGTGCACAATATATAAATTGTGTGTTTTCGTTGCCACGTAAGCAGATGACGTGCAAAAAACAGGTGCGGAAGTAATTGGCCATGAGCTATGTGGCGTTTTCAATTTTTTTGCGCAAAAACGCTCTACCAGGGAAATTGAAAACAGTGAGTACAATGTTCTAAACTTAGTGATGACCACCATAAACAGTGTGCGATTTTCCTGTATCATAATGTACTAGAATATTTCAGTGGAAAATATTTATTGGGGAATCAAAACCATAACTCCAGCATAAATTAGTAACATATCCACAAACATAATTTGAAACAACAACTTAGGCAAGAAAAATGTCAATGCGAAAAACAGCCAAAGGCTTACCGTCTCCTTGCGAGCCATTGCACATCCTTCTCATCAACTAAACTATTAAGCTACTTATAATACTTTCAACCGTATCATCTATCTTCCCACCCAACGACAGAGCCTTTAATGTGGCTTCAAGAAACCAGGTAACAAAATTTTCAGTCAGAATGTATGATTATCCAGTTCCAACCAACATTTGAAAGGCCAAGACAGTAAGAGCTACATGGTATGACACAACAAAGAGTCTCTGATGTTGGTGCTCAACAATTTCTTTCTAAAGAAGAAGCTGACGAACAATGTAATGAGCATAATAATAGAAATGACTCTGCAACTGCTCAGAAGAAATGTTTTAGAAGTTGAAGCATTTAGTTTTGGATAAAACAATTTCTAGATGGAGGTATCTCAACTAAAACATGCATTTTAGAATTATGTACTAGTTCAACCAACCACCATAATTTAGAGATGGGGGTAGAAACAATTTACTTATTAATCATTAAGAACCATTTGAAGATCTATTTATGATCAAAATCATGTTATTAAACATGGAGCAGCATATTTGAGAAACTTGTCTACCTGGAGTACCCAGAATAAAGTCAATGGCTTGATGCGACCAATTTCTGAAATTGCCTTCCTGTGCCTGCAAAACATACAAGTTTCAAACGAATTAAAAAGTGAGGTAATTAATAAAGTATCATCAACACCAAATTGATGAAAGTTGTCGCAGCGACAATATGAATCTTACGTGAAAAGTCGATGGACGCTGATTTGAACCCGATGTCCGTGGTCGCGGCTCTGAATAAAACGTCTAAGGATGTTGGTGAGACCGTGAAATTGGGAGACAATGACGAGGAGAAGTGAGAGAGAGAGAGAAGTGAGAAATTGGGAGAGAAGAAAAGAAAGGAGACCATGCAATTGGGAGACGGCGAGGACAAGTGAGAGAGAGGGAGAGAGCGGCTAGGGTAGTAGGGTTTCAGAAAGGGAGAGAAGGAAAACAAAATGAGTGGGGGGGAGGAAGTCATACGGGAAATTTTCTAAGGGACTAATTTGGGATCAAACTTTTAATGATAGTAATAAATTGTCATTAGTGATAAACTATTTCATGACACTTTAAAACTGTCATCAAAAAACTATTACATGATATTTTTTAAAATGTCATACTACAGGTAAATCATGACATTTTAAAAGTGTTATTGATAAACAAATATGACATGAGAAAAACAGCATGAATCTCGAAGAAACCATGATGTTCACAAAATGTCATATGGTTGTTCCATATTTTACATCCATGACGTTTGCTGCTATAAACGTCATGGAAATACGTTACAATGACGTTTTTGGCAAAACGTCATAAAATTTCTGTCATTAAAGGTCATATTTGTAGTAGTGTATGATCATTGTTACCAAGTTGGTTTGATTATTGATATGATTATTGTTCTAGGTTGATTAACCCATAGGTATAACCGATGTCCCGCGTTGAAGGCCGTAAATTCAGTCCAGTCAGGGCTGTAGAGCTCGTAAACGAGGACGATGAGTTCGGTGGTGGTTTTGTCATATTGATATCCAAGTGTTTACTTGTTCGGTTGTAATGTTTTGATTAGTAGTTCCATTTACATTTCATAAGTATTTTATGTTGTATTGCATATTGACGAGTGTTCAGTGATGTTCTAAAAGGATTAGAATACACAGTTGATGATTGTTGAGATACTTGGACAATCTTGGGAAGATTGTATTATTCGGATATTGTTGATGTCATTTTGGATATTCTTTGTCTGTGGTATGCATTTCGGAAGGATGTCTGGATAGAGGTATGTTTTATGGTAATCGTACATAGAAGATTGTGTACGGGAAAGTATTCGGTATTGAGGTATTATGTGGTATTATCGTGATATTGGGATTTTGATGAGAATCGTTGGATTACCGGAAGTGGTAAGGTTATCGTTGAGGTTATTATTCTCATGATGCATGGCATGTGAATATTTATATTTATGTACTTGCGGTTATTTGTCGGGCATTATTGTTGACCCCGTTGTGGGACTTGTTTTTTAGGTATTGAGGATTTTGATGGTAGCAGTCGTGAGGCGAGGATTCTGGACGATACTGGCTATGGCATATTGTTGGGGAATCGTGTATTTTGTCTATGTATTAATTATTGATGTATATGTATTTTGGACTGTATTTCTATCCACTGCGTGTTGCGATATTTCGTTAAACGCAAGTGCACGTTATCGTAGACAAGTAATAAAGTGATGAGTGAGTATCGTTCCCATGAGGACTGAATTACTAAGTACCGATTTTTATGTATTCTAATTTTATTTGAACAGTCGAAATTTGGGTTGCAATTAATAACTAAAGAAAATCAATGATAAACAGAAAAACGATCGCTTGAAGAAAGAAAATCAAATAATGAAAAAGTCTAGGATTGTGAATCTACCTCGGTTTATCCGAATTTACTCTCGATTATATGAATTTAATGATTTCCCCAATTTATTGAAGGTGAAGATTGCTTAAATACTCTACCGCCTCTCCCGAGGTCAATAGATTTTTCTAAAGGCGAATAACGCACTCTATCCCTAGGTGAATTAATTCGTCAATAGGCAAAAAGCACAAAATCTTCAAAAGGCAATGTAGTTCCTATGAGTATATTCCTATCTCACAAGATAAAACGGTCCTCACCAATAGTTCCTCACCAACTCTCCTCTCCCGATTCGAGTTGAGTAATTAGAACAATCCAATTATTGGCCAGACAATTGAAAGCATTAAAATCGATTGGGAAAACTCAACAGAAAAAGGGAATTATATAGATAATCTAAAGCAAATCCGTCAAAACGTTGGTTTCATCAAAATCCTAGAACAAGGTTTTAGCCTGACATGCTAAAAGATAAAAATACTGAAATAATGAATGAAAGCATTGAAATCAAACGCAGATGAAGACTCGGATTCCTACATTCTTCTGGCTTCCGCCCTCTGCTCTTGGTGTCTTCTGCTTCAGCGATCTTCCTCTGATTCCAAGATTGATCGATCTCTGTCCAGATGATTAATTATGGACTTAAACCCTTATTTATAGCTCCCAGCAGCCTCCAAATCGCGTCCGTGTGATTAGGTCGAGAACTGGCTTCAAAACGGCCCAAACCCGCGCGGAGTACACCAAAACCGCCCCGTGTGCCGCGGCTCACTTAATCTGTGCCGCGGCTCACGGGGCACAGATTAAAACCTGGGCGCTGTTTATTTCTTCTGGGCCGCGGCTCACCATATCTGTGCCGCGGCTCAGAGTACAGTTTACTCTGGTGCCTGCTGGTCCTCTGCGTGTGCCGCGGCCCACTTGCCTTGTGCCGCGGCCCCAGGCCAAAATTCGCCGTTTTCGTCCGTTTTTCATCGTTTCGGCTTTCGGACTCCAATTTCCTGCAAAACATAAAATAATAGGGCATTAAAGGCTCATTTATGCATATTTACTCACAAAACGAATATAAAATAATGATAAATAAGCGTATAAAAATACGCCTAACAAATACCCCCAAACTTGAGCCTTTGCTTGTCCTCAAGCAAAAAAAAATAATAACCAATTTCAACAAAAAATATTGTGAATAATCGTGCAACTCATAGTGATCAACCTAATCAATACTATCCTGAAAATCTCAAAGAATGATACAAGTATCGTAATAGCGAGCCACGTTCAGGACATTGATTCCACAAAGTAACCAATTTCAGTCCTAATCAATCGTTAATGAAGAAAATCAAGCTCAAAGATTAACAAGCGTGAGTTTAACCGACCGTCAATATGAAGGGTTAAAAATAAACAAGCTAACTCGCCCAGTTCCACAGTCTAATGGCAAAAAAACTTCACGAGTTTCATCAAAAATAACCCTCGGACAGTATTCCCTTATATATATGCTCAAGAAATTGATTCGAGTTGACCACTAGGTTCGGATCTCAGGATGTTTCATCGGGATAATCCTAGGGTGGAATTCCATGTAATACCCGGTTGTAATTCAGTAATTATCATTCAGTATTTATCATTCAGTAATTGATACTCAGTAATTTTCACTCATTATTAATCAATTGTCACTCAGATTCAGTCATGGTATTCATCATTCAGAGTAATTGTATCGTATATCAATCGTCATTCATCACTAATCGGTTTGGAGTTTCGTGCCGTTTTTATCATCATTGTCATTTTCGTTGCGAGCTGTGCGTGAGGAGTAGCGCACGCTACATATTCCTTTTAGCGTACGCTAATTGGGTATAGGTAGCGCACGCTACCACTCAGCTTTAGCGCACGCTAAGGTTACTGGCCGCACCCGTAAGGTACCGACCGCAGTGAAAGCAGGCAGCGCACGCTACGATTGGTAAGTAGCGCGCGCTAGTGGGTTGAAGTAGCGCACGCTAATATGAGGTGTAGTGCGCGCTAAGGACGGATCAGGTTGAGTCCAGTGGCTACTGGACTGCACTGGATTATTTCATAGCGCACGCTATGTGTTGTTGTTAGCGTACGCAACCGATATATTAGCGCACGCTAAACAATGGTTGTAGCGCACGCTATCGTGGTTAGATCAGAGGTCAGACAGTTTTCTGGACTCCAGTGCTGGGCATCAATATTTCGTTAGCGCACGCTATTAATGGGTCTTAGCGCACGCTAGTAGTATGGCCGTAGCGCACGCTACAAGAAGGTACGTAGCGCGCGCTACCGTGTTCGGACAGTGGGTACTGGACTACCCAAATTACTCGTTGGCGCACGCTACGCACAAGGGCTAGCGCACGCTAACCTGGACTGACTATAAATTGGACAGTTTAGTCAGAGTTCGTCATTATTCATCACATTTCATTCCTTCGGTAGATTTGGGCGATTTTGAGGGTATTCTTCAAGGTGTAATCATCAATCATCATCTTCAAGACTTTGAGTTGGATTAATCATCACTTCATCATCTCCTATTCATCGAATCAAAGGTATTAAATTCTTTGATCTAGAATTTCGGATTTTTGGGTTTTCCTTCCGATTTCTTCGTGTAAGCTTGGATTATCATTGGAATATGTTAGATATGGATTATCTACCTTGGATAAATATATTCCTACGGATTTAATAATTATTTTCGGAATTATTTCAAGAACCCTTGGGGTTGACTTTGGTTAATTGGGGATTTTCCGATTGATGTTGTTGTAACCATGAATTATGGATTCCTAATGGATTATTGATGTCATTGAAGTGTTTTGTTAGTTCGAAATACTCATTTTGGTTTGGTTTCGACATATTCGGGATTGGATAATTCAGAAGTTGTGTGGTTGGTTATGTATTCGTTGGAATGCCTTATGAGTTTGATTATCGTTGTTTCGACCGTTGGGTTAGTCGTGTTTTGTTACTTGATGCGTGTATTGAACGATTGTTGGTAATTATTGTTATTCAAGGTTGTTCGAGCGATCGGTATCTTGGTTAGGACGTTGTTCGTGGACGGACATTCTTCATCGGTATTGGGTAAGTTAATTCTTACTCGGTTAAAAGGATATTCATGCCTTTTGTTGTTGTTCATTCATAATCATAACTCATTCATCATTATATTAACCGTATCAAAACTTGTTGTTATCAATTAGTCGTTTCAGTCATAAGGAACGACGGTTCAAATCTTTTCATTGAGCTATCATTTATTTCGTTACCATTCCACCTCGGTGAGTCATTATTCATTTTCGATGTCACTTTTGTTATATCGTGGCATTCCGGGTCATACTGGCGTGCCGGTTGGTATGTGTAGGATTTTCATGTCGGGCACATTATGGTCGTGTGTTGGTTGTTGGCCTCACATTGGACTGTGCACACGAGTCAATGTGTCTCGTGAGACTGATTAGGTACAAGACCACGCGTGTATTGATCGTTGGTGGCTTGTGCACGGACACATTTCCATCCCGGGCGTAGTGTGGCGCCACCCTTTGAGCCCTACTGTTAGTTGATTCATATAGCATGTTTGATTGCGTATGTTTCGACAGGATATTTCATAACTTCAGATATAATCATGATTGTGTATTTTCAACCCTTGAGGATTGTTGTTACATTTAATCGGCCCGTTTGGGGGATTTTGTTTTTCAGGTCTTGGTAAGGCAAAAGTACGGGAGAACACGCGCGTCGAGGAGTCCCAGTGATACTAGTAGGGGCCCCGATCTTTGATTATTCATGTCATTGTCCTTTATTTTCCGCTGCAGACTTTCATTGAATACTCCGTTTCATTCAGTGTTGTGTATTTTATCTTCATATAAAATACACTAGTATTCGGTATTGTCCTGGTGTGTTGTAACTAAACTCCTCATCGGAGTAATTATTGTTGTAATGTAGTTCGGTACTACATTTATCCTGTGTAATTCATTCATTTTCATTTGCCTGGTGGGTCCCAGTTGGGGATCTACGACACTGTAATATCCGCCTAGTTTGGGGTGTTACAGAGTTGGTATCGGAGAGTGGTTTTGAATACTACCTTCCAAGTCATGTCTCATTTGAAATCATCGTCATCAGACTAGTATCATTGGACTTTCGCGTCACGTGTGACCTGTGCAAATGCCGAGCCAAACAGACCGGAAGAACTGTAAGATTTCTAACGCCATGGTATAATTTCTGGCAATAGTCATTCATTCATCATTCATCAATTAACAATCCTCAAACATCATCATTCATTGTGATCGGGCCGATCATATTAACTCATTAATCACTTAATTCATTTCATTACTCAGTTGTCGATCTGGATGATCATATTATTAATCTTGTTAAGTTACTCAAGATAATCATTTCAAGAATTTCATCAGATAATCATGTCACTTCAGTAAATCATTCATATAATCACTAAGTTAGAACATGTATACTCATTTTCATCATCTCATGACATCATCATAACGTGATAATCATGCGGGAAATATAATCATTATGCGACCTTCCTACTTCAGTATGGGGAGAGCTGTCAGGGGATGCACGGGGAGAGGCCGCGGTACGGGCCGAAACCCGGGGAATAATCACTCGCTGTCAGGAAATCGTACCCAGGACTCGGCTCGATCAAGAGATGTTCGGGTTGATCCACTCACTTTTATGCAGGCCATGATGACCCATGTTCAGTTGCTCAATCATCATTGCGCCACTCTGGCCGGTTTAATCGAGCGAACTCTCCCGTATGAGACGGCTGCTAAGGAAAGTGCTGAACAACAACCTTCATCTGTCAGCAAGAAATCAACGAAGCATAATCGGTCCGAAGGCGGTTGGTCAACCTCCAAGAAACCTCGTGCGGGTCCTACCGTTTCTGAGCGTCCTCCTACGGCACCTAATCCTGCGGGATCTCAGTCCCGAGCAGCCAGTTCGGCCATCATCTGTTTCAACCGTGGGGCGCCGGGCCATTTCAGTACTAGGTGTACGACGCCGTCTATCACATGTCATAATTGTGGAAATTTTGGGCATAAGGCCCATTTTGCCGAAAGAACTCCAAGTCGGCTCGCGCATCTCAGCCCCAAGCAACGGCCTTTCGAATCGACCGCTTTGTCAACGTCGTTTAAGACAATGGAAGCAAATAGAGTTGGAGCTCGTATTTATCGACGGAGCGTCCGGTTCGGGGCGGCAAATCCTGATTCATGTGATGAGGAGGATCGGCGATCCGGTGGCCCGAATGATTTCGTATACTCGTAATTTTATTTCAACTTTGTGTGTACCTTTTGATCTTTGGTACACCGCATTCATTCATTTTCGAATCATGCTTGAGTAGACTTATTTCGGGATAGTCCTATTGCTTGTGGACCTCATACCATCGGTCTACCTGACGATGGAAGAATTTTCGGAATCATACCGAAGTAAGCTTAGTAACCGCGATTGGTTGGTGGACCTAATCGTGGTGAATTTATCTTAGGACGATGTAATTTTCGGTATTAGTTGGTTTAATCGTCTTGATACTATCCTCAGTGTTTGTTAGCGTTTGGTCGCTATCTTTCCGTCGTTGGTTGTCGAATGTGTGCTTCAGGAAGTAATCCCGTTGTTCGGTAGAATTATTATTATGGCGGAAGCAGAGAAATTCCGCAATCGAGATATTCAATCATTCATTATATCATTTTCATCGATTGGCCGTTCATGGGCAATCGAGTTACTTAATCATTCATTATATCATTTTCATCGATTGGCCGTTCATGGGAAATCGAGATATTCAATCATCCATTATATCATTATCATCGATTGGCCGATCATAGGCAATCGAGTTATTCAATCATTCATTGTATCATTTTCATCGATTGGCCGTTCATGGGCAATCGAGATATTCAATCATCCATTATATCATTGTCATCGATTGGCCGATCATAGGCAATCGAGTTATTCAATCATTCATTGTATCATTTTCATCGATTGGCCGTTCATGGGCAATCGAGTTACTTAATCATTCATTATATCATTGTCACCTATTGCCGTTCTTAGACAATCGAGGTGTTCAATCATTCATGGTATCATTGTCATCGATTGACGACGTATTTCCCAGACGAGTTACTTGGTGGCCTTCACATAGAATTGTGGAATTCACGAGTGAGTTGGAGCCCGGTACGTCCCCGTTATCGAAGGCATCATACCGGATGGCCCCGACCAAATGCAGAAGTTGAAGACTCAACTTGAGGAATTGTGCGAGAAAGGTTATCTCCGACCGAGTGCGTCCCCGTGGGGAGCACCAGTGTTACCTGTCAAGGAGAAGTATGGTTCGTTCGTGTGTGTATTATTACGAGGAGTTGAACAGGATGATGATCAAGGATAAACATCCTCTACCCCGTATCGATGATCTTTTGGATCAACTTCAGGGAGTTTCAGTATTTTCCAAGATCGAATTAAGATCTGGATGTCATCAGTTGCGAATTCGAGAATCGGATACCACGAGGACGGCATTTCGAACACGCTATGGTCATTATGAGTTTGCGGTTTTGCCGGTTGGGTTGATTAATGCACCTGCGGTATTCATGGAGTTAATGAATCAGGTTTTCATCGACTTTTGGATCAATTTGTTGTTATCTTCATCGATGACATTTTGATTATTCTCGTGACCGAGAGGAACACGAGGTTCATTTTCATCAGGTTCCCGACGTGTTAAGACGAGAGCAACTTTATGGAAAGTTTTCCAAAGGTGAGTTCTGGATGTCCGTAGTGACTTTTCTCGGACCTGTAATTTCATCAGATGGAGTGCGTGTTGATCCTCAGAAGACGAAGGCTATCCAAGATTGGTTACCTCCGAAGAATGTTAAGAAAATCCGAAGCTTTCTCGGATTAGCCGGTTATTATCGGCGGTTTGTGGAGGGATTTTCTAAAATTGTTCAGTCAATTCATTCATCACTCAGTTAACCTCATTGTTCAATTAATTCATTCATCACGGAGTCAATCTCATTGTTTGATTAATTCAATAACCATCCAGTCCATCTCACGGTTCAGTTGTTGATCTTGTGAATCAAATTTTTCAATCTTGTGAACTTGTTCAATGTAATCATTTCAGGAATTTCATCAGATAGGCTTGTCACCTCACTTGATTTTTCATGCGATCTTCTCATATTACGACGTCATGTCGACGATCGTTTTATTGCATTATTAATGCATTCATTTTGTTAGAGCGTGCATGCTCATTGTTATCATTCCGTCTCGTAATCATAATGCAATCTTCATACGAGATCTGTAATTATCACGTGACTTTCCTGCCTCGGTATGGAAAGAGTTCAGAGGGACATCGGACTCCGACGTCCAAGAGATCGTTTCTAGTCGTATTCATGCTGGGAGAGCATCTTCATCTCAGACGACGAGTTCGACTGTTGTTTGCTTTAACAGTGATACAACAGGACATTCATCACCGGTGTTGAGCAAGTTAATTCTTGCTCGGTAATAGGATAATCATTCATTTCATCGCCGTTCAATTATTCGCATAGGTCATTCATCATATATCAATCACGTTAAGACTTATATTTATCAACCAATCATTCACTTCACGGGGAACAATGGTTCCAATAATTTCATTTGAGTTATCACTCATTTCGTTATTAGTTCACCTCGGCGAGTTATTCTTGATCCTTGTCGGATATCTAATCATTTATCATTCGTCATAGTCACTCTCGTTTTGGTAACCTTTCGGGGTCATATTAAGCGGTGAGTTCAGGTTTGGGTCTTCGTCGAATCGTTGGGATCGAGGAGATCGATGGTATGGAGGATATCGATGTTGGGTACATTTGATATATAGCCTTGTCTTTCAGATGACTATATAACTCAATCCGTATTAATGTGTCATGGTTGTGGATCATTTATTGTTGATCTATCTTATAATGATCGTATTTGAGAATCTTGAAATTTTGAGATCGTTTGATGCATTCCTTTTGGTGTCATACCGAGACTTTGTGATATTTTTGGGAGATCGTTCATTGTGATCCGAGACGTCAAGACTTGGGGACTTGGGCGTGCGATTGATTTGGTCCCGATAACTATTTGGACATTATTGTTTGCAGATCGTGATAGATAGTTCATGTCCCGAGTTGTTTACCCTTAGTTTCGAGGACGAAACTCTTTTAAGGGGGGGTGTATGTAATACCCGGTTGTAATTCAGTAATTATCATTCAGAATTTATCATTCAGTAATTGATACTCAGTAATTTTCACTCATTATTAATCAATTGTCACTCAGATTCAGTCATGGTATTCATCATTCAGAGTAATTGTATCGTATATCAATCGTCATTCATCACTAATCGGTTTGGAGTTTCGTGCCATGTTTATCATCATTGTCATTTTCGTTGCGAGCTGTGCGTGAGGAGTAGCGCACGCTACATACTCCTTTTAGCGTACGCTAATTGGGTATAGGTAGCGCACGCTACCACTCAGCTTTAGCGCACGCTAAGGTTACCAGGCTGCGATCCGTAAGGTACTGGACTGCAGGTAAGTTATAAGTAGCGCACGCTACGATTGGTAAGTAGCGCGCGCTAGTGGGTTGAAGTAGCGCACGCTAATATGAGGTGTAGCGCGCGCTAAGGACGGATCAGGTTGAGTCCAGTGGCTATTGGACTGCACTGGATTATTTCATAGCGCACGCTATGTGTTGTTGTTAGCGTACGCAACCGATATATTAGCGCACGCTAAACAATGGTTGTAGCGCACGCTATCGTGGTCAGATCGAGGTCGACGTTTTACGGACTCGAGGCCGGGCATCAATATTTCGTTAGCGCACGCTATTAATGGGTCTTAGCGCACGCTGGTAGTATGGCCGTAGCGCACGCTACAAGAAGGTACGTAGCGCGCGCTACCGTGTTCGGACAGTGGGTACTGGACTACCCAAATTACTCGTTAGCGCACGCTACGCACAAGGGCTAGCGACGCTAACCTCGGTGACTATAAATTGGACAGTTTAGTCAGAGTTCGTCATTATTCATCTCATTTCATTCCTTCGGTAGATTTGGGCGATTTTGAGGGTATTCTTCAAGGTGTAATCATCAATCATCATCTTCAAGACTTTGAGTTGGATTAATCATCACTTCATCATCTCCTATTCATCGAATCAAAGGTATTAAATTCTTGGATCTAGAATTTCGGATTTTTGGGTTTTCCTTCCGATTTCTTCGTGTAAGCTTGGATTATCATTGGAATATGTTAGATATGGATTATCTACCTTGGATAAATATATTCCTACGGATTTAATGGTTATTTTCGGAATTATTTCAAGAACCCTTGGGGTTGACTTTGGTTAATTGGGGATTTTCCGATTGATGTTGTTGTAACCATGAATTATGGATTCCTAATGGATTATTGATGTCATTGAAGTGTTTTGTTAGTTCGAAATACTCATTTTGGTTTGGTTTCGACATATTCGGGATTGGATAATTCCGAAGTTGTGTGGTTGGTTATGTATTCGTTGGAATGCCTTATGAGTTTGATTATCGTTGTTTCGACCGTTGGGTTAGTCGTGTTTTGTTACTTGATGCGTGTATTGAACGATTGTTGGTAATTATTGTTATTCAAGGTTGTTCGAGCGATCGGTATCTTGGTTAGGACGTTGTTCGTGGACGGACATTCTTCATCGGTATTGGGTAAGTTAATTCTTACTCGGTTAAAAGGATATTCATGCCTTTTGTTGTTGTTCATTCATAATCATAACTCATTCATCATTATATTAACCGTATCAAAACTTGTTGTTATCAATTAATCGTTTCAGTCATAAGGAACGACGGTTCCAATCTTTTCATTGAGCTATCATTTATTTCGTTACCATTCCACCTCGGTGAGTCATTATTCATTTTCGATGTCACTTTTATTATATCGTGGCATTCCGGGTCATACTGGCGTGCCGGTTGGTATGTGTAGGATTTTCATGTCGGGCACATTATGGTCGTGTGTTGGTTGTTGGCCTCACATTGGGTGTGCACGAGTCAATGTGTCTCGTGAGGCGATTAGGTACAAGACCACGCGTGTATTGATCGTTGGTGGCTTGTGCACGGACACATTTCCATCCCGGGCGTAGTGTGGCGCCACCCTTTGAGCCGTACTGTTAGTTGATTCATATAGCATGTTTGATTGCGTATGTTTCGACAGGATATTTCATAACTTCAGATATAATCATGATTGTGTATTTTCAACCCTTGAGGATTGTTGTTAGATTTAATCGACCCGTTTGGGGATTTTGTTTTTCGTGTCTTGGTAAGGCAAAAGTACGGGAGAACACGGCGTCGAGGAGTCCTGGTGATACTAGTAGGGGCCCCGATCTTTGATTATTCATGTCATTGTCCTTTATTTTCCATTTGAGACTTTCATTGAATACTCCGTTTCATTCAGTGTTGTGTATTTTATCTTCATATAAAATACACTAGTATTCGGTATTGTCCTGGTGTGTTGTAACTAAACTCCTCATCGGAGTAATTATTGTTGTAATGTAGTTCAGTACTACATTTATCCTGTGTAATTCATTCATTTTCATTTGCCTGGTGGGTCCCAGTTGGGGATCTACGGCACTGTAATATCCGCCTAGTTTGGGGTGTTACATTCCATTCTCATGTATTGGGAAACCGTTTGACGTAAAAGACACTCAAGGGGCACATGGATGCTTCTAGTTACTAAGTTCCCCTCTACAGCGGAGAAACAACTCGACTAGCTATTCCCGCATGTCCGATTCAAGGTTGCTATTTTACGCGAGAGTAAACAACGGGTCACGCGAATACCCCCGGTTACTAGGCTCCCCATCATCGGCACATGCGAAATCTCTAAACCACTAGTCTAATCAGGGTCGTCGTTTTACGCGAGAGTAAACAACGGGTCACACGAATACCCCCGGTTACTAGACTTCTCATCATAGAACAAATAATATCTCGACTGTTGGGAAAAACTGTCCGACTATAAACTCAAATTAGGTGCCAACACGACTAATGTTACTGGACGACTAGCTAACCGAAAAATGTAACCAAACGTATCGACGGCGATTTGAAAACATGTATGTCTCTTCTCTTATCCGCTAAGATCTCTACAAAAACGAAAAAATTTCGGACCTAAATGAAGACTTAACAGAAACAGATATCACTGACTGCAACTCAACTAAAAACTCAACCGTTTCTTCAGAGAGAAATCAGTATCGTAACATCAGTTTTACACAAAAGAGGCACGAAAAATTCACGAATAAGAGTAAAATCATAACAAGCAAGGCTAGCAACAAAAAGATAACTAAAAATAACGAAAGTGCAAACGAAATAAGTACAGCAATAAGTATATCAACAGAAAGTAAACCCCCCCCCCCCAAACTTAGGACGTACATTGACCTCAATGGACAAAAAGAATAATATGCAATGAAAGAAATGGTCAAGTACTCCCCTACAGTCAGCTCACGAACTGGTGCCGGCGTCGTCCGGCGAGTCTGCACCTATCTCGACTACACCATGCGGAACGTGAATGAGTGAGCTTTCAACAAAAAAGAGGAAATTAAGGATGAGCTCTCAAGTTTAAACATGATGTAAGGGTTGGGAGATAATATGATTCGTTGCATATAGTTTGAAAATGCTTGCCTTAACAATTTTTCATTGCTGCAATTTATCAAACACTTGGTATGCACAAGTCAAAATGAAGAACAAGAAGTTTAATGGCTAACTCCAAATCCCAAAAATAATAACACAGATAATAGCCATGAAAAACAACAGCTAACATCACCAATTCGTTCATAATCACCAATCCCATCACAATCAAATACCATATTCACCATATTCCAACTCCATTTTTGAGAAAACATTGAAGAACAACTAGCAATCATATAACTTCAATTCACTTTTCAAATCATGTATCAATTATGATTAAGAGATCGAGATTTACCTGACTTGGAATGAAGAATGCAAGAAGGAGCAGAAAAAGATATCGCTCGATCGCTGTGCAAAGGAAAGGGAAGAAGTTTACCTGAGGTCCCGGCCGATCGAGTATAAGAAGGATACCTGGGATATTCAGCTTCTGAACGGGGGCCGCGGCACAGCCTAAGTGAGCTGCGGCCCATAGTACAGTCGGCCTGGGACTTTTTGTGATGTCACCGGGTGCCGCGGCTCAGCAAACGGGTGCCGCGGCTCATAATGTTAATGTGCCGCAGCTCAGCACATATGTGCCGCGGCACAGAGTACAGCTTCCTGGGCAGATTTTTGGCAATTGGCGTGCCGCGGCTCAGCATCAACGTGCCGCGGCTCAGGGGTCCGATGTGCCGTGGCTCAGTAAGATCGTGCCGCGGCACAGAGTACAGTCTGGTTTGGTCTTTTCCTTCAACTGGTGTGTGCCGCAGCTCACTATTCTTGTGCCGCGGCCCATCATTGATTTCTTCCCTGGGGTGATTCCTGCACAAAATTTTTAAAGGAAAACATCAAGAACGAGAGGGATAAGCAAATCAAAGCAAAAAATGACGAAAAATAAAGACTCTAAAATGCAAGAAAGCACTAAGAATAAATTCTACAACTAATACTCGGGTTGCCTCCCGAGAAGCGCTAAGTTTATAGTCTTCAGCCGGACCTATTAGAAATTAGTTCGCTTTTCGCAAACTCCATTTGGACTCCGCCCCGTTCATCAAACCGTTAATATGTGTTTTAAAATTTTGACCATTGGTCTTTAACGATTCAATTTTCGGTTCGGACACCAAATGTTGTTTGCGAAAAGGTTTTGACACAAACAACTTTCCAAAGCACCCATTTTTTTCATGATTTGGCCTCCGTTTTACGTCCGGCTTATTCTCCTTTTTCTCGAACGAACTTATGACATCATCGGTATTTCTCATTGATGGATGAACGGTTGATGATGATGGCATGTCCACATGCTTGAGATATGCAACTCGTTCTAAATTTTTCTTAGGCATCAGACCCTCTGAAACGGATTCTGAGTTTTTCGACCGACGATTCTTCCGGTGTGTGTCTTTTGCAATGGTATCCACACTTTAAACTTGCGAGCTCTTCTCAACACCACCCGGACATGGAAAGGATTTAAATACTTGAAAAGTGACATACTCGTCTTGAACCCTTAGAGTTAGTTCCCCTTTTTCCACGTCGATTAAAGTTCGGCCGGTTGCCAAAAATGGTCTTCCCAAGATAATTGGGATGTCGTGGTCTTCCTCCATGTCAAGCACAATGAAATCGGCCGGAAAGATGAATTTATCAACTTTTACTAAGACGTCCTCGATTATTCCCCTCGAATACTTAATGGATCTATCAGCTAAATGTAAGGAGACAGTCGTCGGTTTCACTTCTCCAATTCCAAGCTTCTTGAATATAGAAAGAGGCATCAGATTAATACTGGCCCCGAGATCGCACAACGCTCTATCAAAAGTCAGATTTCCTATAGTGCAAGGCATATTAAAACTTCCCGGATCCTTCAATTTTGGCGGAAGCTTTTTCTGAAGAATAGCGCTGCACTCCTCCGTCAATGCGATTGTCTCATACTCCTCGAGTTTTCTTTTGTTTGAAAAAATTTCCCTCATGAATTTCGCGTAACTCGGCATTTGCTCCAAGGCGTCGGCAAATGGGATGTTAATATGCAGTTTCTTGAAGACGTCGAGGAACTTAGAGAATTGCTTGTCCACCTTTTTTTGTTGTAATCGCTGCGGAAACTGGACGGGTGGTACATATGCCTTTGGATTGTCTGGGAACAGTATCGAGGGTCTCAAATCTTGTGGTTCCTCAGTCGCTGAATTTTTATTCTCCTCATCCTCACTTCTCTTTTTATTCTGTCCGGGCGGCTCACACAATTCCTTCCCACTTCTCAACCCAATGGCATTTACACTCTCTCTAGGATTCGTTTTAGTCGTACTTGGAAAGGTACCTTCCGGGCGGGCTGTTAATACATTAGCGATCTGGCCCAGTTGGACTTCCAAGTTGCGGATAGAATCGGAATGGTTTTGCAATGTCGCCTCCGTGCGGGCCATGAATTGACTCGTGTTCGCTGCCAATTTTGCAATTGCTTCCTCTAGAGAAACTTTTGGAGCAGGAGGAGGTTGCTGTTGGTGTTGAGCGAACGAAGGCTGGTTCGAGTTCTGTCCGTTTCTCCATGAGAAGTTAGGATGATTACGCCATCCCGGATTATAAGTGTTGGAGTACGGATTATTTTGCCGGTTTCCGTTTCCTACGAACTGAGCTTGTTCAATTGGGGGCTGCTCGAAAGGGTTTCCGACTTGGCACTCTGCGCTAGGGTGAGATGCATTACACCAATTACAAGATTCAATGGTAACGGGGGAAGGAGCATGCGAAAATGCCTGAAGTTGCTGAGTTAGCGCTGCGACTTGGGCCGACAATGTAGAGATCGGATCATTATTCGAAATTTCCATGACTCGCTTCGGATTTACTCGTTCGGACGGCCATTGATACGCATTTGCGGCCATAGCTTCCAACAAAGAGTGTGCCTCGGCCATAGTTTTTCCCATTAAGGCTCCTCCAGCGGCCGCATCGACGAGAGTGCATGTAGAAGCACTCAATCCATTGTAAAATGTTTGAATTTGTAGCCAGTCCGGAAGGCCGTGGTGTGGGCATCTCCTTAGTAAGTCCTTGTATCGCTCCCAAGCCTCGTGAAGCGACTCCATGTCAAATTGCCCAAAGGTAGTAATTTCATTCCGTAACCTCGCCGTCTTCGATGGTGGGAAGAAATTAGCAAGGAAGGCTTGCGCTAATTCCGCCCATGTCGTGATAGAACCCGGCGGTAAGGAATTCAACCAAAATTTTGCTTTATCCCTCAAAGAGAAAGGGAAAAGCCTTAGACGGATGGCATCATCGGTGACACCGTTGTTTTAAAAGGTGTCACAAATCTCGAGAAAAGACGCAATGTGTGCGTTGGGGTCATCATTCGGCAATCCACAGAACTGGCTCGCTTGCACCATCTGAATAATTGTAGGCTTGATTTCGAAATTATTTGCCTGGATGGTGGGACGCCGAATCCCCGAAAAGTTCGCGTTGATTTACGGCATAGCATAATCTCGGAGTGCTAATGCCGGTTGAGCTTGCACCATGGGGTTTTTCGCTTCGTGATTTCCGGTATTTTCAGCCATGGTGATTGTGGGTGGTAACTCTCATTTCTCCTTTTTGTTTCTCCGAAGAGTGCGCTCGAGTTCGGTATCTAAAGGTAGTAGGCCTTCGTTACCGAAATTTCTCATGCACTAACCGGAAAATCCTGAAAGGAAAAACAAACAAATAAATAAAATAACACAAAAACAATAAAAATGTTCAAACTAAGACTAGAAATACTGAAATCGATATTAGTAAAAAAAAAAATCAGTCCCCGGCAACGGCGCCAAAAACTTGTTGCGATATTTCTTTAAACGCAAGTGCACGTTATCGTAGACAAGTAATAAAGTGATGAGTGAGTATCGTTCCCACGAGGACTGAATTTCTAAGTACTGATTTTTATGTATTCTAATTTTATTTGAATAGTCGAAATTTGGGTTGCAATTAATAACTAGAGAAAATCAATGATAAACAGAAAAAAGATCGCTTGAAGAAAGAAAATCAAATAATGAAAAAGTCTAGGATTGTGAATCCACCTCGGTTTATCCGAATTTACTCTCGATTATCAGAAGTTAATGATTTCCCCAATTTATTGAAGGCGAAGATTGTTAAAATACTCTATCGCCTCTCCCGAGGTCAATAGATTTTCCTAAAGGCGAATAAAGCACTCTATCCCTAGGTGAATTAATTCGCCAATAGGCAAAAAGCACAAAATCTTCAAAAGGCCACGTAGTTCCTATGAGTATATTCCTATCTCACAAGATAAAACGGTCCTCACCAATAGTTCCTCACCAACTCTCCTCTCCCGATTCGAGTTGAGTAATTAGAACAATCCAATTATTGGCCACACAATTGAAAGCATTAAAATCGATTGGGAAAACTAAACAGAAAAAGGGAATTATATAGATAATCTAAAGCAAATCCGTCAAAATGTTGGTTTCATCAAAATCCTAGAACAGGGTTTTAGCCTGACATGCTAAAAGATAAAAATATAGAAATAATGAATGAAAGCATTAAAATCAAACACAGATGAAGACTCGGATTCCTCCGTTCTTCTGGCTTCCGCCCTCTGCTCTTGGTGTCTTCTGCTTCAGCGATCTTCCTCTGATTCCAAGATTGATCGATCTCTGTCCAGATGATTAATTATGGCCTTAAACCCTTATTTATAGCTCCGAGCAGCCTCCAAATCGTGTCCGTGTGATTAGGTCGAGAACTGGCTTCAAAACGGCCCAAACCCGTGCGGAGTACACCAAAACCGCCCCGTGTGCCGCGGCTCACTTAATCTGTGCCGCGGCTCACGGGGCACGGATTAAAACCTGGGCGCTGTTTATTTCTTCTGGGCCGCGGCTCACCATATCTGTGTCGCGGCTCAGAGTACAGTTTACTCTGGTGCCTGCTGGTCCTCTACGTGTGCTGCGGCCCACTTGCCTTGTGCCGCGGCCCCAGGCCAAAATTCGCCGTTTTCGTCCGTTTTTCATTATTTCGGCTTTCGGACTCCAATTTCCTGCAAAACATAAAATAATAGGGCATTAAAGGCTCATTTACGCATATTTACTCACAAAACAAATACAAAATAATGATAAATAAGCATATAAAAATACGCCTAGCACTGCGTGAGTGATTTCAAATACAAAATAATGATAAGCATATTTACTCACTGCCAACTGAGTTTGATTTCAAAAACCGATTCCCTTAACCAAGTTTTTGACCTTGATCGTCTTGACGGTAGTTGGGTGTTTTCAAATGATTTTGTGAGTTTTGTAAAATACTACCGTCATCGGCCTTTTTGGGCGTTTTTGTAATTGGTTTTTAGCCCGGTGGGTTCCGGCGCGGGGCCCACGGCGTGTAATATTCCCGGTTGGATCTGGGGGTGTTACAGATACTGACTCCGATTTGGAAACTCCTAATGTCGCTTTTGATGAACATTCTGCAGATAAAGATGGGATTGTGCTGGCTCAGCCACCCCCCACGCCGAAATCACCTCGGAGTAGGAGGAGAGAACAAAGACGGTTGCGAGACATTGAATTTGGGCGCCAACTTGAAATGCAGGCCGAAGGCCGCATCAACACAGAGGGACAGGGCCTTCCGGACCTACACAACACGGAGCTCAGAAGGAGCGCCAGGATCCAAAAACCCCCCAACGTGCCCAATGAATAACACCCTCATTTGGAATGTTAGGGGGATGGGTAAGAAAGATGCTAAACGTAATGTTAAAAACTTGAGCCGAGATTATGAAGTGAATATTTTGGCCCTTATTGAGCCGAAAATTTCCCTAGATTCGGCCTTCTTTTGCAGGTACCTGGGCTTCAATAAGGTTACTGCCAACCATAGTAATCACATTTGGGTGTTCTTTGATCACTTGAATGATTTTATTGTCTTAAACAATACTGACCATTTGCTCCACCTGAAAGTCACCCCTAAAACCTCTCCCGTCCCCTATTTTTTAACCATTGTATATGGGAAAAATACTAGGGTTGAAAGGAGGGCTCTTTGGGATGACCTTCTTGCGGTTCGCAATAATCAGGGTCCGTGGATGGTCGGGGGCGACTTCAACATTATTTTACACCCTTCCGAAAAAAAAGGTGGGGCCGCCCCCATCCCTTAGGAGATGGAAGATTTTAATGACTCCCTTTTGGACTGTAATCTTGTTGATTTTGGCTTTATTGGTCCGCCTTTTACGTGGTATAGTAACTTTATTTGGCAAAGGCTGGATAGGGTTTTACATTCGCCGGATTGGTTTGACACTTTTCCGGATTCGGGTGTAAAACACCTGTCTCGCTTTCATTTGGATCATACAGCGATGTTATGCTCGTTCGGTAATAAAAATTTCAAACCTAAACCATTCTTTAGATTTCATAACATGTGGGTCAAACACAAGGATTTTCTTAATGTCGTTCACTCACTCATTGCTCAGTCAATTCATTAATCATCCAGTCCATCTCATTGTTCAGTTGTTGATCTTGTGGATTGAATTTTCAACCTTGTTAACTTGTTCAAGGTAATCATTTCAGGAATTTCATCACGTAATCATGTTACCTCATTTGATCTTTCATGCGATCTCATCATATTCCGGTGTCATGTGGACGATCATTTTACCGCATTATTAATGCATTCATTGTGTTAGAGCGTGTATGCTCATTGTTATCATTCCGTCTCATAATCATAATGCGATCTTCATACGAGATCTGTAATTATCACGTGACTTTCCTGCCTCGGTATGGAAAGAGCTGTCAGAGGAACATCGGACTCCGACGTCCAAGGGATCGTTTTCTAGTCGTCTTCGTCTTTGGAAGAGCATCTTCATCTCGCAGACGAGTTCATTTATTGTTTACTTTAACTGTGATACAATATGACATCCATCACCGGTTTTGAGCAAGTTAATTCTTGTTCGGTAATAGGATAATCATTCATTTCATTGTCGTTCATTCATTCACTTAAGGCATTCATCATATATCAATCATGTTGAGACTTGTCATCATGAAATTAATCATTTAATTCACGAGGAACAACGGTTCCAATAATTTCACTTGAACTATCACTCAGGACGTTGTTAATTCACCTTGGTGAGCCATTCTTAATCCTGGTCGGATTTATAGTCAATTATCATTCATCATTCATTTTAGTCACTTTCATTCTCGTGACCTTCTGAGATCATAGTTAGCGGCGAGTTCATCGTCGGATATACCTCTAATCGTTGAGGTACCAAGTCGAGGTATTTTCCGTTTCGGAAGATGGGGGAAGTTGAGTCCGAGATTCATTGGACCGTTTGAAAATTTGGATCGAGTAGGCGAGTTAGCTTATCGATTGGCTTTGCCTCCGGCATTGAGCCGAATTCATAATGTGCTTCACGTCTCTCAGTTGCGGAAGTATGTTGCCGACCCGAGTCACATACTTGATTCGAAATCGAAATCGTGGATGATCATTAAATGCGAGAAGCGTCCGATGCAGTGTTGGAGCGGCGAATCAAACGGTGGAGAAATAAGTCGATTCCTTTGGTCAAGATTCAGTGGTCTAGACACGGAGTCGAAAAGGCTACTTGGGAACCGAGGATAGTATGCGAGAGAGTTATCCCGAGTTGTTTGACCCTTAGTTTCGGGGACGAAACTCTTTTAAGGGGGGGTGTATGTAATACCAGGTTGTAATTCAGTCATTATCATTCAAGAAATTCATTCGGTGATTGTCACTCAGTGGATTTTCACTCATTTATAATCATTCATCAATCATATTCTTTCACCGTGTTCACCATTCGGAAAAACTTCGAGTGGTGTATCGTTATTGTTCATTGTTTCAACTTTCCTCATATGAGTTCGACTTTGTTAGATCACCATTAATTTTTGGTAATTCCAAAAATTCTAAATCTTTGCAATATTATAGAGCATCGAGTTAGCTTTCCTATGGTTCAAACGGTGAGTCAATCGAGTCGGACGAGAAAGTTATGGTCGTTTTAGCTCACCCGCTCATTTTTTCAATTTTGGCGATCATCGCGAACGACTCGGCCGTGTCGTCCGACACGGCCCGTCTTTGTACTCGTCCGGATAATGCCGCGATGTCGCCTCGGGACCCGACCGTGTCGCTCGCACGGCCGAGTCGCACCCTTCCGGATAGGCGTAACCGTCGCGAGAGGCCCGGCCGTGTGCCAGGACACGGCCGAGTCAATGCTAAGCGCCGCGGACGGTCAGCTTGTCGGTAGGCCCCTTCGCGCCGCGACCGTGTCATGCCGGACACGGTCGAGTCCCTGCCGGCGGATGCGCGCCGCGACCGTGTCATGCCGGACACGGTCGAGTCCGGCCGCGAGTCAACCCCGAAAAATTCATATTTTGACCATTTAGAGCTAATTTACTCCAAATTTTCCATCTTCTACAACTCCAACCTAGAGAGAATAACAAGAGGGAGAGATTTCAACAACAATAATCATTTGAGTGTGTATTTTCATCACCTTCAATCATCCGGGAAGCTTGGATAGTCGTTTTACACGTTTTCATCGGATCGAAGTACTTGGATCATCAAGAGGTAATTCCTTCAACACTTTGGACTTCGATTTTGTGTTGAGATATGATGTTTTGGACGTTATAATCATGTTATATGAAGGGATATGTATATGATTATGAGTTTGTATAAGGATTCATTGGATTATTGAGGAATTATTCGAGAACACCTTGAAAATCGAGTTGGAATTGGGGATTTTCGACTAATTGTTGTTATAATCACGTTTTTGGATATTCATAACGGATTATTGATCGTTTTGGAGATGTTTTGTTGGTTTGAAACACTTCTTGGGGGATTTGATATTGGTATATTAAGGTTTGATTGTAAACAATCGGAGTTTGGATACAACGTGTTTGATTTAATGCCTCTATGGACTTAGTTTAATCGTATCGACGTTTCGAGTTCGTTATATTCGTGTTTGATTCATATATTAAGCGAATTGTTGGTGCTTGTGTAATTCAAGGTTGTTCGAGTGGCCGGTATTCCCTATTAAGGACGTTGTTCGTGGAAGGACTTCCTCGCCTTCGGTTTGAGGCAAGTTTTATACTTGTACTAGTCATTGAGCTAATGTCATCATGTATGTGTATAGATGTGTTGTATCATTCCGAGACTTAGTCTCTTCATGAATTCATTGATATCAAGAGATCGTTCGATACGATACCTTCCGGCAATTTTGCCAAACGTCATTGTTGTTCGTTAACGGCCGATTCAAGGCATTGTAATACTCATTATTAATGTCATTGTCGATAGCCGGTTCGCGGTATCGATGTATCGATTGTTGTTCATATAGATGTCAATCTAAAACATCGTTGAAATCATTGTTATTCTGTTGGAGTTGTCATTAAAGCGTATTGGCGATTAAAGGCATTAGCGTATTCATTTCTCATCTTCGACGTCGGTAACCGATTAAAGGTGCCGAGGTATCCTTCATATCATTGTTATCGATTGGCGTTCTCGTGCAAATCGAAATGTTCAATCATTCACTATATCATTATTATCAATTGACCTTTCTAAGGCAAATCGAGATATTCAATCATTCATCATATTACTCTTATCGATTTGCCGTTCTAAGGTAATCGAAACACTCAATCATTCATGGAATCATCCGCTGCATCATTGTTATCGTGTTGGCCGACTCAAGGTAGCACACTATCATTCTCATGAATTCGGTAATCTACGAATCGTTGTCATTTGTGATTTATTATATTTTTGGAGGCTAGTCTCGGCTAGTGCTTATTATGGGTAAGTTTGGGGCTTGAACCTTCGCGGTTGGCTTCCCAACACCTACAACTCAGTAGGTCACGGTCGTGTTTATGATCTTATGGGTAAGCTTGGGGCTTGAACCTTCGCGGTTGGCTTCCCAACACCTACAACTCAGGAGGTCACGGTCGTGTTTATGATCTTATGGGTAAGCTTGGGGCTTGAACCTTCGCGGTTGGCTTCCCAACACCTACAACTTAGTAGGTCACGGTCGCGTTTATGACCTTATGGGTAAGTTTGGGGCTTGAACCTTCGCGGTTGGCTTCCCAACACCTACAACTCAGTAGGTCACGGTCGTGGTTATGACCTTATTAGCCCTCATTAATTATAGCTTCGGGCTATTCCGGTTTCATGTGAATGTGATATTTGTGACTTGGTACCGAGTGGCTTTCAGGCCTTTGTGATTGTCTTGATAATTTCATTGGGGCCTTCGGGCATTGTGATTCATGTTTAATTCAGTTCTTGATGGATTCATGTTGTGTCATTCATTGCGATATTCTGGGATTTTGATTCGCCGTTGGGCATTTATGTTCTAACCTGTCGAACAGGTATAAATAGTATGCCGTGGGCATAGTATTTCACGAATGCTCGGTTCTTACATTGGTTTGTGAGCATCTCGTACTATTATTATCATTGTACCGTTTCATTCTGCCTTTGGATGCATATCATGTTATACATGTATTTGATGTTCATTATCTGGATGACTGACCCCGTGGGGGCGGAACATGTTTTCATGTTTTAGGTGCTTGCGAGGAGAGAGTTGAGACACAGGGGCATGACGTTGGCGACGAGGCATTCGAGCGATACTAGTCCGAGTTGTTCATTGTTGGTCAGTCAGTTGGAGTGTACTCCGGTCTTGTCAGTTGGTGTCGTGTTGTATTACCCGAACAGATGTTCGTGGATGCTGTTGTATTTCATTTTGGCCATGTAGGCCACTTTTGTCGTTGAAATTCCTTATCGGAATATTGTGTCGGATATCATGGTAGGAACTATGATTTTCCCTTGTTGTTTAATTTAATGTATTATAGTCATGTTTGCCTGGTGGATCTCCTGGTGTGGGGTCCACGGCACTGTAATAACCCAATAGGATTTGGGGGCGTTACAACAGCGACTACGTGACTGCCCCACGTAGACAATGCAAAACTGGACCAAAAGTAACCTACAACAAACCAATTGCTGTCAGGAAAATTTGGGTACCTAAAGGCACTAACATACATGGACCCAACAATCAAAGAGGACCTAAATCTACTTAAATTATGTGCTTACATGTTATCAAATAGAAGAACATCTGGTACTTTGACAGCAGATGTTCTCAGCACTTGACAAGTGATATCAGCAAGTTGTCAGATTATGTAGAAGGTCACGGTCCAAAAGTGCGCTTCAGTGACAAGTCTAAAGGAAGAACAAGAGGGAAGGGAACCGTGCTCGTAGGAAAGTTCAAAGTCACGGATGTAGCTTATGTTGAAGGCCTACAGTACAATCTACTTAGTATTAGCCAGTTCTGTGACAAACAGTTCTCAGTGAAATTCTATATAGACCAATGTAGAGTGAAGGACATCAAGACCAAAGAAGTTGTCCTCATAGGAAGCAGGTCAGGTAATATGTATATTGCTGACTGGAAGCCTACGAGCCTCAATATTCCTTGTTTTGTTGCCAAAGGCACTGCAAATCAAAGATGGCTATGGCACAAGAGGATGTCCCATATCAACTTCAAGATGATCAACAAACTCGCCAGACAGGGAATGGTTAGAGATTTATCCGATGTGTCATTCCATAAAGATAGCGTCTGCGGACTCTGTTAGAAAGGCAGACAAGTCAAAACCACCCTGAAGAGCAAATCATACCTGTCCACCCACAGGGTTCTGGATATGCTACACAAGGATATCTACAGTCATTTACACCCTATAAGTTTGGGAGGTAAGAAATACTGTCTCGTTATTGTTGATGAACACTCAAAGAAGCTACAAGAACCATAATTGCCGCAAGCAAGTTGCCGCAGCGATTCTGGGCGAAGCAACAAATACAGCGTGCTATACACAAAACTGATGTATCATCAACAAGCATCATAACAAAACAACCTATGAGGTATGGATTAGTAAAACTCCATTAGTTGCGCACTTTCTCATCTTTGGATGCAGGTGTTATATTTTGAATAATGGGAAAGACCAACTCAAAACCTTCGATGAGATGTCGGATGAACGAATATTTGTAGGATATTCCTCTGTCAGCAAAGCTTCCAGGATCTTCAACAAAAAGGAAGCTGATAATAGAGGAATCTGTACATGTAGCGTTCGATGAACCTCACTTTGATCCTACAGGAGTAGAATGTTAGGAATACTTGTTAGATTTTAATGATGTCATCAATGTACTTGTTTATTCAAATGTATGTTTATTACTTGGCAAAATGTAAGGAAGGACCAAATGAGTATCTTCCATAGGCCAAACTGTGTTAAGTTAGATACTTGGAAAAATGTAAAGCAGAACCAAATAAGTATCTTCTATAGGCCAGTTAAGTTAGGCTTAGAATCGGCTAAGTACAAAGTACAGTTAAGTACATCAAAAAAGTATCTTTCAGACAAATATCATCAGAGAGGTCTTGACCAAACACTGCAAAAAGCCGAGTCACAGTCAAGTAAAAATCAGAGAAGTTCTGGTCAACAAATTTTATCAGAGAAGTTTGACCAGACTGCAGTCAAGTGATCAGCCGGAGCCCAAGTCATCTGAAGTTTGACCATCAGATCAGTCAAGTTCATCAGGTCAGAAGACTTCAGACAAATCGTCAGATCAGAGAAGTCTCAGTAGGACATCAAAGAAGTCATGATCAGAGAAGTCCGACGACAGAGAAGTTTGACTTCATATCAGACAGATTGAATTATAAAGATCAGATAAGTCATCAGCCAAGTAAGCCTGTCTACGTCAGCATGCGTTGAATAGTCAATAATTACGGAAAGTCACATGCGGGCGATAAGGGACAGATTGGAGAGATTCCCAGAAGGATATGATTTAAATAAATCATCCAGACCCACCTCTGAAGATTTTAATCATATTAAAATCAAAAGATTCTGCGCCATCACATGGAAGTCTTCACAACGGTCGGAAATGGATTAAAATAAGGGAATCCAGCCTTGCAACGTTCAGAAAGAAAAACAAAGAAGTCTATTTCTCCAACAGACGGATTTGTTACAGATTTGCAACGGCTATGAAGGAAGCTCAAAGATCTACACCTATAAATATCTGGAGATTTGAAGTTGAGCATAACGGTGCGAACTATACTTTCAAGTGATCAAAGCAATCAAAGTAATCAGAAATCTATATCATCATGAAGAGCAGTATTCACAGTCATATACGAAGAAAGCTCTTAGTTGGAAAAGACAAAATACTCTTCTCTTAAAACCTGAGTAAGGGGTACTTCACTGGTTGAAGTTTCGCGACTGATAGGCATCCAAGGATTCGAAGATCGAGTTGTGCTAGGTAGTCAGAAAGGAGTTGCAACGACAGGATTTCCATTGGTTGGAAGTTGTTGTAGCTAAGTTGTAGAATCACTGTAATATTTATCACAGGTTGAAAATTATAGTGGATTCATCTCCAACTGGTTTGGAGAAAGTGGATTAGTAGAGGATTACCCCATCTCTGAGACCACTATAAATTGCCCATGTACTTTACTATTTTAAGCATCATACTTAATTGCTGCATTCATACTTAACTGTTCCATTAGCTAATTTGCTTTCATCATCAGCTGACTTCCGCATACGTGTCTACAGACGACTTCAAGTCATCTGTACCTATCAGCTGAGAAACTCTTCCTTTGTGGAAAAGAGTTTCAATAAGTCTATTCACCCCCACTCTAGACTTATTCCTGGACGACTTGTGACCTACAAGTGGTATCATAGAGGTTGGTTCATTTTTCCATAACCAGATCCATATATCTTGCATATATTTATATCTCTCATTTAGAATGGAACACATGCATTCTAGACAACCCCTGTTTTCAGTTGACGAGTATGATCTTTGGAAGATAAGGATGCAGGCACACTTATCTTCTATACATGACGACATGTGGTATATTATCGAAGATGGTCCTTTCATCTTTGAGAAGGACAACACACCTGAGGAGATTGCTGCCGGGAAGCCAGAGAAGATCCCCAAGAATAGGACGGAGCTGACCATTGAAGAAAGAAAGCTGGCCAACCTTGGCAACCGGGCCAGAGATGTGCTATATCAAACTCTTGACAAATCAACCATGGTCAAGATCAAGAATTGCCAGAATGCCAAGGAGATTTGGGATACCCTTGCCGTGATGTGTGAAGGTACAGAGCTGATAAAAGAAAAGAAGTTTTCAATCGCCACGCAGAAGTTTGACAACTTCAAAATGAAGACTGGAGAATCCATAGACCAGGTGGACACAAGGTTCACAGAGATCATCAACAAAATAAACTCCTTTGGAAAAACTTATGGCAACAGGGAGATGGACTTGAAAGTATTAAGATCTCTTAGCCCCGAATGAAGTATGAAGGCAGTGGCCATGAGGGAATCCAAAGACCTCAATAAAATAAAAATTCAAGAACTATTCTCTGACCTGAAGGCTTATGAATTCGAACTCCCAAGTTCATCATCAAACGAGCCTATAGAGAAGGGAATAACATTTGCAGCTGAGTCCCCCGCCAAGAGCATATCTGATGTCAAACCTCCAAATCCACTAGATTTCGAGGAAGAGATGGCATTTATAATGCAAAGATTCAGCAATTTCCGAAAGAATTACTCCAAATATAAGAAGAATTGTAAGGAGAATCCAAGGAGAAATCAAAAATCCAGAAGCTGGAAGGTGGAATGCTATAACTGTCATAAGACAGGACACATTCAAATCGACTGTCCTGATCATAAGAAGGACGAGAGCAAGAAGGAGGTGAGCAGAAAAGAAGACCGAAGGAAAGCCCTCATTGGAGAAGACCAAGAGAAAGTGGAATCAAGCAGCGTATTCTTCTCTGATGATGATGAGGAATATGACTGTCTGATGGCCAACCTAGCTGATGAAGAGGTAACATCAAAACCCTCTAATTTAAACAATAGTTCAGACATGTCACAAGAGATGGACTTGCACGAATCTGTAAATCAGCTTCTCAAAGATTTTGAGAAATTAAAATCTGCACACCTATCTATATCAGCCGAGAAGACCCAGCTGCAGGATGAGAATATGCAGCTGAAAAATGATTTTGAAAAACTCAGCCTAGAGTTGAATAAAACCAAATCTGATCTTGAAAAACAGGCTGCAGACAACTTTAAAAACCAGGCTGATATCACTACAGCTGATATAAAACGATTAACTACTTTGAATAGTGAAAAATCAACTGCACTTGCTCATGTCAAAGCTGAGTTTACTAAACTGACTCAGCTAAGTAAAACTCAGGCGAAGGAAATAACCTCCCTGGAGGCATCTCTAACTTTGGACGAATTGTGTATGAACAAAAGGCCTCTATATTCTAGATCAGGCCTTGGATATGACCCAAATACTCCCTTTAGTTCTAAAACCACTTTCATCAAGGGAGAAACACTTGTCCCATCTGCCGAGCCTAATTACTAACTAGTGTTTTAAAATAGGCAGCAGTCAAGTCACAGGTCTAGGCTACAGCCAAGGTATACAAGGCAGCCACCTAGACATGAGACTAGGCAATGGCCAAGGCAGAAGCAGCAGCCCAGACAACATGCCCATTATTATCAAAGACTCCCCAAAAACAGATTTCAAAATGGGAGGGGCAAATGGAAACCTGAAGGTTATCCAAATTTTCAAAATGAACAGATGTGGAGACCCCAAAGATTTTATAAATGGTCTTAGCCTAGATTTAGAAATGGTACACATTAATTTTATGAGGCATATCCAATAAACAATTCTAACAGAGGATAGAGGCCCCAAACAACACACACCTTTTGGGGGTAACAGCAACTTTCACAATCCCAGGAGAAATCAGTTCTCCAGGAAACCAACTAACCCCCGAGGACCCACACAGATTTGGGTACCTAAATCTCTGCTTGTATGATTGTAGAAAATGTGGAAGGACTACTACCATATATCCACAAATTCAAATATTGGAGATGAAGAATGGTTTGTAGATTCTGGATGCTCAAGGCACATGACCGGGAACAAGAAGGTGCTGTCAAATTATATCAAAGAAAGAGGTCCAGACGTAACCTTTGGAGATAGCTCTAGAGGTCAGACTAAAGGCTTTGGAGAACTGCACAAAGGAAACATCACTATATCAATAGTCTACTATCTCAAAGGGCTCAAGTATAACCTTTTGAGCATAAGTAAGTTTTGTGATTAGAAAAATCTAGTAGTCTTCACCATTTGGAAATGTATGGTGATATATATTCTATCTGGAGAAGTGAAGCTACAAGGATTCAGAAGGAGAAATGTCTATATGATAGATTGTAAAACAGGAACTCCCAACACCTGCTTTCTATCTAAGACAATACTAGAAAATGGATGGTTGTGGCACAAGAGACTATGTCACCTAAACTTCAAAGCCATCAACAAGATTAGCTCTCAGAAGTTGGTTAGAGGGCTTCCAGAAGAAGTTTTCAGAAAGGAAGCCCTCTGTGATGCATGTCAGGAAGGGAAGGAAACCAGAGCATCATTCAAGCAAGTTCAGCCTACCACTCTCACAACAAAGATCTTAGATCTACTTCACATGGATCTATTTGGCCCTATCAAGCCAAGGACCCTAAGGGGCAGAAAGCATGCTCTAGTAGTTGTGGATGACTACTCAAGGTACACATGGATTGTCTTTCTATATAAGAAGAGTGAAAGCTTGACAAAGCTGCCTGAGATGCTGAGAAGGATCCAGAATGAGAAATCCCTCTCAATCATGAAGATCAGATCAGACAGAGGAGGAGAATTTCTCAACAAGGCAATCACTGATTACATTGATCAGAATGGGATCCATCATGAAGTCTCTGCAGCCAGGACCCCTTAGCACAATGGTGTTGCTGAAAGAAGAAACAGAACCTTGAAGGAAGCAGCCAGGTCCATGATTGCAGAAGCAGACCTGCCCAAGAGGTTATGGGATGAAGCTGTCAACACAGCATGCCACACTCAGAACAAGAGTACGATAGTAGGGAGACATAGCAAAACTCCCTATGAGGTTTGGAATGGCAGAACACCTACAGTTGCTTATTTTCATATTTTTGGTTGTAAGTGTTTCATCCACAACAACGGTAAAACCCAACTAAATGCCTTTGATGCTAAAAATGATGGTCTCTTTATGGGATATTCACAAAGAAGCAAGACATATATAGTCTTTAACAAAAGAACCTTAGTTGTGGAGGAAACACCTCATGTGGTATTTGATGAATCTACTGCTGAGTACAGGAAACAGATGGAACTGATTGAGAATAAGCTCAAATCCGCCACCCTGGAAGAAGTCATTGTTCATGATACAGGAATGATGGACTCATCTGCAGATCAGCCTGAAGACCCAACTGCAGATCAGATAGGACCTCAAAACCTACCTGATCCAGATGTAGCTGATGAATACCCATATGTAGTTGATAAAGACCCATCTGCAGATCAGACCAGATCCCCACCTGTAGATGACAAGGCGGTAGCTGATCCAGTTGCAGACCAAGAAAGCTAGAACCAAGCTGAAGCAGAAAAAGGAGTCCACCAAAGCAAATCTACAGGGGGAACAGACCCTGAAGAAAAAGACATTCCTAAGTGGCTTTAAGATTATCCCATCCAACAAATCATTGGGAAGCTAACTGATGGAATCAAGACCAGACAGTCCACTCTACCAGCAGGAATGGCAATGTTTTCATGCTTTATGTCTCAAATTGAACCCAAGACTACAGAACAAGCTTTGGAAGACTACTCATGGATCAATGCAATGCAAGAAGAGCTTAACCAGATGGAAAGGAACAATGTCTGGGAACTAACAAACAGACCAGACCACAAGAAGGTTATTGGCACCAAATGGGTGTACAAGAACAAATGCAATGAAGATGGAGCTGTTGTTAGGAATAAAGACAGACTTGTTGCTAACGGCTATGAACAATGTGAAGGAACAGATTTTGATGAAAACGATGCACCTGTTGCAAGATTAGAAGCCATCAGACTATTCCTCGCAGATGCAGCATTCAAAGATTTCGTAGTCTACCAAATGGATGTGAAGAGTGCATTTCTTAATGGAATTCTAGAAGAAGAAGTCTATGTGAAGCAACCCCCAGGATTTGTCAAAGGAGACAAACTCTACAAGCTTCTAAAAACTCTATATGGACTTAAGCAGGCACCAAGACCATGGTATGAAACATTATCTATGTTTCTTGAGAAGAATGGTTTCAGCAAAGGAAAGGTAGACAAGACCTTATTCAGAGTGGATCATGAAGACCACATATTATTAGTTCAAATATATGTGGATGATATCATATTTGGCTCAACCAATCCAGAGCTATGTGAGAAATTTTCAAATCCCATGCAAGGAGAATTTGAGATGAGTATGATGGGAAAACTGAATTTCTTTCTAGGTTTGCAAGTTAAACAGATGGAAAATGGAATTTTCATCAACCAGGCCAAATATACCAGAGATTTAATCAAGATATTTGGAATGGAATCAGCCAAACCAACAAGAATCCCTATGAGCACAAGCACTCATCTAGATACAGATGAAGGAGGCATATCAGTGGATCCAACCCACTACAGAGGACTTATTGGATCACTCCTTTATCTGACTGCAAGCAGACCAGATATATCTTATGCCGTAGGAGTATGTGCTAGATTTCAATCCAAGCCAAAGCAATCTCACCAGGATGCAGCTAAGAGGATAATCAGATACCTTAAGTCTACAATCAATGTTGGACTATGGTATCCTAAGGATGATAATTTTGAGCTGTTAGGATATTCAGATGCAGATTTCGCAGGATGTAAGATCAACAGGAAAAGCACCAGTGGAATGCGCCAATTCCTAGGAACCAGATTGATATCCTAGTTCAGCAAGAAGCAGCTATCTAACTCTATTTCAACCACAGAGTCAGAGTACCTAGATGCAGGTAGCTGTTGTGGCCAGATTTTATGGATCAGACAATAGCTAAAGGACTACAACATCATTGCAAATGAAGTCCCAATTTGGTGTGACAACAATAGTGCAATTGCAATAACCAACAACCCAGTATTGCATTCCAGGACGAAGCACATTGATGTTAAACATAATTTCATAAGAGACCATGTGTTTAACAAGAGAGTCAGAGTAGAAAGAGTCAGCACAGAATACTAGATTGCTGACATATTCACCAAACCTTTACCAGAAGAAAGGTTTTTGGAGCTGAGTAGGGAACTTGGATTACTAGAGTGGGAACCTAGTACAGATGAGAAAGCTACCTGAAAACCAGATCAGACGAGCGAAGGAAGTTACCTGATCAGACCAGACGAAAAGACAAAGGACAGACGAAGCTGACAACAGGCATCAAATCCTACCTGAAGCAGACAAGGAGACCTACCTGATGCAGATCAGTCAAACAGTCAACGGTCAACCAGCCAAGTTCTCTACCCCTGGCCGACTCTTGAATATTTTAAATTATTATTTAATTACACGTGGCAACTACACGTTCACACGACCTCCACAATGACCAATTAAATGCAACCATCATTTTCAAATTTTCAAAAGCAGGACCACTAATTAATTTAATTTAAATGTTAAAATCTCAAAAGGTGAACCACCACTTAAATAAATAATATTAAATTCCAAACGTCGTTTCAATTTTCTATTTAAAGACGGGAAAATCATTTCAACTTTACCTTCTTCAAGCTTACAAACCCTAGTTTTCAAGAGCAAAAATCCTTTTGAACTTTCAATACACTCAAAAAAATTTCTTGCGCAGAAATGGAATCGTATTTCAACGGAGTGAATCTAAAAGCTGTGAAGGACCAGATCATTTTTTTTCTGGTGGTCGATTTTGAGGGACTGGTCGAAACAAACCTGGACAACGAAGTGTACAACATCATCAGATCCATGAAGACGAATGGGATCTACCCATTCCTGAGCATCAGCCCCAAAGTTCTCTACAAGGAAGCTGTCATCGCGTTCTACAGGGAAGCGAGAGTTCTCGAATCGGGCATTAGGAGTTCAGTCTTTAGACAGGAAGTGGAAATCACTGCGGATACAGTTGGAAAGGCCTTCGGAATGAAACCCCGAGGTGTGGCTGTAGAGGCCTTGAAGCAAAACGCAACCAACCTTTGGTTGAAGATCAAGGTTGTTGATCAGCCAGCAAAGTTGAAACTGACTGCGAAGAGAAGCGAGCTGAGAAAAGAATATCGATATGTGTTGGATATTACCAACAAAATCGTGATGGGTATGGCTAGGAGCTACGACCAGTTGTTGTCAGCCAAGTTTGTGGTTATGGGGGCTCTAATTCAAGATGAGCCAATTGACTGGACTGATTATATCTACAGACAATTGGTGCGAGAAGTAAATAAAGTCCAATGGCTAGATGATGAAAAGAGGTTTAAAACCAAGCTGGCCTTTGGGACTCAGTTGAGTTGGATTTTGGAGCAATTGGGCATGGCAAAGGGAAATGCAGATCCCTTCCACATCAACAAGAGGCTTGGTCACTTAGATCAAGAGACTCTAAGAAGATTGGGAAGTGTGAGGAAAGCAGGCAAAATTTTGGAGGAAATGCCTATCAAGCCTACAACTTACACATACCCAGCTAGTTCAGACGAGTCTGAAGACTAAGCTGCAGCTAGAGCTTACCTACAGAGTAGTTTGATTCGGATTCACACGACACTCCAATAGCCATTCGTTTCAAGAGAAGGGGACCAGCCCCTGGAGAGCCATCTGTGATCCAATCCTCACCGGAATCATCCCCCAAGAGGCCAAGGCGCCTAAATTTTGAAGAGGAAGGGCAATAAGAGAACCTGTCTGCACCTGAACCTGCCCCTGCAGATCAGATGCAGATCATCCCCTCACCCATTCTTATTCCTGAAGAGATCCCTCAGATCTCCCTGCCTGACCTGCCTGAAGAAGAAGAAGCAGGTCTAATTATCCACATCTCTGAAGCAGGTTACTCATTCAACCTTCTAGAGAACAATTTCCTCAACCTATCTGTGGAGCAGCTTCTCATGGTAAAACATCAAGCCCTTAAAGTTTCATATATAAATGTTTTTCGAGGAATGGAAAACTTTGAAATCCGTTCCATTTACTCAACTACAAACTTTTGTTTAAATGGGTAGATGGGACTATCCCCAGGCTACGGAGCAAGTGCTCATGGGCTTTTGCCATGAGACCATGTTTCCTCTGTGCAGCTCTCCAAAACCTTTGGTCTGACCTCTAGAGCTATCTCCAAAGGTTACATCTGGACCTTTTTCTTTGGTATAATTCATCAGCACCTTCTTGTTCCCGGTCATGTGCCTTGATCATCCGGAATCTACAAACCATTCTTCACCTCCAATGTTTGAATTTGTGGAGATATGGTAGTAGTCCTTCCACCTTTTCTGCAATCAGACAAGCAGAGATTTAGGTACCCAAATCTGTGTGGGTCCTCGGGGGTTGGTTTCCTGGAGAACTGGTTTCTCCTGGGGTTATTAAAGTTGCTGTTATTACCCCTAAAAGGTGTGTAAGGTCTGGGCCTATATCCTCTGTTGGGATTGTGTACCGGATATGCCTCATAAAACTGATGGTGTGGGCCATGTCTAATTCTTGGCTGAGACCATTTATTAAATCTTTGAGGTCTCCACACCTGTTCGTTTTGAAAATTAGGATAACCTTGAGGTTTCCATTTGCCCCTCCCATTTTGAAAATACAGAGAAATATGTAGACTATTTTGCTCGAGACTCGTTTAAAATTGCGGAAAGCGTAAAGAGTCTGAGGGAGCAAAATACAGCCCTTTTATAGGTTGCAGGAAAGATTAGGGTTTCATACAGTGAACGGTCAGATTTTATAGGGAGCAAAATACAGTCCTTTTAAACGAACGTGAAGGATGGATTCAGAGTAACTTGTAAGTCTTATCCATCTGTATTTGAAATGATAACCGGTCCCACTTCTGACAGTCTATCTTCCCTTATTGCACGAAACGACGGTTTTGATATTATTAAAATCGCGGTGTTTGAGGCATTGAAGTCCAGATGTCTTTAAAACATTAAATGATAAAACGTTTGAAATGTAAACAGGGCACGTAGACTTAAAACGTTTTCTGTATGAATAGAGTAGTAATATAATATTAATTAACATTCTACAGTATATGTGCTGTATCCGTGAATAACACAGTGTTCCCCCTTAAAAGGTACATATAGGATCCAATACTTGCACCAATTTTCGGATTAATACTGTATTCATGGGTCATACTATTTCCCCCTTAATTAATGCACACGTCAGCTATAGGAAGGTTTCATGCCTTCTTTGTCCTTCAGTAATATCTGACTGGTTATTAGTGTACAGTTAATTAATGTGGATACTGTATTCTTGGGTCTTACAGCATTCCCCTTAATTGATGACTAAAAGCGTAAAACCTTACAGGGAGTCAGGCTATAGCATTCCCAATTCTTGACGAAGCATATAAAATCTGGTAGTGCTGAGAGGTTTTGTAAAGATGTCAGCCAACTGAATGTCTGTATGAATCTTTTTGAGTCGAACATTCTTATTCTCAACATGATTTCTTATGAAATGATGCTTCATATCAATATGCTTAGTTTGCGAGTGTAATACAGGATTGTGTGTGATTGCAATTGGACTCTTGCTATCGCACATGATTCCTGTCTCTCTAGCACTGATTCCATAATCCTGTAGCTGCTCTTGCATCCAGAGAATCTGCATACAGCAACTTCCAGTGGCATAGTATTCCGACTCAGTTGTAGAAAGCGGGTTGGCCAATTGCTTCTTACTAAACCATGACACAAGTTTAGGTCCAATAAAATGACAAGTACCGCTTGTACTCTTCCTATCCAACTTACAGCCTCCGAGATCCGAGTCTCTATAGCCAACCAAATCGAATCCCCCTTCCTTAGGATACCATAATCCTACATCAACTAGTCCTTTCACGTACTTAAGGATTCATTTGGCTGTTGTGAAGTGTGACTCCTTAGGTGCTACTTGATACCGAGCACACACTCCTACAACAATCTAGATATCGGGCCTGCTAGTTGTTAGGTACAGGAGTGATCCAAAAAGCTTCCTGTAGAGTGATTGATCAACCGACTTTCCAGCTTTGTCAGCACTAATTTGTACAGAAGTGCTCATGGGGGTTTACGAGGATTTAGATTTATTCATCCCAAACTTGTTGAGTAGATCCTTGTCGTACTTCTCCTGGTTGATGATGATTCCTGTAGGCAATTGCTTCACCTGCAATCCTAGGAAATAGCTAAGTTCCCCCATCGGATATTCTGGGTTAAGTCTTCTATGTAGCTCACAAGTCGTCCAGGAATAAGTCTAGATGGGGGGTGAATAGACTTATTGAAACTCTTTTCCACAAAGTATGAGTTTCTCAGATGATAGGTACAGATGACTTGAAGTCGTCTGTAGATAGGTATGCGGAAGTCAGCTGATGACGAAAGCAAATTAGCTAATGGAACAATTAATTATGAATGCAGCAGTTAAGTATGATGCTTAAAACAGTAAAGTACACAGGCAATTTATAGTGGTCTCAAAGGTGGGGTAATCGTCTACTAATCCACTTTCTCCAAACCAGTTGGAGATGAATCCACTATATTTTTTAACCAGTGATAGATATTACAGTGATTCTACAATTTAGCTACAACAACTTCCAACCAGTGGAAATCCTGTCATTTCAACTCCTTTCTGACTGCCTAGCACCACTAGATCTTCGAATCCTTGGATGCCTATCAGTCGCGAAACTTCAACCAGTGAAGTACCCCTTACTCAGGTTTTAAGACAAGAATGTTTTGTCTTCTCCAACTAAGAGCTTTCTTCGTATATGACTGTGAATACTGCTCTTCACGATGCTATAGATTTCTAATTGCTTTGATTGCTTTGATTGCTTGAAAGTATAGTTTGCACCGTTATGCTAAACTTCAAATCTTTAGATATTTATAGGTGTAGATCTTTGAGCTTCCTTCATAGACGTTGCAAATCTCTAACAAATCCGTCCGTTGGAGAAATAGACTTCTTTGTTTTTCTTTCTGAACGTTGCAAGTCTGGATTCCCTTATTTTAATCCATTTCCAACCGTTGTGAAGACTTCCATGTGATGGCGCCGAATATTTTGATTATAATATGATTAAAGTCTTCAGAGGTGGGTCTGGATGATTTATTTAAATCATATCCTTCCGGGAATCTCTCCAATCTGTCCCTTATCGCCCGCATGTGACTTTCCATAATTATTGACTATTCAACGCATGTTGACGTGGACAGTCTTACTTGGCTGATGACTTATCTAATATTTATAAGTCCATCTGTCTGATATGCAATCAAACTTCTCTGTCGTCGGACTTCTCTGATGATGACTTCTCTGATGTCCTGCCGAGACTTCTCTGATCTGACGACTTGTCTGAAATCTTATGACCTCATAAACTTGATTGATCTGATGGTCAAACTACAGATGACTTGGGCTCTGCCTGATAAGTTGACTGCAGTATGGTCAAACTTCTTTGATAAAATTTGTTGACCAGAACTTCTATGGTTTTCACTTGACTGTAACTCGGCTTTTTGCAGTGTTTGATCAAGACCTCTCTGATGATATTTGTCTGACTGATACTTTTCTGACGTATTTAACTGTACTTTGTACTTAGCCGATTCTAAGCCTAACTTAACTGGCCTATAGAAGATACTTATTTAGTTCTTCTTTACATTTTGCCAAGTATCTAACTTAACACAGTTTGGCATGTGGAAGATACTCATTTGGTTCTTCCTTACATTTTGCCAAGTAATAAACATACATTTGAATAAACTAGTACACTGATGACATCCTCAAAATCTAACAAGTATTCCTAACAAATTCCCCCTATTTTGATGATGGCAAAACTTAAGCAATTATTCAAATGAATAACAGGTCTGCACATAGTCAAGTGCAAGAATCAAACTAAAATTCAGTCTTTATTTTGAGACAACTAGTGGTTGTCATTCAAATGACTATTATATATTTCTCTGAATTGTTTTACAAGTACATAGGCAAAATACAGAGAAATTCTACAAAATAAGAATTTTACAGAAACAGTAAATTAAAAAAAAAAATCTATCTCCCTCTGCCTCTGCCTCTGCCTCTTTTGATAGGCTGCTTGGAAGGCCTAATAGGCTTTGCATCAATTGGTCTCTTCTTGACAGATGCCAGGCCATACTTCCTTCTGACAACAAGAGAGGCGAACTCTTGTTCTTCTTTCGATGAAAATTTGTGCTCTTCACAAAGCTTCCTTATTTCTCTCTGTAGTGCTAGCTCATCCAATTCATCATTTACTAAGGTGAGAGGATCTTCAGATCTGAAGGGGGGAATAATGGGGTAGGCATCCCATTCTTTTGCATATTTTACTAAGATGGCCTAGAGAGTTGGCCATGTTGATTCCATGAAGTCGATAAATGTCTACTGTGAGGAGCAGTTTTTATCCTGGAGTAACTCCCAGATATAGTATTTATCAAAGAACTGCTTCTTCGCATCTCCCCACATTGAACCGGCTTCATAAGGTAGGAATTCCTCCACATACCAAAGCTCTTTGCCTTCCCATTCAAATCTTGGCTCTTCCCCAAATATGGTCCTCCTCTTCTTGACTGCAGGCTGATCTTCAGTATGCTCAGGATCAGCTTCGTCCTTTCTCTTTAGGTTTGATGATCCAGCTTCAAGTAAGAGAACATACTACTTCTTTTTGGATCTGAGCTCCTGTCTAACCGCCTCAGCCTGATTCTGACCTGTTTCTTCTCCTTGCTTACTTCCTTCCCCCTTTTTGCCAGCATCAACTAGCAAAGTTAGTTGCTGCTCAACTATGTGCATCCACTCAGCCATGCCAAGAGGCATCCTTGAGTTTGTAGGAGGAGGAGGTTGAGGGACATTCCTCTGCAGTAGGGTATCGATTTTGGCATTGATGGTCTGTAGCTCAGATGTGATTTTTGTTGCAAGCAACTCTCCAACAGTTTCTCTGACTAGAGACTTGATCTGGTCAGCCATCTCAGTGGAGATAGGTGTTGCCTGTGGAGAGTGGTCGCCAGCTTCTTCTGCAGCTACAGGTCGGTTGATGGACCTGCCTGTGTGCAGACTCCTGTCTGCAGGAGGCTGATCAGATGGGGTTTTTGCAGGGGTCCCCGATCTGTCATCCTCGTCTTGGGACTTGTCTGAGATGGGGGGATGATTAGGTTCCCCAGGCTCATCTTCTCTGTCTCCTTCATCTTCATTTTCTTTTTCTTCCTTATCTTCTTCCTTCTCTTCATCATCATCATTCTTTTCTTCCTCCTTTTCTTCCTCTTTCTCATCCTCCTTATCTTCATCATCATCCTTTTCCTCTTGCTCAACCTCTTCTCCTTCTTCGTCTTTTTTCTCTACCAATTCTTCTGTCTTTTCTACTTCCTCTCCATCAAATTGTTTTTCAACTTGATTATTTTCTTCTTCTTTTTCTTTTCTTTCTTCCTCCTGCCTCTCTTCTTCTCCTTGTTCTTCAACTAATATTTTTTCTTCTTTTTCAACTTATTTGATCTCAGACTCTTCTTCCTGTACAATTTCTTCTATTCTTATCTCCTTTTCTTCAACTTCTTCATCAATCCCCTCCAAAACACCTTCCATAATAAGATGGATTAACTGGTCCATGTTGGTTTTAAAATGGGACATGAACCAGTTCTCCTGGAGCATCAAAATTGTGTCCCAAAGTTCACTATGTCGAAGGACTCAAGTATAATCTTTTGAGCATAAGTCAATTTTTTGATGAGAAGAATCTAGTAGTCTTCACCATTTGGAAATACATGGTGATAGATATCCTATCTGGAAAGGTGAAGCTACAAGGATTCATAAGAAGGGATGTCTATATGATAGATTGGAACACAGGAACTCCTAATACCTGTTTTCTATCTAAGACAATAGCTGAGAATGGATGTATGTGGCACAAGAGACTATGTCACCTGAATTTCAAAGCCATCAACAAGATTAGTTCTCAGAAGCTGGTCAGAGGACTTCCAGAAGAAGTATTCAAGAAGGAAGCTCTCTGTGATGCATGTCAGGAAGGGAAGCAAACAAGAGCATCATTCAAGCCAGTTCAGCCTACCACTCTTATAACAAGGATCCTAGATCTACTACACATGGATCTATTTGGTCCCATCAAGCCAAGGACCTTAAGTGGCAGAAAGAACGCTCTAGTAGTAGTAGATGACTACTCAAGATACACATGGGTTGTTTTTCTCTATAAAAAGAGTGAAACACTAACCAAGTTACCTGAGCTGCTAAGGAGGATCCAGAATGAGAAATCCCTCTCAATCATCAAGATCAGATCAGACAGAGGAGGATAATTTCTCAACAAGGCAATCACTGATTACATTGATCAGAATGGGATCCATCATGAAGTCTCTGCAGCCAGGACCCCTTAGCAGAATGGTGTTGCTGAAAGAAGAAACAGAACCTTGAAGGAAGCTGCCAGGTCCATGATTGCAGAAGCAGACCTGCCCAAGAGATTCTGGGCTGAAGTTGTCAACGCAGCATGCCACACTCAGAACAGGAGTATGATAGTAGGGAGACATGGCAAAACTCCCTATGAGGTTGGGAATGGCAGAACACCAACTGTTGCATATTTTCATATTTTTGTGGTAAGTGTTTCATCCATAACAACAGTAAAACACAACTAAATGCCTTTGGTCTAAAACTGATAATGGTTTCTTTATGGGATACTCGCAAAGAAGTAAGTCATATAAAGTTTTTAATAAAAGAACCTTAGTTGTGGAGGAAACACCTCATGTTGTATTTGATGAAATTACTGCTGAGTACAGGAAAAAGGTGGAGGTGATAGAGAATAAGGTAAAATATGCCACCCTAGAAGAAGTCATTGTCCATGACACAGGAATGGTGGACTCACCTGCTGGCCAGCCTGAAGACCCATCTGTAGCTGATGAAGACCCAACTGCAGATCAGACAGGACCACAAAACCTACCTGATCCAGTTGCTGCTGATAAAGACTAATCTGTAGCTGATAAAGACTCATCTGCAGACCAGACCAGATCCCAACCTGCAGATGACAAGATAGTAGCTGATCTAGTTGCAGACCAAGGAGATCAGATCCAAGCTGATGTAGAGAGAGAAGAAACCCACAAAGAAAATCTACAGGGGGAACAGACCCGGAAGAAGAAGACATTCCTATGTGTCTCAAAGATCATCCTATTCAGCAGATCATTGGGAAGCTAACTGATGGAGTCAAGACAAGACAGTCTACTCTACCCGTAGGAATGGCAATGTTTTCATGCTTTATGTCTCAAATACAACCCAAGACAACAGAGCAAGCCCTGGAAGACTACTCTTGGATCAATGCAATGCAAGAAGAGCTTAATCAGATGGAAAGGAACAATGTTTGGGAACTAACAGACAGACCATATCATAAGAAGGTTATTGGCACCAAATGGGTGTACAAGAACAAATGTGATGAAGATGGAGCTGTTGTTAGGAATAAAGCCAGACTTGTTGCTAAAGGCTATGCACAATGCGAAGGGATAGATTTTGATTAAACTTATGCACCTGTTGCAAGATTAGAAGCCATCAGACTATTCCTCGCATATGCAGCATTCAAAGATTTTACAGTCTACCAGATGGATGTAAAGAGTGCCTTTCTCAATGGAATTCTAGAAGAAGAAGTCTATGTGGAGCAACCCCTGGTTTTGTCAAATAAGACAAAGTCTACAAGCTTTTGAAGGCTCTATATGGACTCAAGCAGGCACCAAGAGCATGGTATGAAACATTATCCGTGTTTCTTGAGAAGAATGGTTTCAGCAAAGGCAAAGTGGATAAAACCCTATTCAGAGTGGAGCATGAAGACCACATATTGTTAGTCCAAATATATGTGGATGATATCATATTTGGCTCAACCAATCCAGAACTATGTGAGAAGTTCTCAAATCTCATTCAAGGAGAATTTGAGATGAGTATGATGGGCAAGCTTAATTTCTTTCTAGGACTGCAAGTTAAGCATATGGAAAATGGAATTTTCATCAACCAGGCCAAATACACCAGAGATCTAATCAAGAGATTTGGAATGGAATAAGCCAAGACAGCGAGAATCCCTATGAGCACAAGTACACACCTTGAATCAGATGAAGAAGGCATATCAGTGGACTCAACCCACTACAGAGGACTCATTGGATCACTTCTTTATCTGACTGCAAGCAGGCCAGACATTTCATATGCTGTAGGAGTATGTGCACGATTCCAGTCTAAACCCAAGCAGTCACACCTGGAAGCAGCTAAGAGGATCATCAAATATCTCAAGTCTACCATTAATGTCGGTTTATGGTATTCTAAAGATGACAACTTTGAGTTGTCAGGATATTCAGATGCAGATTTCGCAGGATGTAAGATTAATAGGAAAAGCACTAGTGGAACGTGCCAATTACTAAGAACCAGACTGATATCCTGGTTTAGCAAGAAGCAGATATCTAACTCTATCTCAACAACAGAGGCAGAATATCTAGCTGCAGGTAGCTGTTGTGCCCAGATCTTGTGGATCAGACAACAACTAAGGGATTACAACATAATTGCAAATGAAGTTCCAATTTGGTGCGACAACAATAGTGCAATTGCAATTACCAACAATCTTGTGGATCAGACAACAGCTAAGGGATTACAACATAATTGCAAATGAAGTTCTAATTTGGTGCGGCAACAATAGTGCAATTGCAATCACCAACAATTTGGTATTGCACTCAAGGACGAAGCACATTGATGTTAAGCATCACTTCATTAGAGATCACGTGCTTAATAAGAGAGTCAGAGTTGAAAGAGTCAGTACAGAATATCAAATTGCTGACATTTTCACCAAACATTTACCAGAAGAAAGGTTTTTGGAGCTAAGCAGTGAACTTGGATTACTAGATTGGGAATCTAGTACAGATGAGAAAGCTACCTGAAGACCAGATCAGACGAGCAAAAGAAGTTACCTGATCAGACCAGACGAGAAGACGAAGGACGGACTAAGCTGACCACAGGCATCAGAACCTACCTGAAGCAAATAAGGAGAGTCACCTGATGCAGAGCAGTCAAACAGTCAAGCAGTCAACGGTCAACCAGCTAAGTTTTCTAATTTTGACCGAATTCTAAATATTTTATTATTATTTATTTACACATGGCAATCCCACGTTCATTATTACACGATGACAATCTAGCACGCTTACATGTTCACACGACTCCACTAATTCAAAATTTGAACCGACTCAAAATTAAAATAATATTTCCAAATGTCGCTTCAATTTTTTTAAATACAGAAAAGTCCTTTCACTTTACCTTCTTCATGCTTACAAACCCTAGTTTTCACAGAGCAAAAAAAAAAACTTTTGAATTTTCATACACTCAGAAGAAATTTTTCTTGCGCAGAAATGGAAGCATACTTCAACGGAGTTAACCTAAAGGCGGTGAAGGACCAGATCATTTTCTCACTGGTCGTCGATTTCGAAGGACTTCTCGAGGCAAATCTGGACAACGATGTGCGACATATCATCAGATCGATGAAGTCAAATGGGATCTACCCATTTCTGGATATCAGCCCTAAATGTCTATTCAATGAGGCTGTTATCGCTTTTTATTGAGAAGCCCGAGTTCTCGAATCAGGCATAAGGAGCTCAATTTGTGGAGTCGAAGTGGATATTACTCCAGAATCGGTCGGGAAAATCATTGGGATGAAGACTCATGGAATGGCGGTCGAAGCCCTAAAGCAGAATGCAGCCGACACATGGCTGAAAATCAAGGTTGTTGACCAGCTGGAAAAGTTGAAGCTTACCGCGAAGATGAGTGACCTTCGGAAGGAATATCGCTATGTGTTGGATATCACCAACAAGATAGTGATGGGTATGGCTGGCAGTTACGACCAACTGTCATCAGCCAAATTCATGGTCTTGGGGACCCTTATCCAAGATCAACTGATTGATTGGTCTGACTATATCTTCAGACAATTAGTTCGTTAGGTTAACAAAGTTCAGTGGCTGGACGATGAGAAAAGATTCAAAAACAAGTTGGCGTTTGGAACGCAGCTTAGTTGGATGTTGGAGCAGCTTGGTGTGGCGAAGGGAAACCCTGACCCTTTCCACATCAACAAGAGGCTTGGTCACTTAGACCGAGACCCTGAAGAGGCTAGGAGGAGAGAGGAAAGCAGATCAGTTACTAAGAGAAATGTCTATAGAGCGAACTCCCTATAGATACCCTTCGAGCTCAGAAGAGTCAGCCGAAGATCAAGCTGCATCCAGGGATCAATCTGCAGCTAGGTCTGACTCAGACTCAGACGATACCCCTATTGCCATCCATTTAAAGAGAAGGAGACCGGCCCCTGGTGAGCCATCCGTGATTCACTCCTCACCAGAACCATCACCCAAAATACCCAGGCGATTGTTTGACGAGGAGGAGCAGCCAGATCATTTTTCTACCCCTGAACCCATTCATGGAGAGGATCAGCCTGCTCCCTCCAGCCTGGAAACCCAACATGTCCCTCTACTCACTCCCCATTTCATTTCATAAGAAGAAGCAGGTTTGATCATTCACATTCCAGAGGCAAACTATTCTTTCAACCTGCTCGAGAATAATTTCATAAACCTATCTATAGATCAGCTTCAACTGGTAAAACCTCATGCTCTAAAACATTCTTTTATACATATTTTTGAGGAATGGAAAACCTTGAAATCATTTTCATTCTCTCAACTCCAAATTTTTGTTGAAAACAGTAGCTGGGAGTATCCCAGGCTACGGAGCAAGTGCTCGTGGAGTTTTGCAATGAGTCAGATCCTATTTTAATGGTCCAGGAGAATTGGTTCATGTCTAATTTTAAAACCAACATGGACCAATTCATCCATTCTATTATGCAAAGTATTTTTGATGGAACTATCAATGAAGATGGATTAGTTGAAGAAAAGGAAATCATAATAGAAGAAGTTGTGGAGGAAGAAGAAAAGGATGCTGAAAAGGAAGAAATCATTGTAATAGAAGAAGAAGAGGAGAGATAGGAGGAAGGAGAAAAAGAAAAAGAAGAAGAAAACATTTTAGTTGAAAAAAAGAGTGAAGAAGAAGAAGAAGTCGAAAAGACAGAAGATTTGGAAGAAGAAGAAGATGAGGAAGAAGGAGAAGAAGTTGACAAGTATGATAATGATGATAATGATGATGATGATAAAAAAGGTGTTGAGAGAGAAAAGAAAGAAGCTGATGAAGAAGAAGAGGAGGAGGAAGAGAATGAAGAAGAGAGAGAGGATGAAAAGGAAGAGGAAGGAGAAAAAGAGAAAGAGGCTGAAGAAAAAGAAGGCCAAGATGAATCCAGATCAGATAAGGCTGGGGCACCTGCCCGCTACACCAGCCATGATGCCAGCCTAGCTGAAGAAGATGACAGGTCGGGGACCCCAGAGCAGACCCCAGCTGATCAGCCGCCTGCAGACAAGAGTCTGCAGACAGGTAGGTCCACTGCAAACCAACCTGCAGGCACAAAAAGTGTCGGTGAGCACTCTCCTTAGCCATCACCAATCTCCCATGTGATGACTGAGTTGATCCGTAGCGTTATCAAAGAGTCCTTAGAAGAGCTGCTTGCCGCCAGAATCTCACCTGACCTGCAGTCGATCAATGCAAGGATTGACACCCTACTGCAGAGGAATGTTCCTCAACCTCCTCCTACCAACAACTCCAGAATGCCACTTGGCATGTCTGACTGGATGCTAAGAATAGAGCAACAATTGACCATCCAGGTTGATGCTGGCAGAAAGGGGGAAGGAAAGCAGGGGGAAGAGGGGGAAGTAAGAAAAGATCAGGTTCAGGAGTTGAGAACGAAGAAGAGGCAAGATGTTCTATTGCTTGAAGCTGGGACATCAAGTCAGAAGAGAAAAGAAATAACTGACCAAGAGCAAACTGATGATCAGCCTGCAGCCAAGAGAAGGAGGACCAGACTTGGGGAAGAGCCTACATTAGAATGGGAAGGAAAAGAGTTGTGGTTTGTTGAGGATTTCCTTCCTGTCGAAGCTAGTCCAATGTGGGGATCCGCAAAGAAGCAGTTCATTGAAAAATTTTATATCTGGGAGTTACTCCAGGAGAAAAATTGCCCCCCACAGTAGACTTTTATTGGCTCTATGGAATCAACACATCCAACTCTCTGGACCATCCTAGTAAAGCATGCAAAAGAATGGAACGTCTACCCCATGATTCCTCCTTTCAGACTTGAAGATCCTCTCACTTTGCAAAATAATGAATTGGACGAGTTAGCGTTGCAAAGAGAGATAAGGAAGCTGTGCGAAGAGCATAATTTCTCTTCCGAAGAAGAACAAGATTTTGCTGCGCTTGTTATCAAGAGGAAGTACGGCCAAGCACCCATCATGAAAAGACCAATTGGTGCAAAGCCTTTCAGGCCTCCCAAGCAAACTGTCCGCAGAGGCAGAGGCATAGGCAGATAACATGTATTTGTACTTGTATTTTCTTGTAATTCTTGATTTTGTAAGACTTGTAATTTTTCTGTATTTGTTCATTTAAAGCTATGTACTTGTAAACAAAATCAGAAGAAATATATAAATAGTCATTTGAATGACAACCTCTAGTTATCTCAAAACAAGACTGATTTCAGTTTGTGTCTCGCACTTATGTGCAGACCTGTTCATTTGAATAAGTTACTTAAGTTTTGCCATCATCAAAATAGGGGGAATTTGTTAGGAATACTTATTAGATTTTGATGATGTCACACTTTTATATATTCAAATGTATGTTTATTACTGGGCAAAATGTAAGGAAGAACAAAATGGGTATCTTCCATAGGCCAAAAGATGATAAGTTAGATACTTGGCAAAATGTAAGGAAGAACCAAATGAGTATCTTCCATAGGCCAAAGGATGATAAGTTAGATACTTGGCAAAATGTAAGGAAGAAACAAATGAGTAAATCGGATAAGTATCTATCAGCCGAGTCTTGGTCAACTCACCTGTTCAGATAAGGTTGACCACAGACGAGTCATATCAGGCAATCCTTATCAGAGAAGTTTTGGTCAAACAATTTAATCAGTGAAGTTGGACCAGACTGCAGTCATGAAGGAAAGTCAAGTCATCTGAAGTCTGACCATCAGATCAGTCAAGTTCAATCAGGTCAGAAGAATACAGACAAGTCGGCAGAGAAGTCGACATGAGAGAAGGTTGACGTGCAATCAGACAGTTTGACCACAGCGAGGTCAGTCAAGTAATCAGCCAAGTACTCCATGTAACACCCCCAAGTTATTCAGGGATATTACAGCGCCGTAAGCCCCGCCGTGGGACCCACAAGGCTAAACATACGCGGAACCATAAATTTTTGACCGATAAGGTCTACACACAATGGAATGAAAAACGATACAAAGGTATTCGAAATATAACCAATGTATTCACAAACATCACAACTCAATTCAATACTTCGGCAAACACAGGCCGGAACATCAAGGAAAAAGGAAAACAATACTCGAGTATACAATAGCCAATCCAGTACAACAACACTGAACGGGAAACTCCAAACATAACTGGAAGAAAGAAACAGTATCACACTTGCCCACCATCTTTATGCCGACCCGATACCTGCCCGTCCGCTCTCCTGGAACCTGAAATACATGAAACGTATTTCCCCCATAAAGGGGTTAGCCGTCGAATAGCTAGTGCAAGTATATCAAGTATGAAACACAATACTCCTCGACTATAAAGTAAATGTTAGCGTCACTTCATCTATTCTAGTCTTGTATTCCGGAATAACTAAACTCTCAAGACGTATGTGAATGCCGTAGAAACGGTTCGTTCATATCATACGCCGTTACATGTAGGAATGCCGTCAAAACGGTTCGTTCATTACATGCCAACATTATTTCATATGAATGCCGTAGAAATGGTTCGTTCATATCAACCATGGAATCGCACCAGAGGCTACGAAACCCTCGAGAGGACCATAGGCCCGTCCGGAGTGGCTAGAAATAATCATACCATCAATATTTCAAACTTTCAAAGTCGAGAACGGACAATCAAAAATGTATACTAGCCTTTGAGACATCGAGGAACGAACGGAAAAAGGGGTATGAGATTGGTAGGTCCAAGAACGCGCTTAGGCACCTAATCGATTCGCAAGTAATATGATAATCAATTATCCATATTCAAATTACACGAAGAAACCCCCGAAACCCGTCTACGATTCATAAAGATATACGGATAATCAACTAGAGGTTGGAAAATCGTCCAAACCTCACAAGTCCGAAAACGACATAATTCAACCCGTAAAATCGGAAGAAAACACTCATACGGTATAGATATATCAAAATCTCAAGGTTCTCAAGCTTCAATCGGATAAAACGGACGAATCTACGAAAACCCCCAAAAACCAACACAAAATTCAAAGTGTTCTTGAATAATCTTTCAATAATCCGATGAATACCTAAACATGTCCATAATCACGCATATATCACATCATACACCATGATTTTATCATCCAAAACGTCAATACCCACACAAAATCGAGAAGTCAAGATGTCGAAGAAATTACCTCTTGAATATCCAAGCTCGATGATCCAAGGAATACGCGTTAGATCGACTATCCGGGCTTCCCAACCGAGTGAAAGTGGTAAATCTCCAACACACAAGTGATAGATGTGAAAAAAACTCCTCCCTCAAACTCTCTCTCTCGCGGTGGAAGAAGGAAATGGAGGAAATGGCTGAAATCTCGCTTAAAAAGCCGAATTATGGTGTTGCCCGCATTGTGTGCCGCGTCTCAGCATCGGTGTGCCGCGGCACAGGCCTAAAATTGTTCCTGAGTTTCGGCGGTGTGCATGGCTCGGCTCAGTGTGCCGCGGCACCGGGTCTGGCGGAGTTTGGCGAGGATGCAACACCAGTGTGCCGCGGCTCAGCATAGGTGTGCCGCGGCATTGGCTCGGCAGTGTGCCGCGGAACCCGGTACAGTCCGCTCGGCCAGGTTTAGGAAATGTGTGTGCCGCGGCGCACACTCCTTGTGCCGCGGCTCACACCCCCTTCGGGTCCTACAATGATGAAGAATGACCCAGAAAGAGAATAAAAGCAATATGATTCAATGTCTGGGCAACAATAACACGAAATAGAAGTACGGGAACCCCAAAACGGTGGTTCCAAGCAATGATTACAAGGGTTCGCCCAACAAATCACGATTCGAAGAACAAGAAGAGGTTTGAAATGACATGACTTTCGACCGGGTATTACATTCTCCCCCTCTAAAAAGAAGTTTCGTCCCGAAACTTAAGAAATAAATAGTTCGGGGTATTCCACCTGCATCTTCTCTTCCGTCTCCCAAGTCGCCTCTTCGACTCCATGCCTCGACCATTGTACTTTAACCAGTGGAATGGTCTTATGCATTGTTTCTCGCGACGCTCAAGGATCTTCACGGGTCTCTCCGGAAAGGTAATATCCTCGGCTACATCAATCTCACTGTAGTCGATAATGTGGCTCGGATCCGGTACGTACTTCCTCAACTAGGACACATGGAAAACACTATGGACGTGACTCAAAGCTGGAGGCAACGCCAAGCGATAAGCTAAGTCTCCAACTCTGTCCAAAATCTCGAAAGGTCCGATATACCTTGGACTGAGTTTTCCCTTTTTACCGAAGCGGAAAACTCCTCTGGTCGGCGATACTTTGAGCAAGACGTGATCCCCCACTTCAAACTCCAAGGGTCGACGACGAGTATCGCCGTAAGATTTCTGACGACTCTGGGCAGTCAGTAATCGATCTCGGATAATAGAAATCTTTTCCTTGGTCTCCAACAACATATCTGGTTCCGTCCCAACTAGCTCAGAAGCCTCATCCCAACATAATGGCGACCTACATCGCCTACCATAGAGTGCCTCGAAGGGTGCCATTTTGATCGACGCATGCCAACTATTATTGTAAGCAAACTCGATCAACGACAAGTGAAACTCCCAATCATTACTCCAGTCTAAGGCACAAGCCCGCAACATGTCCTCCAACGTCTGAATCGTCCTCTCTGTCTGACCGTCCAACTGAGGATGAAAGGAGGTGCTCAATCTCAACTCGGTGCAGGCACGATGAACGGCCTGCCAAAAATGCGATATGAAACGGCCGTCTCGATCAGAAACAATGGTCTTGGGGGTACCGTGTAACCTCACGATCTCAGCGATAAAGGTTCGAGCCAATCTATCCGGTCCCCAAGTATCCTTAATACCCAAAAAGTGTGCAGACTTGGTCAATCAATCGACAATTACCCAAATCATATTCATTCGGTCGAGTTCTCGTATGCGATGATAAAATCCATTGAGATATCTTCCCACTTCCACTCGGGAATGGGAAGTGGTTTCAACAACCCCGCCGGTCGTTGATGTTCGATCTTGACTTGTTGACACCTCAAGCACCGTAATACAAACTCCGTAACATCCTTCTTCATGTTATTCCACCAAAAATTTCACTTCAAGTCTTTGTACATCTTACTCGTCCCGGGGTGGATTGAGTAAGGCGTAGCATGGGCTTCTCGGAGGATTCTCTGTCTCAACTCTAAATCGTTCGGAACGCAAAGTCTGCCCTGAAATCTCAGAATACTATACTCATGTACCATAAAGCCAGGAGCTTTTCCTTTAATCACATCTTCCTTCAGTTGAGAAATCATCGGGTCACTCCACTGCTTCCCTTTGATGTCGTCAACTAAGGACGACGTAATTTCGAGAGTACACAACTGCCACTTTACTCGTTGAAGCCAAATTTCTATCCCTTGCTCAATTAGGTCTTGACGAATTTTCGTCTGGGACGTAAGAACTTCGAGCATTTGAAGAGATGCTGATTTGCGGCTCAGAGCATCCGCAACGACATCGGCTTTCCCGGGGTGGTAAAGAATTTCCAGATCATAATCCTTTATCAACTCTAGCCAACGTCTCTGTCTCATATTCAGCTCCTTCTGGCTGAAAATATATTTCAGGCTCTTGTGATCGGTATAAATCCGGCACGGTGAACCATACAAATAATGCTTCCAAATCTTGAGTGCGAAGACAATTGCGGCCAATTCTAAATCGTGAGTAGGATAATTCATCTCATAAGGCTTTAATTGTCGAGACGCAAAAGCTATCGTCTTATCATGCTGCATAAGCACACAGCCCAGGCCTTGACCCGAAGCGTCACTATAAACTGCAAAGCCCTCGCTACCATGCGGTAAAGTTAAAATCGGCGCTGAAGTCAATCGTCTCTTCAGTTCATCGAAGCTCTGTTGTCTCTCATCTGTCCAGATAAACTTTTCGGTCTTCTGGAGTAATTTTGTAAGCGGTCGAGCGAGTTCCGAGAACCCCTCGACAAACCGACGGTAATACCCAGCAAGGCCCAAAAAGCTACGAACCTCCTTAACATTTTTAGGCGGTGCCCAATCTAGCACTGCCTCGATCTTCTGCGGGTCTACACAAACCCCTTCGGCCGAAATCACATGGCCGAGAAACATAACTTTTTCCAACCAAAACTCACATTTCGAGAATTTCGCATAGAGGTGCTCGGTTCTCAAAATGTCTAAGACCAAACGCAAGTGCCGAGCATGTTCCTCCTTATCTCGAGAATAGATCAAGATGTCGTCAATAAAGACGACTACACACCTGTCGAGGTACTCGATGAATATTTTATTCATTAACTGCATGAATACTGCGGGCGCATTCGTCAACCCAAAAGGCATAACTACAAATTCATAATGCCCATATCTCGTCCGGAACGCCGTCTTCGGAACGTCGGACTCCCTCACCCTGAGTTGATAATACCCGGATCTTAAATCAATTTTCGAGAAAACTGCAGCCCCTTGCAATTGATCAAATAAGTCGTCTATACGAGGCAAAGGATACTTGTTTTTGATGGTTACTTTATTCAGCTCACGGTAGTCGATGCACAAACGTAGTGAACCATCTTTCTTCCTCACGAAGAGAACAGGCGCGCCCCAAGGCGAAGCGCTCGGTCTGATGTATCCTTTTTCCAAAAGTTCTCCCAACTGAGTCTTCAATTCCTGCATCTCGGAAGGTGCCATCCGATAAGGTGCTTTAGAAATCGGAGCCGCATCTGGCTCTAGGTCTACGGTAAATTCTATCTCTCGATCTGGTGGTAATCCCGGGAGGTCATCCGGGAATACATCGGGGTACTCACTAACAACCGGAATCGAAGAGAAAACGATTTCATTTCCTTCCGTTTTCAAGGCATAACACCAATATCCCGCACAACCTTTATTCAAAAGTTTTACGGCCTTCATGGCACTGATAAGTAACTTGGATAGTCCCGACTTACGCCCCAATAATGAGTACTCAGATCCGTCTTTAGTCATCATGGTGATAACCTTAGTACGGTAGTTCATAATCGCTTGATGACTATCAAGCCAATCTTCGCCAAGGATCACGTCTTCGCCTTCCATATCAACTACAATTAAATTCGATAACCAATCCATCTAGGATATAGTCACGGAAAATCTCTAATCTCCGGTTCCCCACGATTCTATCCCGCTCGGCGATCTCACTATGAAGGGATCGCATAAGCGATGGACAAGTTATATTCAAACGGCGTACACACTCCAAAGAAATAAAAGAATATGTAGCACCCGAATCAAAAGCACATTTGGATAAGATAAAATATGGATGGTACCTGAAGCCACCGCCGCATCGGGCTCGTCTGTTCGACGCATCTCATAAACTCGTGGTTGTACCGAACCGACGCTAGAGTTCCCCCCTCCAGCGTTCTGACCCCGTCCCCGGCCCCTGCCAAAATTCTGCTGAGGTTGACCAGCTGGGGCAGAAGCCCGAGTGTCCAAAGTCTGATTCGGCTCGGAACAATAAGTCGCTCTATGTCCCATCTGTCCGCACGTGTGACACTTCAACGGTGGAAAGTGGCATTCTAAATTAATGTGGCCTGAACGGCCACAATTATAGCAATTCACCGCGCGATTTGAGGTACCCGAAGTAGGACGGTAACCCCTCTTCCCTTTATTAGAACGTGACGACTGTCCGGCAAAACGGTTAGTCGTCTGTGAATTCTGAAAGTTGCCACCCTTAGAGCCAGAAAAATTTCCCCCGACTTTCTGCTTCTTCGGTTCTTCAACGGTATCATTGTCGGGGCTCAACATATCATGGGCTAAAGCTCTGTCCTGATACTCTTTCAGTGTGGTACAAGCAAATCCGGCCATGTACCGCCGTAAGTCCAAATTCATCCGCATATCAAAATAACGGATCTTATCACGCTCGTTACGTACTTGATCCTTCACATGGATTATATGTTGGTTATACTCCACGATCGCCTGCGAAACGGGAATATCTTGTGGTTTAGCCTCGAAGAAGGCTCGGATTCGGCTCTCTCGTACCGGCCAAGGGCAAAACTCAGCCTCCAAGAGCTCCTTAAATTCATCCCATGAGGCAATACGATCCTGTGGCTTGATGACCTTCCACCAAGTAGCGGCCTCCTTAGTGAGGAAATACTGAGCAATCGGTACTTTCCTCACCTCGGGGTAATCAACTGCCTCGAAAATCTTCTCCAATTCTGCTAGCCAATCCTCCCGACTTAACAGTGCGTGGCACCGCCAAAGCTGTGGAGGGTGCATACGGATTACATACAGGCGGGGCATCCGTGTTTGGGTTCGGGTTATTCAGCTGAACAGTTTGGGCCAAAATAGTCATCTGAGTAGCCAATTGTTGAAGTGCATTCGCCACTCCAACGTCTGCGTTGTTCCCCTGACCATCTGACTGGTCGTGCTGACTCTCGGTATCGGGATGCACCGAGTTCGAAAAACTGGGGTTGGTCGACCCCGCAACTGAACTGATGGAAACGGCCGCGCCACGACCTCTTCCTCGCCCATGGCCACGACCACGGCCACGGCCCCTACCAGCTAACATACTGAAGAACACACAAGTCACGTAAGCACAATTCAATCACGCATCAACAAAGTGTCCGATTCTCAAGAATACCGATAAAAGGAAGCAAAACGAATAAGGAAACACCAGAAGAGTGAGAGGTCTTACAAGTACCGGCCGCACTGTGATGATGGCAGAGTAGTGAGACTGTGGACAATTAACGACTCGATCGACCCAAAAGACCGACAGCCTAGGTATCCACAGACCTAAGCTCTGATACCATATTCTATAACACCCCCAAGTTATTCAGGGATATTACAGCGCCGTAAGCCCCGCCGTGGGACCCACAAGGCTAAACATACGCGGAACCATAAATTTTTGACCGATAAGGTCTACACACAATGGAATGAAAAACGATACAAAGGTATTCGAAATATAACCAATGTATTCACAAACATCACAACTCAATTCAATACTTCGGCAAACACAGGCCGGAACATCAAGGAAAAAGGAAAACAATACTCGAGTATTCAATAGCCAATCCAGTACAACAACACTGAACGGGAAACTCCAAATATAACTGGAAGAAAGACACAGTATCACACTTGCCCACCATCTTTATGCCGACCCGATACCTGCCCGTCCGCTCTCCTGGAACCTGAAATACATGAAACGTATTTCCCCCATAAAGGGGTTAGCCGTCGAATAGCTAGTGCAAGTATATCAAGTATGAAACACAATACTCCTCGGCAATAAAGTAAATGTAACCGTCAATTCATCAATTCAAGACTAGTATTCCAGAATAACTAAAATCTCAAGACGTATGTGAATGCCGTAGAAACGGTTCGTTCATATCATACGCCGTTACATGTAGGAATGCCGTCAAAACGGTTCATTCATTACATGCCAACATTATTTCATATGAATGCCGTATAAACAGTTTGTTCATATCAACCATGGAATCGCACCAGAGGCTACGAAACCCTCAGAGGACCATAGGCCCGTCCCGGAGTGGCTAGAAATAATCATACCATCAATATTTCATACTTTCAAAGTCGAGAACGTACAATCATAAATGTATACTTGCCTTTGAGACATCGAGGAACGAACGGAAAAAGGGGTATGAGATTGGTAGGTCCAAGAACGCGCTTCCGGCACCTAAACGATTCGCAAGGAATATGATAATCAATTATCCATATTCAAATTACACGAAGAAACCCCCGAAACCCGTCTACGATTCATAAAGATATACGGATAATCAACTAGAGGTTGGAAAATTGTCCAAACCTCACAAGTCCGAAAACGACATAATTCAACCCGTAAAATCGGATGAAAACACTCATACGGTATAGATATATCAAAATCTCAAGGTTCTCAAGCTTCAATCGGATAAAACGGACGAATCTACGAAAACCCCCAAAAACCAACACAAAATTCAAAGTGTTCTTGAATAATCTTTCAATAATCCGATGAATACCCAAACATGTCCATAATCACGCATATATCACATCATACACCATGATTTTATCATCCAAAATGTCAATACCCACACAAAATCGAGAAGTCAAGATGTCGAAGAAATTACCTCTTGAATATCCAAGCTCGATGATCCAAGGAATACGCGTTAGATCGACTATCCGGGCTTCCCAACCGAGTGAAAGTGGTAAATCTCCGACACACAAGTGATAGATGTGAAAAAAACTCCTCCCTCAAACTCTCTCTCTCGCGGTGGAAGAAGGAAATGGAGGAAATGGCTGAAATCTCGCTTAAAAAGCCGAATTATGCAGTTGACCGCATTGTGTGCCGGGGCTCAGCATAGGTGTGCCGCGGCACAGGCCTAAAAATTGTTCCCAGGTTTCGGCAGTGTGCCGCGGCTCAGCTCAGGTGTGCCGCGGCACCGGGTACAGGCGGGTTTTGGCTGAGGATGCAACACCAGTGTGCCGCGGCTCAGCATAGGTGTGTCGCGGCATTGGCTCGGCAGTGTGCCGCGGCACTGTCGGCGTGTGCCGCGGCACCCGGTACAGTCCGCTCGGCCAGGTTTAGGAAATGTGTGTGCCGCGGCGCACACTCCTTGTGCCGCGGCTCACACCCCCTTCGGGTCCTACAATGATGAAGAATGACCCGGAAAGAGAATAAAAGCAATATGATTCAATGTATGGGCAACAATAACACGAAATAGAAGTACGGGAACCCCAAAACGGTGGTTCCAAGCAATGATTACAAGGGTTCGCCCAATAAATCACGATTTGAAGAACAAGAAGAGGTTTGAAATGACATGACTTTCGACCGGGTATTATACTCCAGTCCACATCAGCATGCGTTGAATAGTCAATATTTACGGAAAGTCACATGCGGGCGATTAGAGATAGATTGGAGAGATTCCCGGAAAGGATATGATTTAAATAAATCATCCAGACCCACCACTGGAGACTTTAATCTTATTATATTCAAAATATTCAGCGCATCACATAGAAGTCTACACAACGGTCGGAATTGCATTAAAATATGGGAATCCAGCCTTGCAACGTTCAGAAAAATAAACAAAGAAGTATATTTCTCCAACGGACGGATTTGTTACAGAATTGCAACGGCTATGAAGAAATGCTCAAAGATCGACACCTATATATATCCGAAGATTTAAAGTTGAGCAGTACGATGCGAACAACACTTACAAGTAATCAAAGCAAATAAAGCAATCAAGGCGAACAATAGCATCGTGAAAGAGCAAGAGTTCTAAAATTCTTATTTGAAGAAGCTCTTAGTTGGAGAATACAATCACTCGTGTCTTTAAAACCTGAGTTTAGGGTACTTCACTGGTTGAAGTTCGAGAGACTGTAAAGGCATCCAAGGATCGTAGATCAAGAGGTGCGAGGCAGTCAAAGGGAGTTGCAACGGCAAGGAATTCCACTGGTTGGAAGCTGTTGTAATTGGTTGAATCACTGTAATACTTATCACTGGTTGAGAATTATAGTGCATTCATCTCCAACTAGTTTGGAGAAAAGTGGATTAGTATAGGATTATCCCACCTCTGAGACCACTATAATTGCCTGCGTGTTTTACTACTTTCATCATCATACTTACCTGCTGCATACATACTTAACTGTTCCATTGATTATTTCTGTGTTCGTCATCAGCTGACTTCCGCATTTACATTAACTAGAGATGACTCTAAGTCTTCTGTACCATCAGCTGAGAAACTCATCCTTTGTGGAAAAGAGTTTCAATAAGTCTATTCACCCACCACCTCTAGACATATTCCTGGAAGACTTCTGACCTACATCATATGGGATTTATTACGTGGATTATGTACCAAGTGTTAGCCTGGTAGACCTTGTGAAGGTTTTACGGCGTGTAATGTCCCTTTTATATTTTGGGTGTTACATATATGGTATTACATTACCATTCTGCATCAATACACAACCTAGACCATTCTTTGAAGCATCATTGTAGACTTTAAAACCTTCAGTTCCCAATGGAATGGTCAAGATCGGTGCCGATGTCAACCGCCTCTTCAGTTCTTGAAAGCTCTGTTCGCATGATTCTGTCCACTTGAAGGAAATATTCTTTCTAGTCAATTGTGTTAATGGAGAGGCAATCTTGGATAATCCCTCTACAAATTGACGGTAATATCCAGCTAACCCAGGAAAGTTACGTAGTTGTGTAGAATTTGTGGGTTGTGGCCAGTTATTGATTGCTTCAACTTTGCTTGGGTCTACTGAAATCCATGCTCCAGATATAGCATGCCCCAAGAATACCACTCGGTCTAACTAGAATTCGCACTTTTAAACTTAGCATATAACCGCTTCTCTTTTAATACTTCTAAAACTTTCCTTAAATGCACTGCATGGTCTTCTTTGGTTTTCGAATATATTAGAATATCATCGATAAACACAATAACAAACTTATCGAGGAAGTCTTTAAACACCCTATTCATTAAATCCACGAATGTTGCTCGGGCATTTATTAGGACAAATGGCATCACCAAAACTCATAGTGTTCGTACCTCGTACTCAATGCCATTTTGGGATATCTTCTTCCTTTATCTACAATTGATGGTACCCTGATCGCAAATCAATTTTGGAAAAGATAGATGTGCCTTGAAGTTGATCAAACAAGTCATCAATTCAAGGCAAAGGATACTTGTTCTTGATCGTGACTTTATTGAGCTCTTGATAGTCTATACACATCCTCAATGAGCCATCCTTCTTACGAACGAACAATATCGGCGCCCCCCATGGTGAATAACTAGGCCTAGTGAGGCCATTATCTAACAGCTCTTGCAACTAGTTCTTTAATTCCTTTAATTCATCTGGTGCCATTCTGTATGGTAACTTCAATATTGGTATTTTTCTCAGCTGTAAGTTAATCACAAACTCTATTTCACGATTGGCAATCCCGGTAGATCACCAGGAAGCACTTCAGGGTATTCTTTCACCACTGGTACTTCATTGATGTTCGAGTAATCTTGATTTTGAATGCTCATTACACTTACTAGATAGCCTTCACAACCATTGTTTAATAGACGTTGTGCCTTCATTGCTGAGATTACTTGAAATCTAAAATTCTTACTAACCCCGACAAAATAAAAAGGTTCTTCCCCATGTGGTTGGAATGTCGCAATCTTTCTGCAACAGTCAACAGTAGCATGATATTTTGATAACCAATCCATACCCAAGATTATGTCATAGTCAATCATGTTCAAAACAATTAAATCAGCATAGAGTTCCCTACTTTCAATAGGAATACTACACGCTCACATTTGTTTGTTTTGGATCTCCGGAGGGGTCACTACATTAAAACTTACCTCAATTGTTTCTGGTACTCTACCCAGCCTTCTCACATACTCAGTGGATGCAAATGAATCTGTAGCACCAGGATCAAATAATACCGATGTTGAAATACCAAAGATAAGAAGGTTACCTGTGATAATAGACGGATTAGCTTCATCATCTTCTCTGGTTATAGTGTAAACTCTAGCTGGTACCCCTTCATGCGCTTTAGCTTTTGTCTTGTTTGGGCAAACATTCGCCATATGTCCAGGTTGTCCACATGAAAATCATAACTTAGAACCCAATAAGAAAACTCCACTATGTTGTTTTCCATAGTTAGGGCATGCCGGTAATGGTACAAAGGGTCTGCCCTCTTCAGACTTCATAACTTAGAACCCAATAAGAAAACTCCACTATGTTGTTCTTGCCCCTTTTTAGATGGAAAATCAGCCTTTGAAAATTGAGATTGAGGTGGCCTCTTCTTTTCATTCCTAAACCAGGCCTTTTCGTTGGGCAAATTGCCGCCGAACCTCTTGTGTCTGTCTAATCCTCAGTTCTGCCTGTTCTGCCACTAATGCTCTCTCAACAACTATTGAATAAGTCGTCCCTTGAATTCCTGCCATGCTAACATCTCTGTAGAGCTCTGGTCTCAAGCCTTCAAGGAACCTCTCCACTGTCAGTGCTTCCATGCTCAACAAACCTAGATAGCATTTCGAACTTGTAGATGTAGTCTGAAACCGTCATACTTCCCTGTGTCAACTGTATAAATTCGTTCATCTTCATTGAACGAACATGAGCTATAAAGTACTTATTTCCGAAGAGTTCCTTGAACTTATCCCCAAGTCATTGTTTCCACATTCTCAATAACGCTTATCGTATCTCACCAATGACCTGCACTGCCCTGTAACATGAAGGATGCACAAAGTACCTTATTCTCTTCAGAAACTTTACTATACTGGAACATATTCTCTATAGTCCATAGCCAGCCCTCTGCTTCTGTAGGATTGACTGCATTCTCAAATGTTGGGGGATTTAACTTCCTGAACCTTCCTCCATCTAATTCATCTTGTTCTACTCGAGGTGGAAGTCGATTCATATCATCTCTCTGCTGTCCTCCCATGTCTCATTGTTTAATGAGTTGTTGGATTTGTTGAGATTGCCTTTCTACTAGATCAGTCGGTCGACCAATGATCAGATCACGATCAGAACTTGTGGATGTCATTTCTGGTTCTTGTGTTCTACCCCCATCATTGCCTTCAGTTCTTGCTCTCGGCATTATCTTCTAGTTATGACTGAGCCTTATATCATATGTCCAATATAATTCATGAAATATGAGTGCACACAAATAAAATAACACGTAATGGAACTGTTGTGCTCCACATGCTCTGAGCTCGTGTACATGGACAGTCTACAGGGCAACCTGAAAAATACCCACACTAACTACCTAACCTAAACTATCTTATATGATATTAGTACTTATAAATTACAGTGAAATTTCAACGGAGTTTCCCCTAAACTAGTATCTACCCCAAAACCTGTGACATAAAACCAATACAACTATCACATAGAGACATCTAGTCTCAATCCGAATCAAATTCATGACATCGACATCCCTGTAGCTATAACCACAAGAGATTAGTACATAATAAAACTCTAGTCTTCCCAAATCACTCACTTATTTATTTTACATTACGATATTTAAACAACCACACAAGTTACATAAACATATTAAGTAAATTTAAAGTACACCTCACACAATCAACAACACTCGAACATATGAGTACATTACCACAATCTATTTATAAAACAAGGTTCAGAAACAAGAACTAAAACATGTTAAGACCATGGTTAAGGCCACAGGTCGTCATCCATGTACATCGACCCTCAGAAATAGTGGAACTCCAACCCATCCAGCAAAGGAACATGCTCAAGCATCAGGATTACCTACAATGCATAAACTACGAGAGCTAAAGCCCAATAAGTAGAAATCATGTATGTATCATGTGTGATGCAACATATGACATATGATCATCAATGAGAATCTCTCTTAAAATCATTTTCCTATCATTGGGCCTGTTTAACCACGTACTAAGCACTGTAATGAGCTCAATATCATATCATATCATATCATAAGACATGCATCTACCATGCCATATATATAAAGCATGCATCTGCCACAGCAAATATATCGTGAAAACATGCATCTACCATGTCTCACACATCATATAAGCACGCATATACCGTGCTAAAAACATCATAAAAGCATGCATCTACCCTGCCTTGGTGCTCTAGCAACGGCCAACAAAATATTTTTCTTTTCCTTTTCTCTCCATAATCGTTATATGCATACAGACACTAGTGAGGCTCATGTTATGCATGCATGTGAAAATACTAATGGATGTCATGTTCATGTACATTTCAACCAGACACTTTAAGCATCATTTAGATCAATCATACAATACAATGGAACACTCTCAAGATATCGTCAAGTTCAACAAATAGTAATACAAACTATACTATGTCTATGCATTGTAGTTGCAGATGGATTTCTACTTACCTTGATCCGGTAATACCATTACTTTTATACCAATAGGGGGTCTTTGTGATGATATATCTTCAGAAACTGTTTCAAGGAATGTGTTTGTGGGATTTACAGGCTATACATGAAGTTTAACTCTCTACATATAAATAGGGCTTTACCAATTCCTATGTAGATGCCTAATCGGTGTTCTACGGATTTTATGTCTGTCTATCCATATATACCAGCCTATTAACCAATTAATTTTGAAATTTTAAGTCATTAATGAATCCATTAGATTTTTTTTATAATATCCATTCAACTATTACAACCAAAAAACTCCAAGGTTCTATGACAATACACTTGATTATGTGAGTTTATCAAAGTCTTGCCATAATCAGATTTTATTTTGCTTATAACTACTTGTATATTAGTTGGATTTGCACAAATTTTTAACATAATATTCCTATGATACTTAAGAACAAATATATGGAAACCCCTGACCCTGAAACACAATAATTCAATACCATATACAAATAGTTCCAAAAGGTGGCAGAATTGACTCTTTTATGGTCTTAGTGAGTTTTAAGCCTTATAGATCCATAATAAACACAAGGATAAGCCATGGCTGAGTTCTTAAGACATTTATAATATGCCTAATCACCTATACAAGCTCTCACATCTTCGTAATACCTAATAAACATAGCAATAATAAGGGAGAAATAAATGAAACTCACCTTGATTGTCAAAGAAATTGAGGTGGTGTTGTTTTGATGATTTCTCCTTGAATTTTTGGTGAATTTTCGAAGGATGAATCTTCTGGATAATGTCAGACAATATAAGAGGATGTAGGGTTGGTTTTAGCATTTATAAGAGAGAAAGTCGGTTATAAAGAGGAAATTACAAAACTACCCTTAGTAACCTCTAGAAAACCATCTTCCATGGTGTAGGCCGGTTTGGGTATATTAGGTCCGGTTCTTGGACCACTTGGACCGGTTATTAGCTTATAAGTACCGTATTTATGATATATGGACCGTTACAAGATTTTTCTAAATATATAGTATATGTTTCAACTATTAAAAGTCAATTACTCGTGCGAATAGGGTAAAACTGCTAGCAGATGAGTTTCTCGTCAAATCTTCTAGTGCCTCATGCATAGGATGTTATAGATAAGAATGTAAGGACTCATTTATCAATGTGATATTGTTTGGACAATAAATTTAAAGATAAGTTTAAGAGTATTCGACCTTAATTGGGACGAATCAGATATCGACAAGTGAATTATTTAACAAAGGTTATAGGGTGACACCATCAGTTGTGTCCTATATGGTGTTGATTAGGATACTGATATTTGACATGTATTATTGAATTAATTTAGGTTCATTTGATTTGTCTATAATCTATACTTACCTAGCATATACGCTGATTACGACCCCTAGATAAATCGGTTAACACCATATAGACGCCTCAGAAGCACAATTAGTATTTCTAGGTTTACCGGATGAACATAGAGTTATATATTATCTTAACATGTATCTTATACTTATACAATGTTAATATTATCAATATTTTAAGGTATTTAGAGTCATGTTTCATATCACCGAATGCGCCTTACTGCACTTTTGAGGTGAAATAAACATTGAACTGTCAAAGTAAATATAGCTAGCATATGAATGGTAAGTGTAATGCATGAATCATATTGACCAAATGCGTAGTGTCAGGATCAGGTATCACAAGGATAATTCCCCAATGGTTCAAAAGAGTAAAGAGGACAAGAATACGGATGAATGTCTCAACTGCGGTGAGTTGGGCATGGAGGAGAGACTATTCAAAACTTGACCTTTATGCGCCATCAGGTACAGAACTGCGAGTTATAGAAACAAAGAAGTTCTATAACTGTATGTTCTAGTTTTTAGAGGACTTAAATCTGGTGCAAGTTCTCATATTTGTATAATGAATCAGGATCTGAAATGAGCTATGAAGCTTAAATCTAGACAAGTGATTTTTGGAAGCAGACGTAGCGTCGAGGCTACTGACGCTAGATCACTCATGTTGGATTTAGAATATGATTTTATTGTTATATTAAATAATTTACTTATTTAGCCTAAGGGACATATAAGTATTGTATCAGTCCCTGACATGGACCGTAAGGGATTTCAACTTTTTATTGGAGATGGGTCTTGCTGCATTTATTTTAGAAATAAATTCGTTGGTACTTCTACATTGTTGAATGGTTCATACCATTTAAATCTAAAGAATATAACTACTGCGAACACTACAACTAGGAAGTGCGGGAGGGATGATACAAACTAAGTACTTAAATAGCATCTTAGACTTGGCCATGTTGGTCAGACCAACGTTCTTAAATGGAGAAAGATGGGCTTATGGGTCTATTGAGATCTGATCGTTATCCAACTTGTGAATCTTGCATTCAAGGCAAAATGACTAAGTTACCCTTCACATGGACTTTTGGAAGAGCTGTTGAAAAGCTTGGATTGATCCATGTGGCCCTTATGAAGTGGCACGATACGGTTTTCAGTATTTTATTCCGTCACTGATGACCATACTAGGTCTGGGTTCATATACTTAATGAAACATAAAGCCGAATCCATTGATAAATTCATGGAATGTAAGGTCCTAATTGAAAGCAAAACAGGTCAACATGTTAAATCACTTATGGTCGGACTGAGGTGGCGAGTATATGATTACTGAGTTTGATAAGTTATTGAAAGAAGGAATCGAGCCTTGTTGGACATGGTTCAAGCCATTCTTAACTACATTGATCTACCAATTTACCTGTGGGGTTACACGCTCCTTACTACTGCATATATCTTGAACAGATGTCCTTCCCAATCTATTCCTAAGACTCCACATGAGATGTGGAGAGGAGGAAGCCAAGTCTTAATCATATTAGGACTTAGGGATGACCAGCTTATGTCAAGGAGACTAAAACAGATAAGTTGGAAGCTAGGTTTGTATAGGGTGTTTTATAGAATACCCAGGGGATCCTATGAGCTATCTATTTTACATGAACGAATATCGTAGGATCATTGTTGCTTTACAAGCACACAAGAGGTATGGCTATATACATCTAACAGAACTGTGTCTTCATGAGATGATGGTAGATGTGGACTCTATGCTATGAGTTGTAACATGATTCTCGTAGTTCAAACCTTCAATTTAAAAAGGCAGTCAATTAGATTGATGACATCTGTAATACCCCCAATCCACTCAGGGATATTACACGTCGTAGACCCCTTTCCTCAAGGATCTACCAGGCAGGAGATTACAAAACAAAACGAACAAGTGGTTAATTCGACCAAAACATAAACTATAGACCGATTAGGTCTCTCAAAACACAACATAGCAGTACAACTAATAAACCAAAATACAACTCGATCACAATATACACAACATGTCCATCCTCTTAAGGATGACAAAGAAACTAGAAATAAATACTCGGACCGACAGATCACTGACGGACAACCGACTACAATTGTGACTAGTATCGCTGCTTTACATCATGCTCCAAGTCGATCATGTGGTTGCTCTCTCTCAAAACGGAATACCTGAAAAGTATAACATAATCCCAGCGAGAGGTTAGCGATGGAAATCGCTCACAAGTAACCAAGCTATACAATTATTCATCAAGAATACAACTGTTGTGAAAATAACCTTTCCACAAGGTAGTAACACGATCCCCGAGTCTAAATTCTTTTCAAAACAGTCTCCTTTAGGAAGGATCATAAGGTTGACTCCAAAACACATTTAAGAGAATAATTGAAGACTTTGGGGGTCCCAGTGTAAAATAGTGAAAGATTTCTAATTCTTCTTTTCAAAAGGGTTTTCTTTCAAAATCATATAAATGACTCAATTCTCAACCAAACCTAGAAGACAAACCATATTCACCAATATAACCGGGATCCAGGATCCAAGCATTCACAATTCAAAGATATCAAATAAAACAGTCAAATCGCCTCCATGGCCTCGAAGGGTCCCACCTGTATTAGCTATCGAAACAAGCTCGAACACATCCATAAGTTATCTTAACATCGCACTCGCAAGTAACGATTCTAGTAGCCCTGTCCAGACCTACCCGATTAGATAACCTTATGGTCAAATCATGTAAACTGGGCGTACTCGCAAGCACGCGCCGCCGGAGGCCTCACGGGTCCCTACCCGGGTAACATCACTCAAACACGCCCATAAGTTATCGTCACATCGCACTCGGAAGTGATGATTCTCAGAGCCCTCTCCAGACCTACCCGATTTGATAACCTTATGGTCGTAGCATAACCACTGGCCGTACTCACAAGCACACGCCGGCGGAGGCCTCAAGGGTCCCTACCCGGGTAACATCTCAATTCACCAAGGTACACCACAACAAAGGTACACTATTCACATAACACTAACATTCAGGAAAAAGCTAACAATCGAATAATACAAATGTTCTACGATCCTGCAATTCCTCGGATAACTACTCATTTCTAAATATCCGTCTTAAGCACAATACAACATGAAATGGTTGTTATCATTCTTCATGAAACTCAACTTTATGTTCGTATTTACTTTCATAGAATCACTTATTCATTTAGAAGTAAGTTACAGTTAAGTATACAATCACTAACAGGTCCACGTTAAATTCCCGACACATCACATTCTCAAAGTATAAAGAATATAGACGAGATACTCGCGTCAAGTCCAAAGCACGCGAAGCAATGGGAAAGCTCGACCGGAAACCCTCAAATCCTCTAACTAGGTCGAAAACACAGGCACAACTTAATTACTACAAGATCGATCGCAAAGAAGATGGAAAACATACGAAATTCTCGACGAGAATTCGTAGAATCAAAGGGTCGAATACTTGGGGTTCAATAATTCCCCAAGAACAACAAGAACATCACCCGAACCCGAATACGATAAGAAATACGAATCATACCATAGGGATAGATTTAATACAACCGATTAATGATATAAAACAACACGATTTATGAAGAACAACTCGAATCTTAAAGATTCTCAAAATACATAGAAAAGGGTTTCGAGAAAGTTACCTCTAATCAAAGACGAAGAACACGGATTGATAGTCAACACCAAGAACTCAAGGAAGATGCAAACTTGGAGTTACAAGACTCCAAAATCGCCCCCAAATCGCCCACGAATCGCCACTGCCGTGGAGGAATGAAGAAAGGATGAAAAATGACGAACACGACCAACCCCTGGGTATATATACCTGCGCCAGCTTAACGTACGTTAGGGGAGAAGTTTAACGTACGTTAGCAGTCTTACGTACGTAAGGCAAGCAAGATTACGTATGTAATCGATGGGCAGAACTCACTGTCCGAAACTGTGAAGACCCTTAAGTACGTTATAAGTATGGCTTAACGTACATAAGGCACATGAAGTTAATGTACATTATGCTCATCGCATAGCATACGTAAGGCACTTAGCAGTTCCAAACTGCTAAGTTCAGGTCGTCGAGTACGAGCGCGACGAGACCGCGAAACGGCAACAACAACACAAGACGAAGATATGGACACGAAGAGTGTGCAACGACGAACTCAAGAGCTAAAAGAAAACACGATTCTGACTACCTGAAGGTTTTCGGAATACGACAACGGAAGTAATTACCCTCAACTTTGGGAAATAACAAAACGGCCCAAAACGTCCGAAAATCACAATACAAAATAAAACAACCAATCCGAAGTTCACAACACGTCTAACAAAGTTAAACAGACTTACAGGAAACATGAAATCGTAGTTTCGAACCACCGTCACACGAATTGCTCAAAACACGGATTCGGGCAAAATAGCCCCGAAACAAACTCGGATGACCAAATACGCAGAACAAAACATTATCAAAATGTCAAAATGCTCGCAAGCGAGTTCTGGAAATCAGAAAAATGTCAAAAATGAAAAATTACTGAAAGAGAAAATCACGGGTATTACATTCTACCCCTCTAAAAAGAAGTTTCGTCCCGAACTTAAAACAGAGAAAGGGTGAATTAAGCAGACAACAAAGTGAACGAACAATTAAACCTCAGCAATCTACACGACTCGATCCTAATAATGGTGCCAAAGCTCAATTCTGGGAAACTTCATGGAATAGTTCACAATACTGAACTCTGTGGCCCTCGAGTCCACAGTTATAACAAGTAATCAGTTGCGAAGGACAATTAGCTTGCACAAGACCCACAACGTTGCAATTGAAACACCTCCCAGACTGACTAGGAGTCAAGGAAGATGACTTGGAACTCTTGGTTCCACCAAACGAAGAAAGGGAAGGTTTCGCCGTAGGACTACGCGAAACTCAATGAGAAGAAGTCCCGACTCTCACACTATCCAAAATATCTCCAGAATTCCTTTGTCTCTTCGAATCATGACAAGGCCCAGTGAATAACGATACATGCCATCTCGTATGTCATGGCTCGATTTTGATACTCTCTCAAGGTAGCACAAGTGAAACCCAACATGTACTGTCGAATCTCTGGTCTCATCCACATATTAAAATGACAGATTTTGTCTTCCTCGGTCCTCACCTGCCTCTTCACATAAGCGAGTTGTCCACTATAATCGATAATAGCCTGCGGAACGGGCATATCCTATAGCTCGGCTAGATAAAAATCCTGGATCCTATGCTCTCAAATTCACTTCGGACAGAACTCCGCTTCCATCAAATTCTTGAACTATTCCCAAGTAACAGCATGATCCTGAGGCTCAATGGCCTCCCACCAATTAGCAGTGTCACTATCAAGGAGGAACTGAGCGATAGGAATCTTCCGTTCCTCTGGATAACCAACCGCCTTGAAAAAATTCTCAAATTGGAAAAGCCAACCGTCCCAGCCCAAAGTATCACCTACGCCCGCAAAATGGGGTGGAGACACACGAACCACTTCTCTAAGCGACTGAGTCAACCCGACTTTCTCAGTCACAACAGTGTTACGTTGAACCGCCCGGGTCAAATGAGTCATCTGATCTGCCACCTACTGAAGTATAGTAGCAACACCAATACCAACGCCATCACCGGCAGCATGATCCTGATCGCACGACTGATTGCCACAGCCCCAACCTCTGGCCCTCGACATACTAAACTGAAAAACCATTCGTTAAAACGAGACATAACAACACATAAATCAATCACAAAAGGAGGTCCATACAAAACACACTGCGAAGCACAGAAATATTCTTGCTAACAAGAGTTACCATAGAGCGTTCACACAATAAACTCATATCTGATAGTTCTCATAGACTCGGAAATGAATATCTCTGACAACAACATTTATCAAGTCATCACACATTAGAATCAAGCACATGGGTAAACCAATCGAAACATTCAACATATGCCCAAGGCATTAAGCGCAGCAATCACTGCATATACGACAGTATCATTCAAGTTTTGAACCATTCTCAACAGCTACCACCATTTTTGAAACAAAACAGAACTCTCATAAGATAGTTGCAAACTCCCATACTTAAGTTGACAAACTCGTCGATTTTCCAATAACCAAGAACATCACAATTCAGTTGAACTCTTGAAGATCTCAAGTGAAAATTTTGAGTTAAAGAACTGAATTTTCCGAAGTTTATCAAAGTTCAAACTTTTTAACAAGAGTCACGGAAAAATAGTTTAACGACTACAAACTCGGGCATCATCAACACGAGTAATGATATTAGCAAGCACACGTATCTTTCAAACATGATTACCGAATGCACATATAAAAAGAAAATGGAATCTCATTCTCAAACAACAAAAATCACTACTACAAAAATAGCATGTACTGACACTTAGTTTCTGACACTTTATCAAAAGTGTCAGTAACTTCAGACATTTGACTCATTTTTTGTTTTTAACATAATTGTGTCATAAGATACTGACACTTAAGTATCAGTAATTTAAAAAAAAAATCTTCCCTTATTTTGAAGTGTCATAATTTCCTGACACATTTACGATATAAATATAGTATTTAAAAAATTAGGTTTACTTACCATGTGGAGCGGCAAAGAACAAAAATTAGCCGCTCCATCCTTCTCCCTTTTTCTCCTCTTTCCCATTCCACCTCATATCCTCCGCAAAACACACACACATACACACACTGAAAAATTGGATGCACACACTCAATCGTATAAAAACACATACAATCATACAAACACACACACGAATGTATATGCTACATCAAGGTCAGATGAGAGGCGGATGATGTTTCGGGGAGCAGGCTAAGTCAGCGATTTGGCATCGCAATCGGGCGGAGGTTCATGGGTAAGGTTTCAGGTAAGATTTTTCTCATTTTTTAAAAGGAATTTGGGTTCTGAGATTGTGAATTAACCTCCATCTTAGGTGTCATCAGATGGAAAATAAAGGGGTTGAAGGTGGTTGTGAAAAGGGATTGATTTGGTTCGAAAGGGTAAATCGGATTGAGGGTTATCCTGGGAAAAATCGATTCGAGCTTATGGGAGAAATTCTTTCTGTGAAGCTTGAGGGTTATCCTGGGAAAACTTTTGTGCATGTGTGTGTAATATTTTTCTTGAATTTATTTTTTACCGTGCATTTTGTTAGTTAATGTTCCAGAAATCACGATTGAAGTCCTTTCTCGTCTTTCAAACTGGGAATTTGTTAAATAGGTAAATCTATCTTCTGTCCATAATCTCTCGACACTTTCCTTGCAAAACCAATTTTGATGAAGATGAAACATAATGTGGCTACTACGTGATGAAATATATCGAAGATATCGTTAAGGATGTGAACATTCTAAAAAATAATGTATCGAAAGTTTTAGTGTTGTTAAACTTCTAAGCAGTGTTATCATGGCGTCGCCTTGGCGGTCCAGCCAGCCCGCCTGGAGGGTTCGCCTCACCTAAAATGAAGCAAGGCGGGCAAGTTGCCAGTTAGGCGCCGCCCATTAGTGTTAGGCGGGCGCCTGGACACCCGAAAATCTGGTCTGCTTCATTATTTAGTTTTTATTAAGTTTACAAATACGAAAATCTGGTCTGCTTCATTATTTAGTTTTTATTAAATTTACAAATACGAAAATCTGGTTTGCTTGCTAAATCTCATTGAGTTTACAAATGCTTCACTATTCTGTTGATAATCTTATTTTTGTGAATTTGAAATGAAAGTTCAAGGGAATCGATAACTACAGTATGAAAGATCTTTCGGAACTACGTGATCGATGGGATACATATGTTTGCCAAGTTAATTACAGCTTACAATCGTGAGGTAATTTTAATATGAGTCATTTATATACAAAATTCATCTGAATATCTATGGAACATTAGTTAGATATAATATGTTAATCGATTCTTTACACTTGTACATGGAAGTTGTTGAGCATGTAGGTGGGACAGATTGATGTTGCTGATGGTTGAAGTTGTGTTTTGCATTGTATGCTTAAAATCCATTGTTTTTGTGTTGATGGAGATTGTTGAGCTGGAGGAATTGCTTTTTGTGAGGTCTGGCAGCACACTCCTGCGAAACTTGGTTTAAGTGTTTTGTTAGTAGTTAGGTTGAATGCTTGATTAGTATACTTAATTGAGGTGTTCTATTGGTATAGTTCTGAATTTCCCAGACTTATTTAGTATTTTGATGGTATTCTGGTGCCTCTCAATGCTTGGTTTTGTATTCTGCTGCTTTTTTAAGTGAATTGCATTTGGGATATTTTATAAGTGAATTGTCTGTTTGAAAATTTAATTTATGGTATTTTTTTTCATGTAATTAAACAAAAGAATGTAGTTAAGATAAAAATATAATTGAAATAAAAATAGATTTTTTTTTCACAAATCTGAACATATACCGACACTAAAATAGTGTCACTAATTATTTTTACTGACACTTTATAATAGTGTCAGTAATGCTAAATCCCAAACATACTGACACTAATGTTTAGTGTCAGCAAAAAATTAATTACTGACACTATTTTAGTGTCAGTAAAAATAAATAGTGACGCTATTTTAATGTCAGTATTTATTGATTCTTGTATTACTGACACTAAAAATTAGTGTCAGTATTTTCTGGCTTTAGCATTAGTGACACTATTATAAAGTGTCAGTAAAACTAATTATTGACACTATTAAGTGTCAGTAAATGGGATATTTGTACTAGTGAATGCTTGTAATTATCAATTCTTCGTGAAACGGATCAAGGATTTCTTATTTTGAAAATTTTGAAAAAGTGTGAAAAATATTTTAGAAGACTTGCCGTTCCTCATAAAGCGGAAGAACTAAGTCTTAAAAAAAAAAGAAATTTTAAATCATCAACATCCTGTTCCATTTCAAAGCGAAACTTTCGAATTTTAGCAAAAAATTTCCAAAACCCCTTCGATCATAACCAAAATGACGGTAACATTTTACAATGTCCAAAATAATTTAAAACGCCTACTTCAGATACCGTCTGAATGTGTCATTTGAAAATACATGACTAACTCGTCAAAGTTCAATCGATTTCAAAATCCATACAAGATTGTTGATTAACTGCACCATCAAAATATTTTCAAAAATCGGTTCTTTTACAAACATACTCAAGTTCATAATTATAATTAAGAAAACCGTTTTCAAACCTACACACAACGGACATAATTACAACTATCTAAAAATAATCAAACTTGAAACCACATGCCCAATCGGCAAACGGAACTACAAATTCAATTAAACATGATTCGTGAACACTAAGTTCAAACATAGTCAAAACCATCCATCTGAGTTCTTCACGAACTCTACCGTCAATACATTCTCTGGGACACATTAAGGTTCACAGTTTTCACATCGTATTGCACCATTTGGTGTCTAATCGTCAATACATCCAACTCAAACACAACCGGTGTGCCACGAATATCAAACACGGATTCCATTTCACAACACTATACAAACAAAGTTATGCACCACAATCATCGCACATAAATGAAGTCATGAAATACCGATACCTCGCATAAAAGAGGAGACTTACATCCACGGAGATGATGGCTGCACCATTATACTAATTAAAACGAATCACAATTGATCACGATGACCACACTTATTCACAATTGCTCACCCGGGCGACACGACAAGACACGACTCGAAAAGACCCAACTAGACCCAACTGCCTAGGTTTTCGCAAACCTAAGATCCTGATACCATTTATGTAACACCCCCAATCCACTCAGGGATATTACACGCCGTATACCCCTTTCCTCAAGCATCGACTAGGCAGGAGATTACAAAACAAAACCAACACGTGGTCAATTCGACCAAAACATAAACTGTACACCGATTAGGTCTCTCACAACACAACATAGCAGTACAACTGATAAACCAAAATACAACTCGATCGCAATATACACAACATGTCCGTCCTCCTAAGGATGACAAAGAAACAAGAAATAAACACTCGGACAGATAGATCACTGACGGACAACCGACTACAACTGTGACTAGTATCGCTATTTTACATCATCCTCCAAGTCGATCCTGTGGTTGATCTCTCTCAAAACGGAATACCTGAAAAGTATAACATAATCCCCAATAAGGGGTTAGCGATTGAAATCGCTCGCAAGTAACCAAGCTATACAATTATACATCAAGAATACAACCATTGTGAAAATAACCTTTCTACAAGGTAGTAACACGATCTCCGAGTCTAAATTCTTTTCAAAATAGTTTCCTTTAGGAAGGATCATAAGGGTGACTCCAAAACACATTTAAGAGAATAATTGAAGACTTTGGGGGTCTCAGTGTAAAATCGTGAAATATTTATAGTTTTTCTTTTCAAAAGGGTTTTATTTCAAAATCATATAAAATGACTCAATTCTCAACCAAACCTTGAAGACAAACCATATTCAACAATATAACCGGGATCCAGGATCCAAGCATACACAATTCAAGATATCGAATCAAACAGTCAAATCGCCTCTGTGGCCTCGAAGGGTCCCACCCGGATTAGCTATCGAAAACAAGCTCGAACACACCCATAAGTTATCTTGATGTCGCACTCGCAAGTAACGATTCTCGGAGCCCTCTCCAGACCTACCCGATTAGATAACATTATGGTCAAATCATGACAAATGGCCATACTCGCAAGCACACACCGACGGAGGCCTCACGGGTCCCTACCCGGGTAACATCACTCAAACATGCCCATAAGTTATCGTGACATCGCACTCGCAAGTGACGATTCTCGGAGCCCTATCCAGACCTACCCGATTTGATAACCTTATGGTCGTAGCATAACCATTGGACGTACTCGCAAGCACACGCCACCGTAGACCTCAAGGGTCCCTACCCGGGTAACATCTCAATTCACCAAGGTACATAACAACAAAGGTACAATATTCACACAATACTAACATTCAGGAAAAAGCTAACAAGTGAATAATACAAATGTGTTGCAGTCCTGCAATTCCTCGGATAACTACTCATTTCTAAATATCCGTCTTAAGCACAATACAACATGAAATGATTGTTATCATTCTTCATGAAACCCAAGTTTACGTTTAAGTTACGGTTAATTATACAATCACTAACAAGTCCATGTTAAATTCACGACACATCACATTCTCAAAGTATAAAGAATATATACGAGATACTCGCCTCAAGTCCGAAGCACGTGAAGCAACGGGAAAGATCGACCGGAACCCTCGAATCCTCCAACTAGGTCGAAAACACAAGAACAACTTAATTACTTCAAGATCGATCGCAAGGAAGATGGAAAACATACGAAATTCTCGACGAGAATCCGTAGAATCAAAGGGTCGAATACTTGGGGTTTAATAATTCCCCAAGAACAACAACAATATCACCTGAACCCAAATACGATAAGAAATATAAATCATATTGTAGGGATAGAATCAATACAACCGATTAATGATATACAACAACACAATTCATGAAGAACAACTCGAATCTTAAAGATTCTCAAAATACATGAAAAGGGTTTCGAGAAAGTTACCTCGAATCAAAGATGAAGAACACGGATTGATGATATTAATCAACACCAAGAACTCAAGGAAGATGCAGGCTTGGAGTTACAAGACTCCAAAATTGTCCCCAAATCGCCCACGAATCACCACAGCCATGGAGGAATGAAGAAAGGATGAAAAATGACGAACACGGTCGACCCCTGGGTATATATACCTGCGCCAGCTTAATGTATGTTACGGGAGAAGCTTAACATACGTTAGCAGTATTACGTACGTAAGGCAAGCAAGATTACGTACGTAATCGATGGGCAGAACCCATTGTCTGAAACTGTGAAGACCCTTACGTACGTTATGAGTAGGGCTTAACGTACGTAAGGCACATGAAGTTAATGTACGTTATGCTCATCGCATAGCGTACGTAAGGCACTTAGCAGTTCCAAACTGCTAAGTTCAGCTCGTCGAGTACGAGCACGACGAAACCGCGAAACGACAACAATAACACAAGACAAAGACATACACACGAAGAGTGCGCAACGACGAACTCAAGCGCTAAAAGAAAATGCAATTCTGACTACCCGAAGGTTCGGGATACGACAACGGAAGTAATTACCCCCAACTTTGGGAAATTACAAAACGGCCCAAAACGTTCGAAAATCACAATACGAAATCAAATAACCAATCTGAAGTTCACAACATGTCTAACAAAGTTAAACGGACATACAGAAAACATGAAACCGTAGTTTCGAACCACCGTCACACGAATTGAACCGAATAGCGGAAAAAGTCGCTCAAAACATAGATTTGGGTAAAACCGCCCCGAAACAAACTCGGATGACCAAATACGCAGAACAAAACATTATCAAAATGTCAAAATGCTCGCAAGAGAGCTCTGGAAATCAGAAAAATGTCAAAAATGGAAAATTACCGAAAGAGAAAATCACGGGTATTACAACATCAAGCATGAAGAAGGGTCCCATTTTTACGAGAAGGATATTTGAAGCAAAGTTGCATTCTCAATACTATAAGTGGATGACATTATACTTAAAGGAAACGACGTAGGAATGCCCAGATTTGTGAAAACTTGGTTTTCGAGTGCATTCTTAATAAAAGACTTGGGAGGAGCTACCTATATTCCTGAAATTCATCTATACTAGGATAGAGCAAAGAGAATAATAAGTTTTTCCTAATCCCTCTATACAGAAAATATCCTAAAAAAATTTGTGCAAGATTCTAAAAGAGGGTTCTTACCGATGAGACATGGTATAAAACTATATAGATCTCTGTGTCCGCAAAGTGAGTAAGATAGAAAGGAGATGAGTTTAGGACCTTATGCCTCAACTGAGGGCAGGCCTATATACTCTATAATATGCATAAGGCTAGACATAGGTTATGCTTTGAGCATAATTAGTTGGTTTTCAGGCAAATCCATGTAAAGGACTTTGGACTATCGTAAAGAATATTCTTTAAGTGCCTGAGAAGGACTAAATATTTGATTCTTACATACGGTGATGGAAAATTGATATTAGAGGGTTATACATATGCAATACTTACAGGGCAATGTAGATGGTAAGATGTACACATTAGGGTACATATTTTTTCTGAATGGTGAGCAGTATCTTAGAATAGTTCCAAGCTAAGCGCGACTGCAAATCCCACATGCAAAGCTTAATATTAGGATGCCTCATAGGGGTCTGTGGAGGCAGTTTTGGATATGGAAGTTTCTTAGAGAACTTCAGGTGGTCCCTAGCTCACAACTATTTGGCGCAGGCTAAGAAGACTAGGTCTCGCCATGATACCAAACATATTGATATTTAATATTATCACAAGAGAGTGATAGTCATAATGACATGTGCTACTGCAGAGAGTAGACTCGGATGACTTAACGTTAGTGGTCCACTGACAAAGATACTATCTCACATGATCTGAAAACGACATCTGGAGAGTATAGGTATTAGATACCATAGCGTGTGGTGCTGAGTGTAAGTGGGAGATTGTTAGGAATATGCCCTCAAATGCTAGTCAGACGATGAGAGAGTGAAAGCATTGCATTTTCATTATGGACTATTACTCGTAGAAGGCACTGTATATTATTGGCATCATGATTTGGTATATAGAATAATTGCCCTTGAATTTGAGAGACAACAATCTACTCCATATGAGAGAAGAAGATAAACATTGGAAGTGTTTAGGGCTCAAAAGCTTAACTGGTTCACAAGTTGATAAAACTTAACTGGACATTAAATTTAGGCAAGACTTGTATAACATGTAATTTGACATATGGAGTGCTTGTCTTCACAAATGGTTAGTAGGAGGGAGCATATGTTATAGGTACACTAATGGGATCCGTATATTTGGACTCGACTCACCTCGATATGATCACATGGATTTCACTCTGAGATAGTCAATAACTGAATCGAAAGGTTGTGATAGGTATACGTGAACCTTTGAGGGTTCAGTAGGAGATGTGCTTGTGATAATAGGTTAGTCACCAGAGTAGTTCGATTCATACGCCGGTTGGTGGGGTCAAGCTCGAAGTGAAATTTGATGGGCAACTAGCAGTCTCTATTGAGTACGAAGATAGGATTCTTTCTTGTGTAAGTTAGTAGGTAAATGTCCCATGGAGTTAGTGGCAAATACGATCATAAATATTTGGCCAAAGAATTTTGAGCAAGTTTTATTTGATATATGAGAGCTCAATGATTTCAGTTACACTAATAAATGCATAGCATCAAGTTATGATAGTTTTGACATTCTCGTGACCCTAATACTTGATAAGGACATATGATTGAAGGGTTTATACCTATACATGAAAAGGTTCGGAATGTTCCCTATCGTTCATTCTCAATTGAGTTACAGTGTAAGCCACCTTACTGGCTAGGTGATGCTAACACTATTTGGATCCTCCCATTGCTAATTGAGACAAACCTACAGAGTCGCGCATACAGGAAAGACGACGGATTAAATCCAGCTTATTTTCTCTCATTAGATATTGGACATTGGATGTCTAGTTTAATCTATTGGATAAATTAAATCGGTCCAGTGAATTAAATAAATTACTAAGTTATTAATTTATTCACTAATAATTATTTCGTAGAGAAATAATATTTAATATAATTAATCGGTTAGATTAATTAATTATATGAATACATTAAGATGGACGGAGATGTATCTATCGAACTAGATACACGAGAGAACGAATCGAGAACTTGGAGGACTTGCCATCAAGCTTCTTTTTGGCCGCCCTATTTCCCCTCTATCACATGATGTATTATTTATTTTGGTCTTACACATCATGTGAAAGTATTTTCTATACACTTGACGTGTATTACACGTGACCTTAATGATACACTTTTTGTATTATTTATCTTGGTCACGGCTTGAGGGGGGAAGTTTTATATATAAAACTCAAAATAATTATCCTCACTTGAACTTCATGCGTTTGAGCCGTGAGTATAGTGGAGGGATTGATAGATTTTTTTTTCATGTTTAGAACTTGAACTTGACTATTCTTGAGAGATAATTTTAACATACACTTAGAGTGCTTAAATTAATCTTGTAAGCTCCTACTATCTACTTCTAGCCGTGTTTTGAGAACAAAAAGATAGAAGTTTATTTTGGTCACCTTTCTGATGCGTGAAATGTAGAGGCACGGTATTTTCGGTACTTGGGATTTCATAAAGCTTCGATAATTTGGATTGTGCCCATCATCAACATTTAATCAAAGATCATCAAGGGTATAATTTCAAAATTCATACTTTTAATTATTTTATTTGTATATACGATGCTTGATCGATCTTGTTTAGGGGTTCGGATTATTGATTGGATCAATCTAAATATTTTGCTGCGATTTTGATTTTGGGCCCTGAATTCCAGCACCCACGTCGGCCCACAGCATTGTAACACCTCGATTAATTTTAGGGGTGTTATAATATTTGACTACGCACTCTCTATTTATAAGATGGAACACATGTATTCTAGACTTTCCATTTTTTTTCCCTGTTTTTGTTTTCTGTTGATGACTATGATTTATGGAAGATAAAAATATACCCACAATTATCCTCCAACCATGATGATATGTGGAGTATAATTAAAGAACCAATCAATGGCCCAATTACGTATGTGAAGGACAACTTGTATCTGAAGGACAACGCAGTTGGGGCCATCCAAGCAAGGAAACCTGGAAAGATCCCCATATCATAACTGAGGTAACCACTAAAGAACAGAAGCTCGCAAACCTCCACATCAGGGCTAGAGAGGTACTATAAGTGCCGAGGAGATATGAGACACATTAGCTGTAATATGTGAGGGAATCGAGCTGATAAAAGAAAACAAGTTATCAATCGCCACACAGAAACTTGGTAACTTCAAAATGAAGAGTGGAGAAACAATCAGCATCATGGATGCATGATTCATGGAAATCATCAACGAAATCAATTCTCTCGGCAAAATACATGGCAACCGAGAGATGACACTGAAGGTATTATGGAATCTCAACGCAGCGATGAGAAATTCCAAATATCTTAACAAAATAAACATTCAAGAATTATTCTCAGATCTAAAGAAATTTGAATTTGAACTTCCATGCTCATTATCGACTGAGCCAGCTGAGAAAGGAATTGCCTTCACAGCTGAGTGCCCATCTGAGAACTCATCCGACATCATCCGACATCATCCCTCCCAATCCTCTGAATTTTTAAGAGGAAATAGAATTCATCGTGCAAAGATTTGAGAATTCAGAAAGAATTACTCGAAATTTGGGAAGAACTATATAGAGAATCCCAGAAGAAACCAGAAGGCTGGAAACTGGAAAATTGAATTTTATAACTGCCATAAGACTAGACATATTCATGTGACTACCCCGATCTAAAAATGAAGATGAAAAGTAGGACAAAGGCAAAAAGAATGATAAAGGAAAAGCTCTCGTTAGAGAAGATCAAGCTCTAGAAACCGTAAAATCAAATCTTGGATTCTACTTTGAAGAATAAGATGACTACAACTACCCAATGGCCTATCAAGCTGATGAAAATGTAACATCTAAACATCAATCATCTAAATGTTCTAGTTCAGACCTTTATGAGGACCTTGATCTACATAAAACTCTAAATCAAATAATTTAAGGTTTTGAAAGTTTAAGAACCATACACCAAGTTGTGTTAGCCGAGAATACAGTTATGAAAAATTAGAAAGAACAACTGAAAAATGATTTAGACAAAGTCAGCCAAGAAACAGTCAAATTTGAACACAAGGCTGAACTCAAAAAACTTTCAAAACAAGATTAAGAAAACTCAACTGAGATTGAAACAGCCATAGCTAAGATGCCGTCAGTTTTAAACATGAAAGATTAGCTGCTCACTCATAGAAAGACTGAACTAGAGGCCGCTATATTTAAAATAGTATGCAAGTTAAGGATATCTTAGCTATGGCTAATCTTAACTTCCAAAACTAAAAACCGACTGTTATAAAAGATTAGTTTCAAAGTTGTTATATCATTAACTTTCAAAACTAACACAACTAAATAGTATGCGAGTTAAGGATATAACATATTTGAAAGCATCAATAGCCTTAGATGGGCTGTGTATAAACCAGAGGCCACTATATTTAAAATCAAACTTTCGATATGATCCAAACACCCCTCAATTTCAAAAACTACATCTATAAAGGGAGAAACCAATGTACAGCCAGCTGAGCCAACAAAACAACCTGGATTGCAAAATAGGCAGCACCCTAGTCAAAAGAGTCAGCAGTATCCGAGAAAGTTTAGGCAGCAGCCGAGACATTTTAGGCATCCACCGAGACATTTTAGGAAACATCCAAGACAACCTAGGTAACAGTGAAGACAAATAAATAGGCAATCGCCAAAACATCATCAGCAGCTGAGGCACTACCAATAATCTTTTAGCTACCAAAGATTCCCACAAAACAATTTTCAACATGGAAAGGTAGATGGAAACCTCAAGGTAATCCAAGATTTCAAAATTACAATGTGTGGAGGCCTCAAAACCTTTATCAAGGTCTCAGCAAAGATTTAACAATAGCTCACACCAGACAAAATTCCAGTCATATCATATACACAATCCATATAAGGGATATGAAAATAGATTTATGCACCCTTTAAGGGATAACAAAATAACATTCAATACACTAGTAGAAGTCAATTCTCTAGAGAAATCACTCATCCTAGAGGACCCACTCAGATCTGGATACCTAAATCTCTTCTTGTATGATTGTAGAAGAAGTGAAAGGATTACTATGCAACAGCCACAGAATCACCAGCAAGGACTGAAGAATGGTTTGTGAATTCTGGGTGCTCAAGGCACATTATAGAGAACAAGAAGATTTTATCAAACTACAACAAATAAAGAAGCTCAGTTGTACCCTTTGGAGAAAACATAAATAGACAAACCAAAGGTCATGGGAAGTTGTGTTGGAGCAAAAAACAGTATTTTCGCCGTTGTGCGGAAGCGTAAATATAAACTGCAGAAATTTAAACGACACACGAAATTAAAGAGGTTCGGCTATTAACGAAGCCTACGTCCTCTCTCTGGGTATCTTTTTCTATAGGATAAAGATCAAAACCTCTACACCTCTCTTCTATCGGTCGAGGGATAACCGTTACAATAACATCTTCAATTGGTCCGTGATAAACCACTCGTTCTTGTCTTTGTGTCGGTCCAAGTTAAACCATTTTCCTTTTCTATAGGACAAGGAAGCAACCGCTCTAGCTTTCTATGGGTACTAGATAAACCTCACTTAGATATCGATTGCGATTCTAACAATGCCGGATCCTTGATCCTAATAACACTGAATCCAATCGTATCTTTTCTTTTACCTCTCGTGTATGTGTTGAATGTATAAACACTCAAACTAACAATATAAGCTCAATATCACAACAACAATATAATGTATATCAATATAAGATGAATGTCTTTATTGTTTGAAGTTGTTGTAATGAAACAATACCATAGGAATGGTATTTATAGGCTCCAAAGCCTTACTAACCGCTAGCTCCCTGACTCTCATTATGGCCGCTATCAGCTTTCTATTACGGCCGTAAGCCATTTAACATACGTTAACACATCCCGGTTACGTACGTTAAGGATACGTCATTGATGACGTCATATAACCGTTGCCGCCTTTCTGACTTTGACTCGTCCAATGTTCTTCTTGTTTGAATTCCCAAACACAGCATTACATACGTTAAGATCCCTCGCTTATGTACGTTATATTCAATACGCTATGTACGTTATACCACATAGGTTTACGTATGTTAGCCTGTATGAAAATCTGTCCAGATAGTCGTCTTCCACTCCTTCGTTGTTTTGCTTTGCCTCTTAGTTTTTTTGTTTTGTGTAACAACTTAATCATCAAAACACTATAAAGCGTGTATGGAAGAAAATGTTCCAACAATCTCCCCCTTTTTGATGATTACAAAACAACACTTCGTCAATGGGATTTACCTACAAAAATATGAATATATGTATATGTGTACACACCAAAGTTTTCGACTTTGTACGTTTCGTTAGTTTCATATCCCATTTCTTTTTTGACTCCTTCTTTCCTTTTCTTTTTCTTTTCAAATTTTCAAATTCTCATCATCTTTTCGACGTCTCCTCATTTTTCTTATCAACTTCTTTTTTTCGACTTTTCTTCGATTTCTCCCCCTTTCAGGGTTAATCCCATTCTTCTTCTTTTCTCCTTTCTCCCCCTTTTTGTCTTCATCAAAAAGTGTAAAAAAAAGGAATAACACATACCAAATTGATGAATATAACAGTATGCGATACCAATTAATGAATATAACTATATGCATGAATAGCGTAAAACTCCACCTGACAAAAATATTCGTAAAAAATTATACTCCCCCTTAGTAAAATACAAATTAATTTTTGGGGATCCAACCTATAGTTGGTTTTTATTTCGAGACGTGAACAATGTTTGGGATGGTGGTTCCTTTAGGAATCCAAATTTTCTTAATTTTAATCGTCCGTCTTGGGCTTTTACAGTTTGAAATATGGTGCTCAATTTTCAAATATTTGTCACATCGAGGTATATTGAAATTTAAGGATTCGGTTTTAGAATGATGTTTGAATCCCTACCCCTATTTATTCAAAGTATATTTTTGCACCAAGAGCATTTGTTCAAATTTCTCGTTTCCACACGAGAATTTCTTTGTTAAATTTTTCATCTCGGTTTGAATTTTCAAAAGATCATTCTTTAAAATATTTTCGTTTTCAATGCATTTTGAATGATCGGTCTCAACAAATTTTCCCTTTTCAAGAATTTTGGAATTTTCAATTTCCAATGATTTATTTTTAGATTTAAGGGATTTGATCTCGGATAAAGTATTTTGAAAATCGGTATGCAGTAATTCAAATGCTTCAAATAATTCATCATTAGATGATGTACTAACCTGGCTTTCGACGTCGCTATCATCGAATGAACTTCGGGCCATGAGAGCAAGATTATTTTGATTGATAAAATCATCATCTTCATCGTCATCACTCCATGTTGCAACGAGAACCTCCTTCTTGGGTTTTACTCGGCAATTTTTAGCAAAGTGGCCTGGTTTACCACATAATCGACAACTGTTGTCGAATTTCTTAGATTCGCCCGAGATATATTTCTTTCTCCGGTTTAATAAGGTTTGAAACTTATTAATATTATTGGCATAATATACCGATTCTTCGTTGCTTTCATCAACCGGGATTTCTTCTCTTTTTGACATCTTAGCCTTCAAGGCTATCGATCTTTCCTTTGGTTTCGGCTTTGCATTTCGAGATTTAAGGACAATATCGTAATTTATTAGTGAACCAACAAGGGCACTAAAATCAAGATTATTGGGATCTTTCCATTCCATAATCACCGTCACGGTTTCATCCCATTCAACAGGTAGTGATCTTAAGATTTTCTTGACTTTCTCACTACTTGATAATGATTTACCGAATGAAGCAAGTCCATTTATGATGACCGAAAATCGGTCGAGCATGTTGGTGATGGACTCGTCACTCTTCATCATGAATAACTCGTAGTAATGGAGAAGCATATTGATCTTCATCTCCTTGACTTGAGTTGTCCCTTCCTGTGTGATTTCAAGAATTTTCCATATCTCTTTAGCACTTTCACACGATGAGATACGATTGACCTCTTCCGGATTTAAGGCACAAAATAGAAATTGAGTAGCCTTACAATTTAGATAGTCGTTCTTCCAACCCGCGTCATCATATTCTTCGAAAGATTTAAGCATACCGTCGGATTTGAGAGGAACTTTCGGACCAAGACATATTACTTTCCAAAGCTCGATGTCATATGCTCGGATGAATATTGACATCTTTTTCTTCCACGTCACGAAGTTTGAGCCATCAAAAAATGGTGGTCAGTTAAGAGCAAGGCCTTCGACTGGAGCAAATTGGAATGCCATTTGGATCTTCTCCTCGGATGTTAAGCCGCTTATTGGAGGTACCGCTCTGATACCAATTGTTGGAGCAAAAAATGGTATTTGCACCGTTGTGCGGAAGCATAAATATAAAGTGCGGAAATTTAAACGACACACAGATTTATAGAGGTTCGGCTATTAACGAATCCTATGTCCTCTCTGGGTATCTTTTTCTATAGGATAAAGATCAAAACCTCTGCACCTCTCTTCTATCGGTCGAGGGATAACCGTTACAATCACGTCTTCAATTGGTCCGTGATAAACCACTCATTCTTGTCTTTGTGTCGGTCCAAGTTAAACCGTTTTCCTTTTCTATCGGACAAGGAAGCAACCGCTCTAACTTTCTATGGGTGCTAGATAAACCTCACTTAGATATCAATTGCGATTCTAACAATTCCGGATCCTTGATCCTAATAACACCGAATCCAATCGTATCTTTTTTTTACCTCTCGTGTATGTGTTGAATGTATAAACACTCAAACTAACAATATAAGCTCAATATCACAACAACAATATAATGTATATCAATATATGATGAATGTCTTGATTGCTTGAAGTTGTAGGAAATGAAACAATACCATAGGAATGGTATTTATAGGCTCCAAAGCCTTACTAGCCATTAACTCCCTGACTCTTCATTACGGCCACTATCAGCTTTCCATTACGGCAATTAGCCATTTAACGTACGTTAACACATCCCGGTTACGTACGTTAACATCTCCCAGTTTGAGTCCAGTAGCATCTGATTCGATCATTACGTACGTTACTCAATCACCCATTACGTATGTTAAGGATATGTCATTGCTGACGTCATATAACCGTTGCCGCCTTTCTGACTTTGACTCGTCCAATGTTCTTCTTGTTTGAATTCCTAAACACAGCATTACGTATGTTAAGATCCCTCACTTACGTACGTTATATTCATTACGCTATGTACGTTATACCACATAGGTTTACGTAAGTTAGCCTGTATGAAAATTTGTCCAGATAGTCGTCTTCCACTCCTTCATTGTTTTGCTTCGCCTCTTAGTTGTTTTGTTTTGTGTAACAACTTAATAATCAAAACACTATAAAGCATGTATGGAACAAAATGTTCCAACAAGTTGCACCGAGGAAATATTTATTGTTATTAAAGTGAAATATGTTGAAGGGCTGAAACATGACCTACTCAGCATAAACCAATTTTGTGATGAAAATAATTTAGTAGTCTTGACCAAATGGAAGTGTATGGAGATTGATCTCCTAACTGGAGAAGTAAAGCTACAAGGATACAGAAGAATAGATGTCTATGCGATAGACTGGAAAACAGGCAATACCCAATGCATGTTTCATATAAAAGAGAGTAGCTGAAAATGGATGGCTATGGCAAAAGAGCCTCACAGAAGCTAGTCAGAGGTCTACTAGAAGGAATATTCAAAAAAGAGACCCTGTGTGATGCGTGATAGAAGGGAAAACAAACTGAAGCATCCTTCACGTCAATTCAACCAACCACTCAAACCAGCAGGGTACTGGAATCGCTTCACATAGATCTCTTTGGACCCATCTTGCCAAGGACATTGAGTGGAAGAAAACATGACTTAGTAGTTGTAGATGACTACTCAACATATACTTGGGTTATCATTCTCTACAATAAATATGAGACTTTAACCAAGTTGCCTAAGTTACTGGGGAGGACTGAGAATGAGAAATCCCTGACTATCATTAAGATCAGATCGGATAAATGTGGAGAATTTCTTAGCAAGGATTTAACTGAAATCAGTGACCAGAATGGAATTTGACATGAAGTTTCAGCTGTAAGATCACCATAACAAGATGGTGTAGCTAAAAGGAGAAACAGAACCCGCAAGGAAGCAGCCAGGACAACGATTTCTGAAGCTAAACTTCCTATGAGGTTCTGGGCTAAAGCTGTTTGCACATCTAGTCACATACAGAACAGGAGTATGATAGTAGGGAGACACTTTGAAACTCCCTTTGATATTTGGAATGGCAGATTACTAATTGTTTTATATTTTTAAATTTTTTATTGTAAGTGTTATTTTGGGAAATATAATACCTCAAGTGTGTTGATAAATGCACCCTACAGCACAACTTCATACAGCGCCCAAAGAAGTCAAATCCTATAGTTAAACTCCAGCATACAATATGAAGAAACATTGGCTACAACAAAGATGTTTTATATGTTTTACTTAGAAAAGTAAAACACAAATCCAATAGTATATAGAATGAACTTTGAACCATTATGAAATAACCGTTATTTATTCACAAACTACTCAATGGTTTTAAGTAGCATTTAATGCTGGCAGTACAACATTTAATGCAGCCGAAGAGATTATAGACAGAAGAGCATTTAATGCGGATCAAAGAGAATATTTGAAGCAATAAATGTGAAACATCTTTAATTCAAACATTCAGAAGATGCCAATCAGAGCTGTCTAAATCTCACCAATCGGCTAAAAGCTATATTTATACCGAGTCTATTTCTATGATTATAAATAGCCCAATCAAGAGGACATTGATCACTTGCTTACTTACTGACGAACTTATTATTGAGAGAAATATATTTCTTCCAGCATACAAAGAATATCTTGAGTGAAGAAATATCTAAGTCCTCAATGAAGAACACAACTAAAGCGAAGACTACAAAGCCTCTAGTTGCTCTTTGTATTCATGATACTTCAAAACCTTATTGTTGATACCCTTAGCCCTGTGTGGACTAAGTTAAGCTATTCCGACCTGTGTGGGAAGAATATAGTGTAAGGACGAAGCTTTAGTCTGTCTGTGAAGAAGCGATTCAAAGAAGCCTACATCTAATCCGTGTGAACGACTTTAACTGCAGTCGGCTGTATCAATCTGTGTGAACGATACAATTACGTGTTTAGTTAAAATCATACAGTTGTGTATGCCTTGATTTTAACAAACTTCTTACTCCTATGGGGAAACCTGTGGACGTAGAGGGTTACCTCGTACCACATTAAACTTGTGTGTATTCACTTTCGGTACTTACTATTTTCTTACTACCTGTGATTTTAGTATACTTGCTTTGAAATCCCTATAAGCATCAAGCCACATGAGACTGCCTAGTTGCTAACTTACAGAAACTTAGTCTAAAGACTTCGGCTACGCAAATCAAACTTCAAAATAGAGTGTAGCTTATTCACCCCCTTCTAAGCTTCAAGATAGTATATTGTGACCAACTAGTGATATCGAAGCGGCTGATTGTACGAAGAATCAGTGGATTTTTTACCTGAATCAGATCCAAATCACTAGCTTTTGAAAACTACATTTTCTTGTACTTATATCATTCATGGATACATCAATAATCAATAAAGTTCTCATGTTTTCCATTAACGAGTTTGATGATTGGAGAATCAGGATGGAAGACCATCTTGCTAACATGCATGAAGAAATGTTCTTCGTTATACAGGAAGGACCGGTCAAGATTATGAAGGTCGACCCAGCTGCTAGAATATAAGTCCAACCTCATGCAGAAATACTTGAAAAATATAGTGAATAGTGGATAATCGATGATTGAAAACATGCGAATATGGACAACATCACCAAGAATGCGCTATTTGTCACTCTCGACAAAGGCACATTCTCCAAGGTAAAGAGCTGCAAGACAACCAAAAAAATCTGGGAGAAACTCAAGTTAATTTGCGAGGGCACTGAGCTCTAAAAAAACAAAATTTCAAAACTTACTAAGCAGTTTGAATCCTTTAAAATGAAATCAACTGAAATACTTGAGGAACATGACCTCAGGTTTACCAGCATTATCGGTGAACTTGAAGCGTTGGGCAAAGTGTACACCCAAAAGGAGAATAATCTCAAACTTTTTAGATCACTCCTTACTCGATGGGACATTAAGACCACAACTATGCGTGTGTCATGTTACTTAAATGACATATATACTTTTGACCTCTTCTTTGACCTCAAAACTTTTGAGTATGACATTGACAGGAGAGAAACGGCTGAAGAGTCCTCTGCAAAGACTACAACACTTGATCAGAGAAATAAAAAGGACGTGTCTGGAGAAATAAGCTCACTGCACTGATCGGAGAATCATAAGCCACGCCTACACCTAACAAAACAGAGGAATGCCTTCAGGCGATCACCGACGGTGACTCCTCTGATGATGAAATACAAGATAAAGCCCATATGTGCTTTATGGCAAAAGAAGAGGATGATGATGACAGTGATGATGAGGTAAGCTCATCTTCAATTAACCTTATAAATACTCATATACATTTGAAATTATGATGAATGAATTTAGGACCATCCAAAAATCCCATGAAATTCTTAAACAAGAAAACCTACAACTATCTCTTTGAAATCTAGAGCTGAAGGATAAAAACGACCTGCTGGAAAACAATTATGAGAATATTTATTTAGATTGCAAAAATAGTAAGGTCACATATGAAAAAAAATGGATATCAATCATTAACTTGCAACTGAACTAGTGGTAAAATCTCATAATCAATGCAAGACAAATGATTATGCTTTACTAGAAGCTAAGATATAACTTCTCGAGAAAAGAGAAGGAGGACTCAAGACCATCCTCAAATCATTTGAGAAATCATCAAGGTGGATGGAAGACATCTTAAGCACTGGATAACATGTCCATGACAAACGTGGCTTGTGATATGACTCGTTCTCCAATAAAGACAAAAACTATTATGGTAGTTGTCAAAGGAGTGGAACCCATTCCTGAAACCAAGGAAATCCAAAGGCCGCTCATGTAGACAAAGGAAAGGCTACAACTGTCCCTTCTCAAAAAGCAAAGGCTGCCATTCCGCCACCTAGCTCTTATCATAAGCAACAGAAAATACAGTCTCACAAACCTGTAAGACGCAATGCTTATGGTTAACAGTATGCCCCTCAAGCGTACCAGCAACATCATCAAAAGAAGATAAGGAAGGCTATATTCAAGTACCACCAACAGCATGATTCTCAGTAACACCGATAGTACAATGCTCCTAGATACTGGGCCAGGGAACCCATATATCTTTCTCATAGGCAAGTTGCCGCGCAGTTCTACCAACAGCAAGTCTGGATATCCAACTAGAAACCCAAAAGGCAGGCTAGAAGCCAGGGAAATATGGTTCCTCCTCCAAGACAACAACCGTACTAGAGCCAAAATTTAAAAATTTGTATGCATAACAATACTTACAGCGATTACGTGTCTGCCCCACATAAATGTCGCAAAAGAGGACCTAACACAACCTACAACAAAACCCATTGCTCTCAGGCAAATATGGGTGCTTAAAGGCACTAATAATTGAGGTCCCAAAAATCAAAGGGGACCTAAACCTACTTAATTTTTTATTACAGGATATCAAGGAGAAGGACATCTGGTACTTCGACAGCGAATACTCCCGCCATATGACCAACGATGTCACCAAGCTAACAGATTATGTAGAAGGTCGTGGGAAAAATCAAGGTCACCGACGTAGCCTAAGTAGAAGGACTATAGTACAATCTTCTCAGTATTAGCCAGTTCTATGACAAAAAGATCTAGGTGAAATTCTATGTAGATCACTATAAAATGAAGAACATAAAGACTAAACAAAATGTCTTTACAGGAAGCCGATTAGTAACATGTATATTCCTGACTGGAAACCCTCTAGTACTGTAATTCCTTGTTTTGTTGCCAAAGGCACTGCAGATCAAAGCTGGATATAGCATAAAATGATGTCACACATTAACTGCAAGACCATCAACGAATTTGGCTGGATACGGAATGATCAGATGCTTGTCCGATGTTTCATTTCATAAGAACAGCATCTACGGACCCTGTCATAAAGGCAAGCAAGTCAAGTCGTCTCTGAAGAGCAAATCTTATCTATCAACCCACATGGTCCTGGACTTGCTACATATGAAACTTCATGGAACTCTAAACCCTTCCAGCATGGGAGATAATATAACACCCCCAAAATTTCCCGAGGTATTACAGTACCGTGAATCCCACGTGGGACCCACACAGCTAGTTAGAAAATAGACAATTTAAGGAAGTCGCGATAAAACATTAAGTTCACGGTTTACATAATGTGAGTCGAAAGATTTTAAGGAAAAACGTAATTCAAAGTTCAATTATTACACAACGGAGGTTTTAAAAGAAAGCAAATTTAATTTAATTTAAGCAACGGCAAGAGATAATTCCAACGCCGCTCAAGTCTGATCGGACCCCTCGGGAATGTCCTGCAGATGATGAACAATGTTACCTGGCACGACGAATCATGCCAGGTAACCAGGGTCAGAGAATGCATACCAATAACAACTACTAGCAACGATATACGCCATTTTACCAAACACAGTACCAAATAACCAACAGGGAATATTTCATCACACAACCGATGTTATCTCTCTCTTTTTTATCACATAAACCCCAAGGTCGCAACCAAGGGTCACGAAAGTATCCACACGGGAATACCCCGGAACATAGGTGCCTAATTCGGGTCTTATCCCCTAACACATTTCCACACGGGTACCATACAGGTTTTATCCCCAACACATCGGCCCATTTATAACATATTTTAGAGAAAGACAACCGTCGGCATTCATCAAAAATGGCACATACATACATACAGACATAACATTAATATTAGCAATTCTCGAGCAAGATTTCACTTGCCTGTGATCCGACGGTAGGTGCTTTGTGATAAACGGAGTCCCCATGCCCGCTCGAGCTTAACCTAGTCACATAATATCCGATTAACACCTCGTACGGATCATGATGATAAAACTAGTCTCCCTTCCCTAATCGGATTCCTAGCGTGGTTTTAACTATCGATATTAGTATCGTTTCTAAGTTCATAAGCATTACGTACCATTATCCCGTTCAATTCTACGGTTAACGTTAGATATATCGATTTGCTCAACAAGATTATCCCTATCATTTTTCGGTTGTCAACAAATGATTATAGCATAATCGAATCTAATAATTTCTAATTCAACTCTATATTCCGAATACTACAATCGGCGGATTCTATTACACAATAATTTTGGTGGTTTGATATCCAATAATGATTATACTATCGAATTGTTTTCCTTAGTTCACTAAGTGTCAAAAATCGCAAGGTAAGGGTGGCTACGAACAATGGAACATACGATGACGGATTATTACGAATTCTCCTACAATTGATTCATGAAATTTCGCATGATAGATATGATTTGTATGAAATGAAACATACGAGAAACGATAACTCCGGTTACTACAATTCCATCTGAAAAGATTGTCTACGAAGGTTGGCAAAATCTACCCAATACCTGTAATCCAATAAGTATAATAAAAAAAATCATCGAAGATATTACTCCAGGGATTGGTAGGCTTACCTTAGTGGACGAAGAATAATGAAGAGGGTTGGCGAATCCACAAGAACTATGAAGAGAAACGAGAAGTGACTTGAACGACTTGGATAATCTTCACCGGGGCTCAAGAAACCACCTCCTCAATGTTAATTTAAGTATATAAGAGGTTAAGAACCAAGTATAAGGCTAGGAATTTCTCCAAGGGTGTTATCTTGCAATGTTGGAGTCATGCAAATGAAGAGGGGAAGTGTCATTATATAAAACTCGGTTTTGTTAACGTACGTTAACGATAACGGTGTTACATACGTAAGGCTTGTTACGTACGTAACAGTTTAATGACAACGTACGTAAAGATCGCCACTATCCGAAATGTGCCCAAGTGTTACGTACGTAAGTCGTTTTTACGTACGTAAAGCTCCAGTCGGTAGCGTACGTTAAATTTGGGGAATAGCGTACGCTATGAAGAGTTGACTCATTTGTCCTCTAGCCCGCCGAAAGTAGCTCCGTCCGTGTCAAAAGAAAGATTCTGGTCGGGAGACTGACTCACCCGTTACGTTCGTAATATAACTACCTTAACGTACGTAACACTTGAAATATAGCGTACGTTAGGCATAAGTTGTAGCGCGCGTTAGACATTCAACCCTTTAGCCACATATCACATTCTAACCATATCGGGGTGACCGTCCCTTCCACTCGTCAACAATTATCGGGGAGCAAGACGTTGGCCACCGTCATATTCGCACTGACAATCGTCCCACGGTGTCAAGGCGTGTCACCTCTGTTTCATTTACATCACACAATTGTATAGCACTCAATGGAATACATAAATAGAAATGACGTCACATTACAAAAATTCACACAGTACAAAGTAATCAAGCATGAAATACCGGTGGTACTACATATCACCCCCCTTAAAAATAGTTTCGTCACGAAACTTAAGAAAATAACTCGGGATGACTCTCTTTCATACTCGACTCGGTTTCCCAAGTCGCTTCTTCCATGCCGTGGTGCGACCACTGAATCTTCACGAGGGGTATGGCTTTATTTCTTAACATCTTCACACGCCGATCCAAAATGGCGATCGGTACCTCTCTAAAGATAGCGTCATCAGAAATTTCCACTTCTTCGAAATTGAGCTTGTGACTCGGATCATAGACATACTTCCTTAACTGGGAGACGTGAAAAATGTTATGCACTCCATCTAGATGCGGCGGTAGAGCTAATCGATACGTGAGCTTCCCTACCTGGTCCAATATCTCAAACGGACCTATAAATCTCGGGCTTAACTTGCCCTTTTGGCCGAAACGTCGGATACCCTGCATAGGTGATACTTTGACCCAAACATGATCCCCGACCGCAAATTCTAACGGTCGCTGTCGGTTTTCGGCATAAGATTTATGCCGGCTCTGTGCGGCTAGCATGTGCTTTCGAATGATAGAGATCTTCTTAATGGATTTCTGGATAAGATCTAACTCGGCAACCGCGGTGTCGGAAGCATCATCCCAGCATAACGGTGACTTGCATCTTCGCACATACAGGGCCTCAAACGGTGCCATGCCTATGCTTGCATGCCAGCTGTTGTTGTACGAGAACTCCACTAATCCCAAATGTCTAGCCCAATCCTTACCCCAATCGAGCACACATGCCCTCAACATATCTTCCAAGGTTTGAATCGTACCTTCGGTCTGTCCATCCGTCTGAGGGTGATAAGCCGTGCTAAAGTGTATTTGGGTCCCCATAGCTTTATAGACGGCTTTCCAAAAACGAGACACGTACCTGGTGTCCCTATCCGAAATGATGGATGAGGGAACGCCATGCAACCTTACGATCTCTCTGGTGAAAATGACGGCCAATTGCTCTGTCCCGGTTGTCTCTTGAATAGGAATGAAATGTGTTGATTTTGTCAATCGATCAACAATGACCCAAATTGTATCCTTTCCTCCCACCGCCGTAGGTAGCTTAGTGACAAAGTCCATTGATATGCTCTCCCATTTCCACTCCGGGATGGGTAGGGGTTGCATAATTCCTACTGGTATGCGGTGTTCAATCTTTACTTGTTGGCACGTCATACATCGGGCGAAGAACCTAGCAACTTCCCATTTCATATTTTTCCACCAAAAATTTTGTCGCAAATCTTTGTACATCTTGCTTGCTCCGGGGTGAATAGAATAGGGAGTGGAGTGCGCCTCCTTTAGTATAGTTTGCTTCAGCCCGTCATTTGGTGGAATACAAATCCTGTTCTTGAACCTCACCAAATCACCCTGAATCTTGTAATCGAAAACATCTCCTTCCTCGATTCTTGCACCAATCGCATGCAATTCGGGATCTTCCATCTGTGCTAGACGTATCTCGTCTAGTAAGGATGAAAGTATGTTGATTGAGCATAATTGTCCTTGCCTACGTTGTATCCATACTTCGGTGCTGCTTCTCGTGATGTCTTGCTGCAGTTCGGGCTGAACTGTTATGCTGGATACCATTACCTCTTGTGTAGTTTTCTGACTAAGAGCATCAGCTACCACATTGGCTTTCTCGGGATGATAGGAGATTTCCACATCGTAGTCCTTGATTAGCTCCAACCAGCGCCTCGGCCTCATGTTTAATTCTCTCTGAGTGAAGATATATTTCAAACTCTTATGATCCGTGAAAACTTTACAAGTAACTCCGTAAAGATAGTGCCTCCAAATCTTGAGGACATGCACCACTGCGGCTAGCTCCAAGTCATGCGTCGGGTAATTTACTTCGTACGGCTTCAGTTGTTGGGATGCGTACGCAACGACTCTGCCATTCTGCATGAAGACACACCCTAGTCCGTGCTTGGATGCATCCGTGTATATAATGAATCCTTCTGTACCCTGCGGTAACACTAGTACTAGGGCAGTAGTTAGCCTACTCTTGAGCTCGTCGAAGCTCTTCTGGCAGTCTGCTGTCCATACAAATTTGGTGCTCTTTCTCAGTAGGTTCGTTAACGGTCGGGCGATACAGGAAAAGGCCTCGATGAATCTTCGATAGTAACCCGCCAATCCTAGGAAACTCCTAACCTCCTTGACGTTCTTCGGTGGTTCCCAACTCATTATTGTCTCGATCTTTTGTGGGTCGACCTTGACACCTTCTGCCGAGACAACATGTCCGAGAAAAATTACCTTCGGCATCCAGAATTCGCACTTGGAAAGTTTCGCATAAAGTTGGTGTTGCCTTAACACGCTCAGCACTTGCCTCAAATGTTCCTCGTGTTCCTGTCGGATTCGAGAATAGATCAGGATGTCGTCGATAAAAACCACCACGCATTTATCGAGGAAATCAATCAAAACTCTATTCATCAGTTCCATGAAAACGGCTGGGGCATTAGTCGACCCGAATGATACCACGATAGACTCGTAATGACCATACCTCGATCGAAATGCAGTCTTGGGGATATCTTCCTACTGAATCCTCAATTGGTGATATCCGGACCGTAAATCGATCTTTGAAAACATGACTGCCCCTTGTAATTGATCCAAGAGGTCATCAATTCTTGGTAGTGGGTAACGATTCTTTATAGTAACCTTATTTAGCTCCCTGTAGTCGATGCACAAGCGTAGAGAGTTGTCTTTCTTCTTAACAAAAAGTACCGAGGCACCCCACGGTGAGGTGTTCGGGCGGATCAATCCTTTCTCCAACAGATATTCGAGCTGTATCTTTAATTCCTTCATCTCGGCCGGCGCCATCCTGTAAGGAGCTTTGGAAATAGGTCTCATCCCCGGCTCGAGTTCAATGGAAAGGTCAACTTCTTGGTGCGGTGGCAGCCCTGGTAGTTCATCGGGAAAGACATCTGGAAATTCATTCACCGCCGGAATGTTTGTGATTGTAAGTTGTGAAGTATCCTCTCAAAGAACATAACACCAATAGTACTCCCTTCGAGAGCTGCAGGAGGCTTCCGATGCGAGAATTCTGAGAGACCCTTTCGTACTAAAGTGTTCACGTCCTCTGATGACATGTGTGGTACCGTCATGAGCCGAAATGGAAATAGTCAAGTGGTAGGTATCCAAGATCGTTCTGTGCAATGGCATCCAGTCCATACCTAATATGATATCTTCATTCTGGAGCGGAAAGACCATAAGATTAGCGGTCCAACTATGATTGTTGATGCAGATCTGACAGTCTCGAACCTTTTGATCGCCGCCTAATCTACTACCCTCGGGTAGTTTAACAGTAAAGGGCTCACAAGGTACACAAACAAAATTTAAGTGTTCAACACATTCCACAGATATAAACGAATGGGTGGCTCCGGTATCAAATAGTACATACACTGGCTGAGAGTTAACAAGAAGAGTACCTGAGATAGCTGGCGCAGACTGACCATCCGTAGCCCTCAGCTCAAATACGCGGGACGGCACTGACTCCGAAAAGGATGAAGTACCTCCGCCGCGCCCACAGCCTCATCCGGCACGGTGTAGCGGTGGTTGGTTCTGGTGGGATGGAGCTCGATAGTTGGAAACAGCAGGCGTCCTAGGTGATTGCACAGAGCCTTGTTGACTTGGTTGGGACGCTGGGTTCTGAGTGGGATTGGCCCGCCAGCAGTAACGAGACATGTGTCCACTCTTTCTGCAAGTGAAACATTTGGTAGCCGTCTTCTGGCACCGATCCTTAGTATGCCCGGACACGCCACAATTGAAACAGTTCCTACGGTAAGGCCAATCAGATGCACCCTTCTATTGGTACGAAACCGCCGACATAAAAGAAGATGCGGTCCCTGAGTTCGTTTTGTTGCTGCTCCCAGGTTGAACTGATGTCTTCTACTTATTCGAGTTATGTCCGATGTTGGTATTAACAATAGTCCCGGCATATGCTGTGACCACGTCTTCGTATGCCCTCAGGGTCGTGCAGTGAAATTCGGCGGCATAGCGTTGTACATCCTCCGGCAACCTCTGTGCAAGGTGGCATATTCGTTGATCTTCTGATGGAACCATCTGTGAGATGTAACTTAGCTCGGCTCGGTAGGCCCGAATGATCTCTGGTACTGGCATGTTCTGAGGTCCGGCACTGAAAAAGTCTCGTGCGCGAGCGGTTTGGGCTGATCTGGGACAGTACTCGCTCTGCAGTAGTCGGGCAAATTCGGTCCACCCGACCACTTGGTCCTCTGGCCTGTAAGTCCTCCACCAGCGTGCAGCAGTGTCACGGAGTTGATTAATCCCGAGCAGCACCTTCCGGTTCTCTGGGCATCCGATCACTTCGAAAGCAGTCTCCATTTCAGAAATCTAGTCGTCCACATGTTTTTCTCCTGCCCCGTCAAATAATGGAGGCCTACCCTTCAGCATCTCTCCCAACCATCGGTCTCTTCCTGCGTTTTCCTCCACATTGATGACCGGTATCCGTTCCGCCTGGTTGACCTGAGCAATTCCCATGGCGATAGCTTGGGCAAGGGCCTGAACAAAAGCTGGGTCCATGCCTCCCGGGTTGTTATTCTGGCGTTCCGCCTCCTGATCGTTTTGATTAACTGGTGGCGGCTGGCCCCCAGCAGGATGGGCCTCTCAGTGTTCCCGTCCTCATTGTGGTTCGCAGCGGAACCCTGAGCGTCATTCACCACCCTCCTAGCTCCTCGGCGTGCCATCACTGACAGTATTAATCTAAAGCCAGTTCCATACACGGTTTACAATTAAATGTAGTATTAGACAAAAACACACATATCACTTACTTTGCATTCCCACGAGGAGTTACGATCGCTTGGGGTGTTGGACTGGAATAACTTTGAAAAATTAGGAGAAATTTTATTCAAACCAGGAGTTTCTCTCTGATACCATTTTCTGTAACACTCCGAAAATCTCCCGAGGTATTACAGTGCCGTGAATCCCACGTGGGACCCACAAGGCTAGTTAGAAAATAGACAATTTAAGGAAGTCGCGATAAAACATTAAGTTCACGGTTTACATAATGCGAGTCGAAAGATTTTAAGGAAAAACGTAATTCAAAGTTCAATTATTACACAACGGAGGTTTTAAAAGAAAGCAAATTTAATTTAATTACGCAGCGGCAAGAGATATTTCCAACACCGCTCAAGTCTGACCGGACCCCTCGGGAATGTCCTGCACATGATGAACAATTTTACCTGGCGACGAATCATGCCAGGTAACCAGGGTCAGAGAATGCATACCAATAACAACTATTAGCAATGATATACGTCATTTTACCAAACGCAGTACCAAATAACCAACACGGAATATTTCATCACACAACCGACGTTTACTCTCTCTTTTTTATCACATAAACCCCAAGGTCGCAATTAAGGGTCACGAAAGTATCCACACGAGAATACCCCGGAACATAGGTGCCCAATTCGGGTCTTATCCCCTAACACATTTCCACACGGGTACCATACAGGTTTTATCCCCAACATATCGGCCCATTTATAACATATTTTAGAGAAAGACAATCGTCGGCATTCATCAAAAATGGCGCATACACACATACGGACATAACATTAATATTAGCAATTCTCGAGCAAGATTTCACTTGCCTGTGATCCGTCGGTAGGTTCTTTGTGATAAACGGAGTCCCCACGCTCGCTCGAGCTTAACCTAGTCACGTAATATCCGATTAACACCTCGTACGGATCATGATGAATAAAACTAGTCTCCCTTCCCTAATCGGATTCCTAGCGTGGTTTTAACTGTCGACATTAGTATCATTTCTAAGTTCATAAGCATTACGTACCATTATACCATTCAATTCTACGGTTAACGGTAGATATATCGATTTGCTCAACAAGATTAGCCTTATCATTTTTCGGTTGTCAACAAATGATTATAGCATAATCGAATCTCATAATTTCTAATTCAATTCTATATTCCGAATACTACAATCGGCGGAATCTATTACACAATAATTTTGGTGGTTTGATATCCAATAATGATTATATTATCGAATTGTTTTCCTTAGTTCACTAAGTGTCAAAAACCGCAAGGTAAGGGTGGCTACGAACAATGGAACATACGGTGACGGATTACTACGAATTCTCCTACAATTGATTCATGAAATTTCGCATGATAGATATGATTTGTATGAAACGAAACATACGAGAAACGATAACTCCGGTTACTACAATTCCATCCGAAAAGATTGTCTACGAAGGTTGGCAAAATCTACCCAATACCCGTAATCCAATAAGTATAATAAAAAAACATCGAAGATATTACTCCAGGGATTGGTAGGCTTACCTTAGTGGACGAAGAATAATGAAGAGGGTTGGCGAATCCACAAGAACTACGAGGAGAAATGAGAAGTGACTTGAACGACTTGGATAATCTTCACCGGGGCTCAAGAAACCACCTCCTCAATGTTAATTTAAGTATATAAGAGGTTAAGAACCAAGTATAAGGCTAGGAATTTCTCCAAGGGTGTTATCTTGCAATGTTGGGGTCGTGCAAATGAATAGGGGAAGTGTCATTTTATAAAACTCGGTTTTGTTAATGTACGTTAACGATAATGGTGTTACGTACGTAAGGCTTGTTACGTACGTAATAGTTTAATGACAACGTACGTAAAGACCGCCACTATCCGAAATGTGCCCAAGTGTTACGTACGTAAGTCGTTTTTACGTACGTAAAGATCCAGTCGGTAGCGTATGTTAAATTTGGGGAATAGTGTACGCTATGAAGAGTTGACTCGTTTGTCCTCTAGCCCGCCGAAAGTAGCTCCGTCCGTGTCAAAAGAAAGATTCTCGTCGGGAGACTGACTCACCCGAACGTACGTAACACTTGGAATATAGCGTACGTTAGGCATAAGTTGTAGCGCGCGTTAGGCAAAACTCTAACGTGCGTTAGACATTCAACACTTTAGCCACATATCACATTCTAACCATCTCCGGGTGACCATCCCTTCCACTCGTCAACAATTATTGGGGAACAAGATGTTGGCCACCGTCATATTCGCACCGACAATCGTCCCACGGCGTCAAGTCGTGTCACCTCCGTTTCATTTACATCGCACAATTGTATAGCACTCAATGGAATACATAAATAGAAGTGACGTCACATTACAAAAATTCAAACAGTACAAAGTAATCAAGCATGAAATACCAGTGGTATTACAGATAATAAATTCTGTCTTCTTATCGTTGATGATTTTTCCAGGTACTCATGGACTATCTCCCTGAGAAAGAAGAAAGAAACAACCACAAAGATGCCAGAACACCTGATAAATATTTAAAATGAGAAAGGGTCGAGCATTGTATCTATTCATTTCGACAGAGGCACTGAATTCACAAACCACTTCATAGAGTTGTACTGTCCGGACAATGGCATACAACATGAATACTCAGCAGCCCGTACTCCTCAACAAAATGGTGTTGCTGAGCAAGCAACAAGAACTATGATAGCTGCAAGCAAGTTGCTATAATGTTTCTAGGGAGAAGCAACAAATACAGCATGTTATACACAAAACCACTGTATCATCAACAAGCACCACAAAAAACCGCATACGAGGTATGGAATAACAAAACTCCTGTGGTTGCGTATTTTCATATTTTTGGATGCAAGTGTTACATTCTTACCAATGGGAAGGATAAACTCAAGACCTTCGATGAGAAATCAGATGAAGGTATATTCATTAGATACTCCTCTGTCAGCAAGGCATTTAGAATATTCAACAAAAGGAAACTAGAAGTAGAGGATTCAGTCCATGTGGTCTTAGATGAACCTCATTGGGACCCTACAGAAATAAAAAACCTAACCCAAGCTGTTAGGATGTTACCTCTTGATGGAATCCCACAGACTCACGAAGAACTTGTTATCAATCTAGAAATCAATCCTGCTAATGTAACAACAGAAGAAGTAGTTGAAGCTAATGTTGTGGAAGCTGAGCTGACTCTACAGCTCAACAGGACACAGCAAGGGACGCTGAACTAGACCTTGATAGGAGATGGTTAAGATATCACCCTCAGGAGTTGATAATTGGTGATATTAATTCGAGTGTTTCCACCAAAATAAGAATACAGAGTACACAAGGAACTATACCCTATGCACAAGAGGATACATAATCTAGATCTGAACAGTCTCCATTCCCTGTATGGAAGTCTAAAGCTGAACTTAAGAGACTTTCCATGTGCACACTAGACGTATTCTTAGCTCAATCTGAACCTATTTTGACCGTTGAAGCTCTCAATAATTCTCACTGGATATCATCTATGGAAGAAGAGCTCAATGGTTTTGAAGGAAATAATGTTTGGTACCTAGTCCCCGGACCAACCCGTCAAGCTGTGATTGGAATTAAAGAGGTATTTCGAAACAAGAAGGACGAGAATGGTCTTATCATAAGGAATAAGTCCAGACTAGTTGCCCAAGGCTACAGACACGAAGAAGGTATAAACGATGATGAAACATTTGCCCCTGTATCCAGACTAAAATCCATTAAGATAATTCTAGCTTTTTCGGCTCATAAGAACTTCATTGTGTATCAAATAGATGTTAAGAGCACATTTCTTAATGGATACCTACTGACGAAGTGTATGTTGAACAACCACCAGAGTTTGCCAACAAAGAGGAAGGATATTTTGTATATAGTATAAGGAAAGCGCTATATGGTCTTAAGCAAGCACCCAGGGCGTGGTATGAAACTTTGTCACTGTAGCTTATCAATAGTGGATTTCAAAGGTGTTGTCGACAAAACTCTCTTCAAAATTAGGAAGGTGATGATCTCCTTATGGTACAAATATATATAGATGATAATATTTTGGGTTTAACTAACCTGGATCTATGTAAAGAGTTCTATCCTCTCATGCAAAATAAATTGGAAATGAGTATGATGGGAGAAAATAGCTATTTCTTAGAGTTGCAGGTAAAACAACTTCCTAACGGCATATTCATCAACCAGGAGAAATACATCAAGGAGCTGATCCACAAGTTTGGAATGAACACTTCAATGTCTTCATCCACCGCCCATGAACACTTCCACACAGATAAGTGCTAAGGAAGCTAGAGATGCATTGTATCAATCACTCACAAGAAGCTTATAGGCTCACTCAACATCCAGCTGGCCCGATATCCAGTTTGTTGTAGTAGTATGTGCTCGATATCAAGTAGCACATAAGGAGTCACACTTTACCACAACCAAATGAATCCTTAAGTACGTTAAAGGAACAACCAATGTAGGATTTTGGTATCCTAAGGAAGGAGGATTCACAGCAACTCGGATCTGGGAGGCTGAAAGTTGGATAGGAAGAGTACGAGCGGGACTTGTCACTTCCTTGGACCTAGACTTGTGTCATTATTTAGTAAGAAACAATAGGCCAACTCATTTTCTACAGTTGAGTAAGAATATTATGCTACTGGAAGCTGCTGCACGCAGACTGTTGATGCAGCAACAGCTACGAGACTATGGCTTAGAGGCAAGAGAAACTCCAATCATGGGCGACAGAACTAGTGCAATCGCAATCACGCATAATCTTGTATTATACTCGAGGACCAAGCACATGGATATGAAGCATCACTTCATCAGGAATCATGTGGAGAATAAAGATATTCGGATCGAGAAAATTCATAAAGATATCCAAATAGCCGACATTTTCACAAAGCCTCTAAGAACAACAAGGTTCTGTATGCTTCGTCAGGAATTAGGAATGCTACAGCTCGATTAAACTCACTGTAAGTTTATCATCTTACTCATTAATTGAGGGGAAATGTTGTAAGACCCATGAATATAGTGTCCACTTTACTTAATCGTACACTTAGAACTACAAGTCATATCCTTACTGTAGGAAGAAGAAGATACAACAATCTTCCTACAGATGCAGCGTGCATTACTTGTGGGGGAGCACAATAAGACCCAAAAATACAGTATTCATTATCAATTGCTGTAAGAATTGAGTCCTGTATGTACCTTTTATAGGTGAACGCCGAACTTTTGCAGATACAACACAAATGCTATAGGATTTCAATTAATATTTTAAGCATATAAAATTTCACACCGTTAAACTTTTACAAATCAGTTTTAGTCCATGTGCATCGTCTGAATTTAAATGATTTAACTTTCAATACTGAACCGACATATTGACTTTAAAACCTTTAATCCTGCAATTTTAAAATTCAAACCGCCTAAACGTGCATTAATTTTAAAAAATGAGGATTAGACGTACAGTTACATCTGAATTCATCCTATATGTTCCTATCCCTTAAATCTGACTTTTCATTATAACCTAGCCTTCTCGCACACTTTAAAAGGGTCAGTATACTGATCTACACACTCTTTGTGCTTTATATAAATTAAACGAGCCTACAGCATACAGATTAAAGACTTAGAAGATTTTATGCAAAGTTCGTGTTTACCTCTCTTCTGCAAAATTGACTTCTTCACGGACTTCATCTCTTTCTCTGAAAAAAAGGACACAATCATTCATGGACGTATCTCCGCTCGCTCTGTACTTCAAGATCGTATCATTTCAGAGGACGGATACATGACCGGGATGAACCTTATGATTTCTCGTGCAAGCAAACAGGACTGCATAGACTGGGTAGTCCTCACCCAAAAAATTATTATGAACAGATCATGGAGGAAATCTATTTGGATGTAACTTCAACTATGCATCCGAAAAGAAGGACTCAACATTAACTGCAATTATTAGCACTATACAGGAGAAGGAGATCTCCATCAAAAGGGATCTCCTTTAGAAATTACAAGTTAACTTCCAACAAACTGATAATGGAGGAATTAGAAACATTTGGTTCTGAGAGTATGATGCAAGCCTACTGGAAACTCTTCACCGGTGACTCCAAGGCGTCGCTCTTGCCACAAGAAAAGTTTCACTCTCCCTTACTTTTATCTGCACGAATTATGTTGTTTGGTGTCAAATAATAATGAAGCGCCTACAAGAGGAGGCTTCCAAGTCAAATTCGGCAAGAAAGTCCTCCGGACTGATGCTGAACTATGTGTTGACTTGATGTGGCATGCCACCAAGAAGATTTTGGCTGGGAAATTCTTAGGTGGTTCCAAGCCCACCTTGTACACAAAGCAACTCTATTTGCCAACGGTCCCGAACCCTTCTCAATGCCAATATCGAGTGATCCAAGATACGTCACTTATCACTCCTCCGAGGCCAAGGCTGATGATAGCAAGAAGAGGCACGCTAGTAAGAAAAGGGGCATTCCCAACAGCAGCTCTGAGAAGAAGAAAAGACAAGACCAAGAAGGCTTCAAAGTCGGAAGTTGTTCCTAAAGCACCTATGGTGACTACAGCGTTCACTGAGGCAGTTCCACCTATTGCACCCTCTCCCGCAGTAGCAGACCCACAGGAAGCCACTCTTATAGAAGAAACACTGTCTGGTCCCACAGCAGATCCTGAGCCTATTGCAGCCATGACAGATGACCAGCTGTTTGTAAAGTTGGAAGAGTTGTTCAGTCGGCTACCCCTTCGGAGCCGACAACCACCTCTCGTAACAGGTCCCCTACCCCTATAAGGAGCCCCTCTCCCAACAGGGCACCCCACCCCGTCATAGATCCCTCTCCTCAACAGCTCCCATACCTGTAGAGGATCCCAACCAGATATTTGAGCCATCTAATGTTTGGAATCCCTCCATCTCAAATATCATTAATAAAACAGTTCTCAAGCTCCAAATCGATGAGGCATTTGAACGCTTCAAATTATGGAAGGACTACAGGGTCTCCCCATACGACACTCTAAACTAGAAGGACTAGAAGGAGGAAGAATTGTTCGTGCTGGAGGTCACGAACACCCAGAACATCGAGGTCCTGATCTAGTGGGACGATCCCTTTTGCCATGAGCTGATCAATAAATACTATGCGGAGAAGGACAAGGCCCGACTGAATGGGAAGAAACTGTCCAAAGATGGGACTCGGAGCTCAAGCCATCACTCAGATCCAGACTCTGATGGGGATGATGACGCCCTACAGGCTATGTTGAGAATGAGCTGTGAAGATGCCCATGAAAACGATTTTCCTAAGTTACGGCTGCCCAGGGCCAGGGGACATCATCTGTCAAACCAAAGTCCCCCAACACTCAAGATGAAGCAGACTAGGTTGGCAACAAACAGGAGGAATTAGTCCCTTATGTATCCAATGAAATTGCTGCACCTGCCCACCAGTCGAAGAAACCAGCATCTCCCGCCAAGGAGGTATCACTCCCTCCAACACTGCAAGATACATCTCGCGCCATCCTACAGGAGGATAACCCTCCTAAGGAATAGGCGGAAGCTGAGAGCCAACATAAGGAATCAGACACTCCTGTACAACAAGCTACAGACACCCCACTGAGGCAAGTGTAATCAGTCCCCTCTGTCTCCCAAATAGAAGCACCGGCTAAACCAATAGAGATTCCAGCCCCATAGAAGATACACAATCCTATACCTACAGGTTCATCAAATAAACCAGATGAGGACTTCCTACTCGATGAAAACCCTAAAAAGACAAAGCATAATATCGTCATCGAGCAGTTAGGAGAGCCCTCTGATTAAAAATAATCCAATCCCTTCTCCTCGCCGAAGCAATAATATGTCTATCAATTTATAAATGATGAAATGAGTCTTGTCACAGTTTATCAAAATAATCGGTACAATTTTTAAAAGTAGACTTTACTCATTTTCTTAATAACAAGATTTATCCAACCCTGTGGATAAATTTAACTTTTCACACGTTCAATCATGCTAACAATCAAATAACCAATCAATCAATCAACCAGTTAGCCTCAGAACCCGCCGAATTGGACTAGGATCCTAGCTTTTTCTTGTAACTCCCAACGTTGGCCGTAGCCTGACTTATCGAGCTTGTGCTCTTTACGTTATCCGTGCTTCCTTATCTCTTATCTGGGCAAGACATGTCCTGATCGTGGGTCTTTCTCCCGAATCATGTCATAATCGCGATTATCCCGCAGTCTACGACCCATGTCCCTTGGAACACTCCGTAACTCGGTTATGGGAATAGGCAACAATGGTAACCTCGCTCATGCCGCGCTGCTCGATCCAAGACTCGGTCTATCTGTCCTGACTCGATTTGGGATTCTAGAGGTGGCTCTTACAAGTTCAACAGGTGGCCCCCGGATATTAGGTCAAGCGCTCTGTTTCGTATGGGTACAAGAGGTGGCCCCCATCCGTCGACATGGCACTTTGTCCCAATAGAGTTAGAGGGCGGTCCCGTCCGTGGCAGTTTGCTTGTATAGCATTTAGTTCCCGGACAGTCACTCTTATCAGTTAAACGCTTCACAGTGTATGCGCAAGCGTACAATTATGGTTACATAGTCAATTAGTAGCAACCCTTAGTATAAATTGATTATACAATGGGATTGGAAGTTTATTTGTGGCATGAGCATTATGAGATTATGGACTTGGTTGAAGATATTTTTTTGATTAAACATTTTCGCGAAGGAGAATCTTTCTCCCTAATAATATTTTGGAGTTTTTGGAGATATTATATTGGATCGTTCCGAGTTAAGTTTGATCGGTCATCAGATTTCATGGGCATAGCAAGTAAGATTATATGATCCCAGAATCAGGATAGTTTTCAAAACTTCAGTTTCGGGATTGATATTTCTGAAATTACAATTATACCCCAAAATTTGTCAAAATTGGTTTTCATGATTATAAGGTTTGAATTTCAACACGGATGGTGATGAAATTTTACGGGAAGGTTCATATTGAACTTGGAATTATAAAATTGGGAGGTTTTTTAGAATTTCAGTTTCAAACTGAACTCCATAATTTTCAATTTCCCCCCGAATTTATTTAAAATGTCATTTTGACCCCTAAATTAAATTAGCTCTGATTTTTATAAAATCTAAGGACGTAATACTTATACTTAAGCAAATATCATTTTCAGTCCAGAGACTTAAAAATTTGTCTTGGACCTCAAATTTGCAAGAAATTGCTATTTGACCCCAAATCTATTAGAAATATCATGTTGACTACAAATTAAAAATGACTTTGAATTCTATGAAATTTTAAAGACATAATTTTATTTCCAAATAAATCATATGTTCAGTCCAGAAAGATAAAACTTTGCCTTTGCCCCGAAATTTTAAAGAATTTATATTTTGACCGTAAATTTATCTTAAATTGTGATTTTTAGTCCATAGGGGTCGGAAACAAGTTTCGATTTTTACAAAACTTTAAGGACAGAGACTAAACATGTTCTTAAGCTTCATTTTATATTCTAAACCGAAAATATATGGAATTACCTAATAGGTCCATAATTTTTAAGAAATTATACAATTTCATTTTATGACGTTTTTCGACCCGTAGACTTAATAAACGAGTTCCGTTTTTTGTAAAATTTTAAAGATAGATAATTAGCACATAATTATGCTATATTTTCTGACCCCAATTCAATATTACATACTTATAACAATAATATCCATAGTTCTCTTTAAACTCACGAAATTACATTTTATGCTTGTTTTTATCAATTCAACTTTTGTTGGGCCACGAGTTAAACATCCATCCTCACATGCATATTCATATATTACACATAAATCACTTCAAGGACATAATTTACAGAATATAAAAAAATATCAAGTATGATCAATTTTGCAAGAAGTTTTAATCACTTCACTCCAATCTTCTTAATACAATCAAATTGTAAATTATAATTCATGCTTGTAACACAAGAATTGAAGAGTATATAAACCACATAAAAGAACATGCATCTTCATTTTGAAATCATTTCACATATAAATTTGAAAGTAATTTTTACACCCACCTTGTTTTCTTGATGTTGTGAGGGAAATCTTAGTCTTTGTAAGATAATGAAAGTTCTTCCTCCTTTTTCACTACATTTGACCAACATAAGGAATTCAAGTATTAGTTAGTTAAGTCTTATACATATATGTATACCTATATAAACCTCTAAGTGCTAAGGTAAGTAAGTACATTACCTTGTTTACTTCTAACTTTCTCCTTCCTCCTCTTTTCTCTTCTCCTCTACCTCTCGCCCTCTCCCTCTCTCTTGTGAATATGCAGATTTTTTTTTTGTAAAGGAAGACCAAATGTGCATGGAAGTACTTATAGAGAGGGGGGTGAAGTTTGGTGAATGAGAAGGTGAAGACAAGTGTGTGTGTGTGTGTGTGTGTGTAGGTAACAAGTGGAAGGGTCAAAGGGACACTTCATCCCTTACTCATCATGGCCGATTTTTATGCCATTTTTATTATTAATTTTAATTTTTTTCTTATAATGGTGTAGGTTGAGTCATGTGGTGTTGGGTTAGCCTTTGTTGGGTTGGGTTAAGATTAAAGGTGGTTTAGGTCATTCTTTGACCTTGGGCCCTAATTGAACTTTCAATTCAATTACTATGGTCCATTAGTGAGTCCACTTATAATTAAGTGTTGGTACATAGCCCAATAGGTAAATCAACACTTCACTTTGACTTTAATTGTTTATTTGATTTATAACACAATTTTGAGATTAATGGATAAATAAGTGAATAATAGATTATATTGTATGAGGCGAAATTGTTATTTTATTAAAATTCATTATGATATAGTAAGTCGTACATATAATATGCTACCGGAATTATGGGGTTTTACACCCTATGTAATATTTCATTTTCGAACAGCATTGTAATCCAGATTACCAATAAAATCTTATTTTACCCCAAAAGATTACAGCTCGCGAGATCTTCCTTTACTGCTTTGATTACGATTCATACTGAAATATTTGCTATGAATATGCAAAGTCTAAAGTTGTAAGAACTTGTCTACGAACAGTTCATAGATTAAATTTTATTAAAATAAGACTACTTGCTGTGAGATTGCGCCTACGAACCAATCATAACTTAAGTTGTAATACACTTAGTCTTGTCGGATTTAAAGTTTTAGAGCTTGCCTACGAGCAGTTCAAATTTTAGTCTAAGTCTCGAAGATCAGATCATCCGACAAAAGACTTGAAGATAGTCTGGTTTTTTAAAAGGGTTTTGGCATTATCAAAAATGGGAAATTGTTAGGAAAAATAATACCCCAAGTGTTTAGATAAATGCACCCTACAACCTGTTTCTACAGTGCAACTTCACGTAGTGCCCAAAGAAGTCAAATCCTACAGTTAAACTCCAACGTACAGTATGAAGAAACGTTGGCTACAACAACGATGTTGTAGGTGTTTTACTTAGGAAAAGTAAACACAAATCAACAGGATAGAGACTAAACTTTAAACTATTGTCAAATAACTATTCTTTATTTACACAATATTAAGATTTTAATGTAGCATTTAATGCTGATAGGACAACATTTAATGCAGCAAAGAGACCACATACAGAAGAGCATTTAATTCGAATCAAATAGAATGTCTGGAGCATTAAATGTGAAACATCTTTAATTCAAACATTCTGAAGTCGCCAATCAGAGCTGTCTAAATTTCACCAACCGACCAACAATTACGTTTATAACGGATCTACTTTCAAGATTATAAATAGCCCAAGCAAGAGGACATTTCTCAATTAATGGCTCACTTCCTGATGAACTTATTATTCAAGAGCAATATATTTCTTCAAGCATACAATTAATATCCTGAGTGAAGAAATATCTGTCGTCAATAAAGAACAGCACAACTACAACGAAGCCTACAAAGCCTACAGTTGCTATTCGTACTCATGATACTTCAAAACCTTATTGTTGAGACCTATAGCCCTGTGTGGGATAATTCAAGCTATTCCAACCTGTGTGGGAAGAATAGGGTTCAAGGATGAAGCTTCATTATGTGTGAGAAAAAGAAAGTTGAAGAAGCCTACAACCAATCTATGTGAATGGCTTAAGCTACAGTCGGCTAAATCAGTCTGTGTGAACGATATAGCGACCAGTTTAGTTAAAATCATACAGTTGTGTACGTCTTTATTTTAATAAAGTTCTTAATCATGTGTGTACGTAGAGGGATTTACCTAGAACCACATTAAACTTGTGTGTTATTACTTTCTATACTTATTATTTTCTTACTGCATGTGATTTTAGTATACTTGCTTTGAAATTCTTGTAAGCATCAAGCTACATGATACTGACTAGTTGTTGTACTTACAACAACTTAGTCAAAAGACTTCCGCTACACAAATCAAAATTCAAAAAAGAGTACAATTTATTTACTCCTCCCTTCTAAGTTGTAAGATATTATACTGTGACCAACAAGTTTCACTCACAATTATGGCAAAACTCAAATAAATGCTTTTGATGCTAAAAAAGATTATGGTCGCTTTATGAGATACTCTCAAATAAGCAAAAACATATAGAGTATTTAACAAAAGAACATTAGTTGTAGAAGAAACACCCATGCTGCTCTTGATGAAAGTCTTGCTGAGTACAGGAATCAGGTAGATCAAATTGAGAAAAAGCTCAAGGCAACATCATTAGAAGAAAGCAGTGTGAAAGACCCAAGGATCATGGACACAGCTGATGAATATCCTGCTGTCGATCAGCTAGGATCTCCAGGCTCAACTACCGAGCTATTTAACTCAACTGTCGAGCAACCTAACCCATCTATTGAACAACCATACGCAACTGATGATGATCCAGGATCATAAAACTTAACAAAAGCTGATATCAACATAATAAATCCGTAGGGCAATCAATCAGGGGTAACACGCAATGTTGATCAACAAGGTGTAACACCCCGAGATATTCGGAATAATTACAGCGCCGTAAACCCTTTAAGTAAGGATTTACAAGGCTAATTTAAGAGAAATGCAAATATGATCCAACCGTACAACTGAAGTTCAAAATACAGAATTGGTTCAACTGATCGAATGAGTTAACTTATACAACCATATCGAAAATGACATTATTAAAACATACGTACTCGAGTACTCAATGAACCAAGAAGACAAATCACAAAAACAATAAACATCAACCACATCACTGAGCCATTTCATCGTCCTGTCGGTACTGTGGTTGCTTCCCCGCTCCTCGGCTACCTGAACATCAAAACAATGTCCACCCTCGAAGGGGTTAACAAAACAATGCTAGTACAAGTATCATAATACATAAATCATCAGTGCATCATAAAACATGCAGAACGGACTTCCGTCATCGGAATCCAATGATGTGAATCCTCACGATTCCATCAACACAATACAGGGTAATCCAGCGATCCAGCGCCCTTGGTATAGATCCCCATGATGATCCCGTCGGACCAACGCATGGTGGAAAACCCGTCCAGCGATCCAGCGCCCTCAGCATAGATCCCCATGATGATCCCGTCGGACCAACGCATGGTGGACATTCGATCCAGCGCCCTCAGCATAGATCCTCATGATCCCCTCGGATCATTTATACCATAAACCAATCAATTATGCACACATATATGCATTTCAATATGTTCATCAATACGAACAATTAACAATGAATACCACGAGAAATTTCAGAAATACATCTCATATTCGAAAACATGAACAAAACCATAAGCATGATCAAAGTTCCAATATAAATCAAACTCAACATATGATACTTGCCTCGAAAATGGCAAGAATGGAAATACTCCAACAAATGACACGCGTCCGTATGTGACCGCCCCTCGATCGTCCCCTATGAAAGGCTCGGACCTAAGAAATAATAAAGAATTCCTCTCAAGTCGTACGAACGTCTAACAATCCGGTTTTCGGCCACAAGCTCTAAAAAAAATGAATTCTGTCTGAACTACTTAGCGCGCGCTACCTAACGTGCGCTAAGCCTGACCGTTAACGTACGCAAATGACCAAGTTTAGCGTGCGCTAGCTGTGTACTGACAGTCTTCTCTGAACAGCCGACTGCCCGGCCTGATGATATAATGTACGTTACGTACCCAACGTAGCGTACATTACTCATTCCCGATAGCGCACGTTAATATATACATCTTAGCGTGCGCTAATCGTGCATGGCAGTCACTACTGGGTAAAAACTTGAGGTAAAGGTGATGAAAACTCATGAAATCCTCAGTGTTAATACATGCCAACTCCGTGCATATCATGCTCATACGGTTTATGAAAGATCTTTATGGATTAAATGACTATGAGTCACAAGGATACGTATCATCATTACTACACCATAATTCATCTTGATCTTTAAGAAAATATCCTAAGTTCAATTCATTCCAAGTCCCAAAACATATGATCCCTTACGCAAAACATAAGAACTAGGTAATCTCCATAAACTGGTCATGATCAGTTTTGAAGATACATGAATATGCTTAGGAGTCCACATACTAAAAAGGTTCAATGGATCATACGATGAATAAGTGCCGAAACGTCAAAATATCCTTCTAACATATTATGTTCGACTACTTATGAATCTAACTGACTAGGTAAATCCCAAAACATGATCAAAAACTTCCTTCAGGATACTACTAATATTGGTGAAGGATCACCTACCTCAAAGTAGTGAAGAACAAGGAGGAAATTCGAAGCAATCCAACGCCGAAGGCTTGAACACCAATCCCCAATGATCCACAATCTTCAACACGAGCTAGGATGCCGGCAAGAAGTATTTAGGATGAAGAGAGTGACTTTCTAAGTTCAAGAATTCGGATGGAGGAGTGAAAAGTCTGAAAAATATGAAAAAGGATGTTGTCCTATATATAGAAAATGGTTATTAGCGCGCGCTAGTCCATACTCATAGCGTGCGCTAACGGCTATTTGAAACGTTACTGATTTCACTGTACTCAGCCTTTAGCGTGCGCTATCCTCATATGAATAGCGTGCGCTAACGCGTTGACTTGGCTTTTTCCCGAAAGCCGTCCAGGTTCATCCCAAAACAATCCGACCAAGATCCCCGGCCTGATCTCACCTACCAACACGTCTCAATCATATTGACCACGTATAGCGTGCGCTAAGGTTCCTTCACAGCGTGCGCTATGGATCCAAGTTAGCGTACGCTACACTTAATCGAGAGCGTGCGCTACATGCGCAGAATCACAAATTTAAGTCACACTCATGAAATCATACACTTAACAACATCGGATTATGAAATACGGAGAATAATGCTCAGATCAAAATGCAACAATTACAATATCACAAGTTCCAAATACATAGCAGAAATCTCGGGTATTACATCCTTCCTCCCTAAAAAGAAGTTTCGTCCCGAAACTTAAGATGAAAACAACTCTGGATATCTAGTCTTCATACTGTCCTCCGTCTCCCAAGTGGCCTCTTCAACTCCGTGTCGTGACCACTGCACTTTAACCAAGTGTATTGGTTTATTCCTCAATTATTTGATCCGACTCTCAAGTATCTTGATGGGTCTCTCTTCGAGGGTACCGTCATTAGCTATCTCGATCTCGTCGAAATCAATGACTTGATTGGGGTCTGGTACATACTGTTGGGATTCGGTGCCTAAAACGAAGGCCCAGCGGAAGCGGTAAAACCAAAAATTAATTCGATCCGAATCCCTACGAGGATCGATCGAGCTACGTATATATGAATATATAAACGAAGAACAAGAGTTGTAAGAAACTCACCCTTGAAATCCGTTGATTAAATGGTAACCTTCTCTTGAGCTATTCCCGAAGCTTTACTTGAATTCTCTACGATCCGAAACACTCCAAGCACTTGAACGATCCAACGCCGAAAACACCGCGTCTCTACTTGCCACGCGCCGGAGAAACGACCGGAACAACGATCACTTAATTAACCTCTAAGGTTACGGCTAGAATTAAGTGATGAAGCTTTGTATGTTAAGATTATTACACTCTAAGTGTTTTAATCTTACTCTCTCTTTATGTTTTGATATTTTCTCTAAGAAAAACTCTCAAGAAATGAGATGAAGAAGAAGACTTTGAGAAAGAACTTTTCTCTCTCTTTCAAACTCAAACTCACGTAGGAAAATTACACAAGGAATCAAAAGGTGCATGTGAAATGAGATATCTTCTTCCCTTTATTCAACTCTCACTTCAATAATACAAATAATGCCACATTATTTTAAACCCCACAATGTCATGTTCTTTCATATAAAATGAAAGCAACAAGACAAGAGGAAAGTGAGTGGAAACAAAGGGGGGGCGGCTATTATGCAAAAACGGACGAGTTCGGTTCGTTTCGGACTCCCGTGAGTCCAAACAGATAAATTACGATTCCGTTCCGATGTATTTGTATCGATTAATTAATCCAATTAATTAAACATATCAAATACAAAATAACATAATTAATTTCTCCAAGAAATAATTATATTCATGAATTAAATTAATCACCCAGTGATATATTTAATTCATTAAGTCGTAAATCAATTTATCCGATAAATCGATTTAAACATCCAATGTCCCAAATTTAGATATCCAATATCTAATATTCATAATGAGAGAATTAGCTTGATTCATTCCGTTGTCAATCCTATTGCGCGACTCGGTAGGTTCGTCTCAGTCAGCAATGGGAGGAACCAAAGAGTAGTAGCACCACCTAGCCAGCCTGGCGGCCTACACTATACCCCAACTGAGAACGAATGATGGGATCATTCAAGAACCATTCTGTCGTGAATACCAGTATACGTATAAACCCTTCTATCAAATGTCCCGATCAAGTTATAGGGTCACGGTCAGTCAAACCCTATCTGCTTGACGCTATGCATGCGTTAATGCAAATCGAGATCATCGAGCCGTAGTGTATCTAATACAACTAGCTCCAATGCTTTGGCCAAAGACTTATGATCTCATCTCAATAACCACATAGGACATATAACCACTCACTAACGGGAGAAAGAATTCTATCTTGGTATTCATAGGACACTGCTACTTGCCGTCAAGATGCACGTCGAGGTTGACCCCGCCTTAGGTTTACGTGGTCGAACTACTCTAATGAAAATCTTGACGTCACAAGCACATCCCTACTAAATCCTCAAGTCGAAGGTTCATGAATACCTATCACAACCTTTCGATTCCGTCATTGACTGTCCCGGAGTGAAATCCGTGTGACGAATCGAGGGTGAGTCGGTTCGAGTATACTAATCCAATTAGCATACCTATAACGTGTGCTCCCACCAACCATTAGTGTTCGATGGACACTCTCCATGTCAAAGAACACGCGTCATACAAGTCTTCACATAAACTTAACGCCTACCAAGTTTCATCGACTTGCGAACGATTAAGTATTTGAGCTATAACCTTTCCAGTGCCGACCCCCTTATCCAATAAGGAGTGGAACGTTTTGCTCTCAAATACACGGACTAATTTCTATATGTTTATTTACGAGTTAGGAACTCCACTAACTACCAGTAAATAAAGAAACATTCATTTGCCTTATATAAATAGTTTACATAATTACAAGTACAATGCCCTCACTCAACAACCTCTGAGTGGCATTCGAGGGCATACTCCTAACAATCTCCCACTTGCACTCAATGCCACACACTATGGTATCTAATATCCATGTTCTCCAGATGACGCTCCAAGCTAGTCTGAGAGAGTGGCTTGGTCAGTGGATCGGCGACGTTGTCGGCCGAGTCTACTCTGTGCAGCACAATGTATCCCTTGCGAACAAATTCTCTTACGAGATGATACTTCCTCTCAATATGTTTGGTGCTGTTGTGAAACCTCGGCTCCTTGGCCTGTGCTACAGCTCCATCGTTGTCGCAGTACAGCGGAATAGGCAGCTCAGCACATGGTATCATTTGAAGTTCTCCCAGAAACTTCTTAATCCAGAACCCTTCCTTGGAAGCCTCCGAGGCTGCTTGATACTCAGCCTGACAGGTGGAATCAGCAGTCGCGCTTTGCTTGGCACTACGCTAAGATACTGCTCCTCCATTAAGAGTAAATATGTAGCCAGAAGTGGACATAGAGTCGTCCTTTAGTCCTTGGAAGTCCGAATCAGTGAATCCCACCACATCCAATTCTCCACCGCCATACATCAGAACCATATCTCTAGTCCTTCTTAAGTACTTGAGAACGTTCTTTACGGCAGTCCAATGTTCCCTACCTGGGTTTGCCTGAAACCTACTCACCACGCTTACAGCATGCGCGATGTCAGGTCTTGTACACAACATAGCATACATAAGGCTACCCACGGCCGAAGCATATGGTATATTACTCATTTCCTTACGTTGTTCCTCACTTTGAGGACACATCTTCAAGGAGAGTTTTATTCCATGTTGCATCGGTAGGAACCCTATTTTAGAATCATCCATCTTGAATCGCTTTAAGATTTTATCTATATAGAGGGCTTGGGAAAGACCTATTGTTCTCTTCGCTCTATCCCGGTAGAGTCGAATACCAAGAATATAGGTAGCTTCTCCCAAGTCTTTCATGGAGAAATTACTCGAAAGCCAAGCTTTCACAGAACTGAGCATTCCCACACCATTTCCTATTAGTAGAATGTCATCTACATATAGTACTAAGAATGCGATCTTGCTCCCACTAACCTTCTTGTATACACAAGGTTCCTCTTCATTTTGCACGAAGTCAAACTCTTTGACCACCTCGTCAAAATGAAGGTTCCAACTACGCGATGCTTGCTTCAGTCCATAAATGGAACGCTGAAGCTTGCACACTTTCTGAATATCGACTTTGGACACAAAGCCTTTAGGCTGCTCCATATAGATTTCCTCCTCGAGGAATCCATTAAGGAAAGTCGTCTTTACGTCCATTTGCCATATCTCATAATTATGGTAGGCAGCTATAGCAAGCATCATGCGAATAGACTTGATCATGGCTACGGGCGAGAAGGTATCGTGGTAATCGATCCCTTCCTTTTGGGTATAACCCTTTGCCACAAGCCTGGCCTTATAGGCGTCAACCTTGCCATCACCATCAGTCTTTCTCTTGTAGATCCACTTGTTCCCAATAGGCACTATGCCCTTGGGGCGGTCTACTAGAGTCCAGACCTGATTGACATGCATCGAGTCTATCTCAGCTTCCATAGCTTCACGCCATTTCGCGGAGTCTACATCCACCATCGCTTGGTCATAGGTTGTTGGGTCGGTCTCTTGGCTATCACTTGGAACCTCATGGAGACCCAGCTCCTCCAAGTGCACAAGCCCATACCTCTCAGGTAAATGAGACACCCTACTAGACCTACGAGGTGGTTGTACTTGTGTTTCAGAAAGTTTGGTTCCAGTTTCTTGCACAGGTGTCTCTCGAGGAGTTTCATTATATTCTTCTAAAGAAATACTTCTACCTGCTCCGCCTTCCTGAATGAACTCATCTTCCAGGAAGTGTGCTTGTAAAGCAACAACGATCCTTCGATCTTCGGGCATGTAGAATAGATATCCCATCGTCCCAGACGGGAATCCAATGAAACGTCCCTTTGCAGACCTAGCTTCCAACTTTTCCACTTTAGTCTTCTTGACATAAGCGGGACATCCCCAAATCCTAATATGATTAAGACTTGGTTTCCTTCCTTCCCACATCTCATGTGGAGTTTTAGGAACAGATTTGGAAGGACATCTGTTTAAGATATAAGCGGCAATGAGTGCATACCCCACTGTAAATTGGTAAGTCAAGATAGCCCAAAGATGGAACGGACCATGTTTAACAAGGTTCGGTTCCTTCTTTCTGACACACCATTTAACTGAGGAGTACCTGGAGGTGTTAGTTGTGAAACTATTCCATGTTCCTTAAGGAACTCGTCAAACTCCGTACTCATATACTCACCACCTCGGTCCGACCGAAGTGCTTTGATATGATTACCAGTTTGTTTCTCGACTAGGGCCTTGAATTCCTGGAATTTCTCAAAGGCCTCGGATTTATGTTTCATTAAGTATACATAACCATAACTGGTATGATCATCTGTAAACGTAATGAAATATTGATATCCATCACATGCTGCTTCCAAAGCACCACATACGTCGGTATGGATTAATCCCAGTTTATCAGCGGCTCTTTCAAATGTCCCTGTGAAGGGGGACTTAGTCATTTTGCCTTTAAGGCAAGATTCACAGGTAGGAAAGGGATCTGATCCCAATGGACCCATAAGTCTATCTTTTTCCATCTTGTAAACCTTGGTCTGACCAACATGACCAAGTCTAAGATACCATTTCAAAACTTGATTGGTTTCATCCCTACCACGTTTTCTAGTCATAGTATTCACAACTACTTTGTTGCCGAGATTTAGATGATACAATCCATTTAACAATGTAGCAGTACCCACTAGTTTATTTCTGAAATAAATTTTGCAGGAACCATCACCAATGAAAAATGAAAAACCTTTTCGGTCCATGACCGGAATGGATACAATGTTTTTGTGCCCCTTGGGCAAAACAAGTACATCTTGTAAAGTCAAAACAAAGCCAGATTCTAAACCCAAAAGAAGTGATCCTATGTCGGTCGCCTCGACACTATGCCCGCTTCCGAATGTGATCATAACTTCTCCAGCTCCAAGCTTCCTACTTTGTTCCAGATCCTGATTCACGGTACAAATATGAGAACTAGCACCAGAATCCAGTATCCAGGAAGTAGAAAATACAGTAGCAGAACAATTTATTTCCAAAACTAAAAGTTCTGTACCTGAAGTGCCATGAAGAATCGGACAGTCTCTAGCCCAGTGGCCCAGCTCACCGCACTTGAGACAAGCATCCTTCTTCTTCTTGTTCTTTGGAACCATCGGGGCCTTGCCCTTACCCTTAAGGACCTTAGCTTGTGGTCCAGTCCGCTTCTTGGTCTTTTTCTTCTTATTCTTAGACCTCTGAGGTCCAGAAGAAATCACAAGAGCAGACTCCTTCATCCGCGGAGTCTTTATCTGAGACTGAGCGGTCAAAAGTTTGTTCATTAGCCCAGCTAAATTACATGCAATCTCATTGCAGTTGAAGTTCATAACAAACTGTGAGAAGGAATCAGGGAGAGACTGTAGGATAAGGTCGGTTTGGAGAGAAGTATCCATTTTAAAATCAAGAGCCTCCAATCTCTCGATCATGGATATCATTTTGAGGACGTGTTCCCCAACTTTCTCACTTTCTTTCATCCTTGCACCAAACAGTTGCTTGGATATCTCATATCTAGCAGTTCTGCTGTGCTCACCATAAAGTTCGGTTAAGTGAGATAGAATCTGCCTAGCAGAAGTCATTTTCTCATGAGCTCTCTGAAGCTCATTAGACATAGAAGCCATCATGTATGCACGGACTTTTACGTCATCCTTAACCCACTTTTCGTGGTTTTCGATCTCTTCCTGATTGGCTCTGGTCCGCACAGGAGGTGCCGGAATGTCCGTCTCTAAGACGTATCCCAGTGCCTCTATACTGAGGACTATCATCAGATTGCGGAGCCAGTCCACAAAGTTAGGTCCAATCAGGGTGTTCTTTTCGAGCAGAATTGCGAGTGGATTCATTGTCATATTGAGATTTGAGTCTGCATTAAGTACGATAGATTAATTAGTGACTCATTCAATTATGTTCTGAGTATAGAATTAAGGTCTTTTCTATTCTTGTTACCCAGCTCCCACTATTTTATCGGAATAACACACTCCCATGTGAAATCCGGAAGTATCGTCGCTCTACTTCATTGTGGCGATCGAGTTCTTTATAAATCTTAATAGAGGGCAACCGAACAGGTTTCTAGTCTATTAATTTTCATAAAGTAGTGTCCAACACCAACCCATCCAATGGATGATTCGATCTTCTTTTTCCCCTTGTTCACTCCTCTCAACCTATACGGTTTCTATGGTTCGTGAACAAGTTAAGTTTATACCATCGACGCAAATCAGTTTCACAATTGAATCTTATCCGACAACCTATCAGGTTTCTAGGGATAAAATTTGCTCCAACCGAAGGCATTCAATGCGCTCCCAGTAATTTATCCGTCCTCCCCGAACGACTACCCCGATAACTCGGAAGCATAGCACATCCGGTTTTGATTTCAATTTCCCGAAAGCTCGATGGAGGGAAGAAAAACCTTGAAACCTTATAAACTTAATAATTTGTTGTGGGAGAATTTTCACGATTAACGTTACACTTTGCACATTAATCATATTAGCGCGTTTGTGTCATTCATACAATATGAAACAACCATTCACAACCTAGTTGCTACCAACATGTGGTTCATGGACCGTTCCTAGAAAACAAAAACTCCGTAATCTAATTACAAGTCTTCGTCTTGAATCTTCGTCTTCTCGAAATGGATCTTCCTCCGGTCTTCGTCATTACATATAAATTTTACATTGAAAATTGCATCCTAGATACAAATTTTTTCTAGTAAAATAAATAGGCTCAAAACGGCCTTTACAACCCAATCGAATAAAACGAACGATTCAAAAACTAAGTCCACGAACCACATCACCATTAAAAAATAATGCATCCAACACATTAAATAAATAGCATTCATAATGAATCTGAATATTGATCCAATCAATATAAAACAATCCATCCAAAACGAATTAATCCAATTAATTCAAAAAAACCGTCAATTTTAACTTGTTCCGGACGAGAAAATATTTCATTAAATTAATTCCCCTAAGAATAAAATTACCAGAATTAAATCTTAGTCAAATTAAATACAATTTAATTTGTGGAAAATTAATTATCGAACGAAATATAAAAAACGGAGTCGGAAAACACGGCCGGGCCAAGCCCAGACACCGCCAAGTGCCGAAAGCGGGGCTTGGAGTGCCGAGCACGGCCGAATCCCGCCGACCAGGACTCGCTCCTGGCTGCCGATCATGGTCCACACAGTGCATCATGAGGCAAGTGCCACTGGCAGCTCAAGCCGGGTCCGTTTACATTTTCGGCTCATTTTTTTCGCCCCGATTCCAAAAATAATATTTTTCTAATCTTTATATTACTCATTTAAATCAGTTTCTCAAAAGAAAAATAGATTTATATTGTAACATAAAATCATGAAAAATTAATTTTTAGATGAACAATAGAAAATCAACGATTAATACGATTATGATTCCAAATCATACACCATCTAATCAAGCATTCCAAATGCTAATATCGTATATACAATCGCAAGACCTAGGCTCCGATACCACTGTTGGGATTCGGTGCCTAAAACGAAGGCCCAGCGGAAGCGGTAAAACGAAAAATTAATTCGATCTGAATCCCTACGAGGATCGATCGAGCTACGTATATACGAATATATAAACGAAGAACAAGAGTTGTAAGAAACTCACCCTTGAAGTCCGTTGATTAAATGGTAACCTTCTCTTGAGCTATTCCCGAAGCTTTACTTGAATTCTCTACGATCCGAAACACTCCAAGCACTTGAACGATCCAACGCCGAAAACACCGCGTCTCTACTTGCCACGCGCCGGAGAAACGACCGGAACAACGATCACTTAATTAACCTCTAAGGTTACGGCTAGAATTAAGTGATGAAGCTTTTTATGTTAAGATTATTACACTCTAAGTGTTTTAATCTTACTCTCTTTGTATGTTTTGATATTTTCTCTAAGAAAAACTCTCAAGAAATGAGATGAAGAAGAAGACTTTGAGAAAGAACTTTTCTCTCTCTTTCAAACTCAAACTCACGTAGGAAAATTACACAAGGAATCAAAAGGTGCATGTGAAATGAGATATCTTCTTCCCTTTATTCAACTCTCACTTCAATAATACAAATAATGCCACATTATTTTAAACCCCACAATGTCATGTTCTTTCATATAAAATAAAAGCAGCAAAACAAGAGGAAAGTGAGTGGAAACAAAGGGGGGGCGGCTATTATGCAAAAACGGACGAGTTCGGTTCGTTTCGGACTCCCGTGAGTCCAAACAAATAAATTACGATTCCGTTCCGATGTATTTGTATCGATTAATTAATCCAATTAATTAAACATATCAAATACAAAATAACATAATTAATTTCTCCAAGAAATAATTATATTCATGAATTAAATTAATCACCCAGTGATATATTTAATTCATTAAGCCGTAAATCAATTTATCCGATAAATCGATTTAAACATCCAATGTCCCAAATTTAGATATCCAATATCTAATATTCATAATGATAGAATTAGCTTGATTCATTCCGTTGTCAATCCTATTGCGCGACTCGGTAGGTTCGTCTCAGTCAGCAATGGGAGGAACCAAAGAGTAGTAGCACCACCTAGCCAGCCTGGCGGCCTACACTGTACCCCACCTGAGAACGAATGATGGGATCATTCAAGAACCATTCTGTCGTGAATACCAGTATACGTATAAACCCTTCTATCAAATGTCCCGATCAAGTTATAGGGTCACGGTCAGTCAAACCCTATCATGCTTGACGCTATGCATGCGTTAATGCAAATCGAGATCATCGAGTGTAGTGTATCTAATACAACTAGCTCCAATGCTTTGGCCAAAGACTTATGATCTCATCCGCAATAACCGCATAGGACATATAACTTGACTCACTATCGGGAGAAAGAATTCTATCTTGGTATTCAGTAGGACCTGCTACTTGCCCGTCAAGATGCACGTCGAGGTTGACCCCCGCCTTCCGGTTTACAGGGTCGAACTACTCTAATGAAAATCTTGACGTCATAAGCACATCCCTACTAAATCCT